>JAEUYN010001175.1:0-21717 GCA_018257835.1 Euura lappo | reverse complement strand
CAGGAATTTTTCCAGAGTCGCAAAATTCCTTGTTTGGGTATTAGAATTTTTTTTATCAACAAATCAATGATAAGCGGGGTCGGGGGTGGGAAACGATGCGTTCCGGGTCGAGTTTGTTGCTGATTATTTGTTTTTGGGCTTTTTAGGTGTCAATGAATAATCAGGAATTTTTCCAGAGTGGCAAAATTCCTTGTTTGGATATTAGAAATTTTTTAATGAACAAATCAACGATTAGCGGGGATCGGGGGTGGATAACGATGCGTTCCGGGACGATTTTGTGGCTTATTATTTTTTTTTAGGGCTTTTCAGGTGTCAATGAATATTCACGAATTTTTCCAAAGTGGAAAAATTCCTTGTTTGGATATTAGAAATTTTTTAATCAACAAATCAATGATAAGCGGGGGTCGGGGGTGGCTAACGATGCGTTCCGGGTCGAATTTGTTGCTGATTATTTTTTTTTTAGGATTTTTCAGGTTTCAATGAATATTCAGGAATTTTTCCAGAGTCGCAAAATTCCTTGTTTGGGTATTAGAATTTTTTTTATCAACTAATCAATGATAAGCGGGGTCGGGGGTGGCTAACGATGCGTTCCGGGTCGATTTCGTTGCTGATTATTTTTTTTTAGGGCTTTTCAGGTCTCAATGAATATTTACGAATTTTTCCAAAGTGGTAAAATTCCTTGTTTGGATATTAGAAATTTTTTAATCAACAAATCAATGATAAGAGGGGTCGGGGGTGGCAATCGATGCGTTCCGGGTCGATTTTGTTGCTGATTATTTTTTTTTTTGGCTTTTTAGGTGTTAATGAATATTCACGAATTTTTCCAGAGTGGCAAAACTTCTTGTTTGGATATTAGACATTTTTTAATGAACAAATCAACGATTAGCGGGTGTCGGGGGTGGAAAACGATGCGTTCCGGGACGATTTTGTGGCTGATTATTTTTTTAATATTTTTTATTATTATTATTTGTCCTTGAGTATTCCGGAAATTTTCCAGAGTGGCGAAATTCCTTGTTCGGATATTAGAAATTTTTTAATTAACAAATCCATGATAAGCGGGGGTCGGGGGTGGCTAACGATGCGTTCCGGGTCGATTTTGTTGCTGATTATTTTTTTTTGGGCTTTTTAGGTGTCAATGATTATTCAGGAATTTTTTCAGAGTAGCAAAATTTCTTGTTTGGGTATTAGAATTTTTTTATCAACTTATCAATGATAAGCGGGGCCGGGGGTGGCTAACGATGCGTTCCGGGTCGATTTTGTTGCTGATTATTTTTTTGAGGCTTCAGGTTTCAATGAATATTCAAAATTTTTCCAGAGTGGCAAAATTCCTTGTTTGGATATTAGAAATTTTTTAATCAACCAATCAATGATAAGCGGGGGTCTGGGGTGGCTATCGATGGGTTGCGGGACGATTTTGTTGCTGATAATTTTTTTGAGGTCTTTTTAGGTGTCCGTGAATATTCACGAATTTTTCCAAAGTGGTAAAATTCCTTGTTTGGATATTAGAAATTTTTTAATCAACAAATCAATGATAAGCGGGGTCGGGGGTGGGAAACGATGCGTTCCGGGTCGAGTTTGTTGATGATTATTTGTTTTTGGGCTTTTTAGGTGTCAATGAATAATCAGGAATTTTTCCAGAGTGGCAAAATTCCTTGTTTGGATATTAGAAATTTTTTAATGAACAAATCAACGATTAGCGGGGATCGGGGGTGGATAACGATGCGTTCCGGGACGATTTTGTGGCTTATTATTTTTTTTTTAGGGCTTTTCAGGTGTCAATGAATATTCACGAATTTTTCCAAAGTGGAGAAATTCCTTGTTTGGATATTAGAAATTTTTTAATCAACAAATCAATGATAAGCGGGGTCGGGGGTGGCTAACGATGCGTTCCGGGTCGATTTTGTTGCTGATTATTTGTTTTGGGGCTTTTTAGGTGTCAATGAATATTCAGGAATTTTTCCAGAGTCGCAAAATTCCTTGTTTGGGTATTAGAATTTTTTTTATCAACTAATCAATGATAAGCGGGGTCGGGGGTGGCTAACGATGCGTTCCGGGACGATTTTATTGCTGATTATTTTTTTGAGGGCATTTTAGGGGTCAATGAATATTTGAGAATTTTTCCAGAGTGGAAAAATCAATTGTTTGCATATTAGAAATTTTTTAATCAACAAATCAATGATAAGCGGGGTCGGGGTGGCTAACGATGCGTTCCGGGTCGATTTTGTTGCTGATTATTTTTTTTTAGGGCTTTTCAGGTGTCAATGAATATTCACGAATTTTTCCAAAGTGGAGAAATTCCTTGTTTGGATATTAGAAATTTTTTAATCAACAAATCAATGATAAGCGGGGTCGGGGGTGGCTAACGATGCGTTCCGGGTCGATTTTGTTGCTGATTATTTTTTTTTAGGGCTTTTCAGGTTTCAATGAATATTCAATAATTTTTCCAGAGTGGCAAAATTCCTTGTTTGGATATTAGAAATTTTTTAATTAACAAATCAATGATAAGCGGGGGTCTGGGGTGGCTATCGATGGGTTGCGGGACGATTTGGTTGCTGATTATTTGTTTGAGGTCTTTTTAGGTGTCCGTGAATATTCACGAATTTTTCCAAAGTGGAAAAATTCCTTGTTTGGATATTAGAAATTTTTTAATCAACAAATCAATGATAAGCGGGGTCGGGGGTGGCAATCGATGCGTTCCGGGTCGATTTTGTTGCTGATTATTTTTTTTTTGGCTTTTTAGGTGTTAATGAATATTCACGAATTTTTCCAGAGTGGCAAAACTTATTGTTTGGATATTAGACATTTTTTAATGAACAAATCAACGATTAGCGGGTGTCGGGGGTGGAAAACGATGCGTTCCGGGACGATTTTGTGGCTGATTATTTTTTTGATATTTTTTATTATTATTATTTGTCCTTGAGTATTCCGGAAATTTTCCAGAGTGGCGAAATTCCTTGTTCGGATATTAGAAATTTTTTAATTAACAAATCCATGATAAGCGGGGGTCGGGGGTGGCTAACGATGCGTTCCGTGTCGATTTTGTTAATGATTATTTTTTTTGGGGGCTTTCGAGGTGTCAATGAATATTCAGGAATTTTTCCAGAGTGGCAAAATTCCTTGTTTGGGTATTAGAATTTTTTTTATCAACAAATCAATGATAAGCGGGGTCGGGGGTGGCTAACGATGCGTTCCGGGTCGATTTTGTTGCTGATTATTTTTGTTGGGCTTTTTAGGTGTCAATGAATATTCAGGAATTTTTTCAGAGTGGCAAAATTTCTTGTTTGGGTATTAGAATTTTTTTATCAACTAATCAATGATAAGCGGGGTCGGGGGTGGCAAACGATGCGTTCCGGGTCGATTTTGTTGCTGATTATTTGTTTTGGGGCTTTTTAGGTGTCAATGAATATTCAGGAATTTTTCCAGAGTCGCAAAATTCCTTGTTTGGGTATTAGAATTTTTTTTATCAACTAATCAATGATAAGCGGGGTCGGGGGTGGCTAACGATGCGTTCCGGGACGATTTTATTGCTGATTATTTTTTTACGAGCTTCGGGGGAGCCAACAAACATTTGAAAATTTTTCCAACGTGGCGAAATTCCTTGTTTGGATATTAGACATTTTTTGATCAACTAATCAATGATAAGCGGGGTCGGGGGTGGCTAACGATGCTTTCCGGGTCGATTTGGTTGTTGATTATTTTTTTTTGGGCTTTTTAGGTGTCAATGAATATTCAGGAATTTTTTCAGAGTCGCAAAATTCCTTGTTTGGGTATTAGAAATTTTTTAATCAACAAATCAATGATAAGCGGGGGTCGGGGGTGGCTAACGATGCGTTCCGGGTCGAATTTGTTGCTGATTATTTTTTTTTTAGGATTTTTCAGGTTTCAATGAATATTCAGGAATTTTTCCAGAGTCGCAAAATTCCTTGTTTGGGTATTAGAATTTTTTTTATCAACTAATCAATGATAAGCGGGGTCGGGGGTGGCTAACGATGCGTTCCGGGTCGATTTCGTTGCTGATTATTTTTTTTTAGGGCTTTTCAGGTCTCAATGAATATTTACGAATTTTTCCAAAGTGGTAAAATTCCTTGTTTGGATATTAGAAATTTTTTAATCAACAAATCAATGATAAGCGGGGTCGGGGGTGGCAATCGATGCGTTCCGGGTCGATTTTGTTGCTGATTATTTTTTTTTTGGCTTTTTAGGTGTTAATGAATATTCACGAATTTTTCCAGAGTGGCAAAACTTCTTGTTTGGATATTAGACATTTTTTAATGAACAAATCAACGATTAGCGGGTGTCGGGGGTGGAAAACGATGCGTTCCGGGACGATTTTGTGGCTGATTATTTTTTTGATATTTTTTATTATTATTATTTGTCCTTGAGTATTCCGGAAATTTTCCAGAGTGGCGAAATTCCTTGTTCGGATATTAGAAATTTTTTAATTAACAAATCAATGATAAGCGGGGGTCGGGGGTGGCTAACGATGCGTTCCGGGTCGAATTTGTTGCTGATTATTTTTTTTTAGGATTTTTCAGGTTTCAATGAATATTCAGGAATTTTTCCAGAGTCGCAAAATTCCTTGTTTGGGTATTAGAATTTTTTTTATCAACAAATCAATGATAAGCGGGGTCGGGGGTGGGAAACGATGCGTTCCGGGTCGAGTTTGTTGCTGATTATTTGTTTTTGGGCTTTTTAGGTGTCAATGAATAATCAGGAATTTTTCCAGAGTGGCAAAATTCCTTGTTTGGATATTAGAAATTTTTTAATGAACAAATCAACGATTAGCGGGGATCGGGGGTGGATAACGATGCGTTCCGGGACGATTTTGTGGCTTATTATTTTTTTTTAGGGCTTTTCAGGTGTCAATGAATATTCACGAATTTTTCCAAAGTGGAGAAATTCCTTGTTTGGATATTAGAAATTTTTTAATCAACAAATCAATGATAAGCGGGGGTCGGGGGTGGCTAACGATGCGTTCCGGGTCGAATTTGTTGCTGATTATTTTTTTTTTAGGATTTTTCAGGTTTCAATGAATATTCAGGAATTTTTCCAGAGTCGCAAAATTCCTTGTTTGGGTATTAGAATTTTTTTTATCAACTAATCAATGATAAGCGGGGTCGGGGGTGGCTAACGATGCGTTCCGGGACGATTTTATTGCTGATTATTTTTTTGAGGGCATTTTAGGGGTCAATGAATATTTGAGAATTTTTCCAGAGTGGAAAAATCAATTGTTTGCATATTAGAAATTTTTTAATCAACAAATCAATGATAAGCGGGGTCGGGGGTGGTTAACGATGCGTTCCGGGTCTATTTTGTTGCTGATTATTTTTTTGGCTTTTGGGTGTTAGCGAATATTCACGAATTTTTCCAGAGTGGCAAAACTGCTTGTTTGGATATTGGAGCATTTTTAATGAACAAATCAACGATTAGCAGGTGTCGGTGAAAACGTGCGTTCAGGACGATTTTATTGGCTGATTATTTTTAATATTTTTATTATTATTATTTGTCCTTGAGTATTCCGGAAATTTTCAGAGTGGCGGGAATTCCTTGTTCGGATGTAGAAATTTTAATTAACAAATCAATGATAAGCGGGGGTCGGGGGTGGCTAACGATGCGTTCCGGGTCGAATTTGTTGCTGATTATTTTTTTTTAGGATTTTTCAGGTTTCAATGAATATTCAGGAATTTTTCCAGAGTCGCAAAATTCCTTGTTTGGGTATTAGAATTTTTTTTATCAACTAATCAATGATAAGCGGGGTTGGGGGTGGCTAACGATGCGTTCCGGGTCGAATTTGTTGCTGATTATTTTTTTTTAGGGCTTTTCAGGTTTCAATGAATATTCAATAATTTTTCCAGAGTGGCAAAATTCCTTGTTTGGATATTAGAAATTTTTTAATTAACAAATCAATGATAAGCGGGGGTCTGGGGTGGCTATCGATGGGTTGCGGGACGATTTGGTTGCTGATTATTTGTTTGAGGTCTTTTTAGGTGTCCGTGAATATTCACGAATTTTTCCAAAGTGGAAAAATTCCTTGTTTGGATATTAGAAATTTTTTAATCAACAAATCAATGATAAGCGGGGTCGGGGGTGGCTAACGATGCGTTCCGGGTCGATTTTGTTGCTGATTATTTTTTTTTTTTGCTTTTTAGGTTTCAATGAATATTCAGGAATTTTTCCAGAGTGGCAAAATTTCTTGTTTGGATATTAGAAATTTTTTAATGAACAAATCAACGATTAGCGGGGATCGGGGGTGGATAACGATGCGTTCCGGGACGATTTTGTGGCTTATTATTTTTTTTTAGGGCTTTTCAGGTGTCAATGAATATTCACGAATTTTTCCAAAGTGGAGAAATTCCTTGTTTGGATATTAGAAATTTTTTAATCAACAAATCAATGATAAGCGGGGTCGGGGGTGGCAAACGATGCGTTCCGGGTCGATTTTGTTGCTGATTATTTGTTTTGGGGCTTTTTAGGTGTCAATGAATATTCAGGAATTTTTCCAGAGTCGCAAAATTCCTTGTTTGGGTATTAGAATTTTTTTTATCAACTAATCAATGATAAGCGGGGTCGGGGGTGGCTAACGATGCGTTCCGGGACGATTTTATTGCTGATTATTTTTTTGAGGGCATTTTAGGGGTCAATGAATATTTGAGAATTTTTCCAGAGTGGAAAAATCAATTGTTTGCATATTAGAAATTTTTTAATCAACAAATCAATGATAAGCGGGGTCGGGGGTGGTTAACGATGCGTTCCGGGTCTATTTTGTTGCTGATTATTTTTTTTTAGGGCTTTTCAGGTGTCAATGAATATTCACGAATTTTTCCAAATTGGAAAAATTCCTTGTTTGAATATGAGAAATTTTTTAATTAACAAATCAATGACAAGCGGGGGTCTGGGGTGACTATCGATGGGTTCCGGATCGATTTTGTTGCTGATTATTTTTTTTAGGGCTTTCTAGGTGTCCTTGATTATTCAATAATTTTTCCAGAGTGGCAAATTCCTTGTTTGGATATTAGAAATTTTTTAATTAACAAATCAATGATAAGCTTGAAGGGTCTGGAATTTGGCTATCGATGGGTTGCGGGACGATTTGGTTGCTGATTATTTTTGAGGTCTTTTAGGTGTCCCGTGAATATTCTGAATTTTTCAAAGTGGAAAAAATTCCTTGTTTGGATATTAGAAATTTTTTAATCAACAAATCAATGATAAGCGGGGTCAGGGTGGCAATCGATACGTTCCGGGTCGATTTTGTTGCTGATTATTTTTTTTAGGGCTTTTTAGGTGTCAATGAATATTCTGGAATTTTTCCACAGTCGCGAAATTCCTTGTTTCGATATTAGAATTTTTTTGATCAACTAATCAATGATAAGCGGGGACGGGGGTGGATAACGATGCGTTCCGGGACGATTTGGTTGCTGATTATTTTTTTGAGGGCATTTTAGGGGTCAATGAATATTTGAGAAATTTTCCAGAGTGGCGAAATTCCTTGTTCCGGATATTAGAATTTTTAATTAACAAATCCATGATAAGCGGGGTCGGGGGTGGCTATCGATGCGTTCCGGGTCGATTTTGTTTCTGATTATTTTTTTTAGGGCTTTTCAGGTGTCAATGAATATTCAGGAATTTTTCCAAAGTAGGAAAATTCCTTGTTTGGATATTAGAAATTTTGTAATCAACAAATCAATGATAAGCGGGGTCGGGGGTGGCTAACGATGCGTTCCGGGTCGATTTTTTTGCTGATTATTTTTTTTTTTGGCTTTTTAGGTGTCAATGGATATTCAGGAATTTTTCCAGAGTGGCGAAATTTCTTGTTTGGATATTAGAAATTTTTTAATGAACAAATCAACGATTAGCGGGGGTCGGGGGTGGATAACGATGCGTTCCGGGACGATTTTGTGGTTGATTATTTTTTTTTGGGCTTTTTAGGTGTCAATGAATATTCAGGAATTTTTCCAGAGTCGCAAAATTCCTTGTTTGGGTATTAGAATTTTTATCAACTAATCAATGATAAGCGAGGTCAGGGGTGGCTAACGATGCGTTCAGGACGATTTATTGCTATTTTTACGAGCAGGGGCCAACAAACGGTGAAAATTTTCCAACGTGGCGAAGTCCTTGTTTGGATATTAGACATTTTTGATCAACTAATCAATGATAAGCGGGGTCTAAAGGGTGGCTAACGATGCTTTCCGGGTCGATTTGGTTGTTGATTATTTTTTTTTGGGCTTTTTAGGTGTCAATGAATATTCAGGAATTTTTTCAGAGTCGCAAAATTCCTTGTTTGGGTATTAGAAATTTTTTAATCAACAAATCAATGATAAGCGGGGGTCGGGGGTGGCTAACGATGCGTTCCGGGTCGAATTTGTTGCTGATTATTTTTTTTAGGATTTTTCAGGTTTCAATGAATATTCAATAATTTTTCCAGAGTGGCAAAATTCCTTGTTTGGATATTAGAAATTTTTTAATTAACAAATCAATGATAAGCGGGGGTCTGGGGTGGCTATCGATGGGTTGCGGGACGATTTGGTTGCTGATTATTTTTTTGAGGTCTTTTTAGGTGTCCGTGAATATTCACGAATTTTTCCAAAGTGGAAAAATTCCTTGTTTGGATATTAGAAATTTTTTAATCAACAAATCAATGATAAGCGGGGTCGGGGGTGGCAATCGATGCGTTCCGGGTCGATTTTGTTGCTGATTATTTTTTTTTTGGCTTTTTAGGTGTTAATGAATATTCACGAATTTTTCCAGAGTGGCAAAACTTATTGTTTGGATATTAGACATTTTTTAATGAACAAATCAACGATTAGCGGGTGTCGGGGGTGGAAAACGATGCGTTCCGGGACGATTTTGTGGCTGATTATTTTTTTAATATTTTTTATTATTATTATTTGTCCTTGAGTATTCCGGAAATTTTCCAGAGTGGCGAAATTCCTTGTTCGGATATTAGAAATTTTTTAATTAACAAATCCATGATAAGCGGGGGTCGGGGGTGGCTAACGATGCGTTCCGTGTCGATTTTGTTAATGATTATTTTTTTTGGGGGCTTTCGAGGTGTCAATGAATATTCAGGAATTTTTCCAGAGTGGCAAAATTCCTTGTTTGGGTATTAGAATTTTTTTTATCAACAAATCAATGATAAGCGGGGTCGGGGGTGGCTAACGATGCGTTCCGGGTCGATTTTGTTGCTGATTATTTTTGTTGGGCTTTTTAGGTGTCAATGAATATTCAGGAATTTTTTCAGAGTGGCAAAATTTCTTGTTTGGGTATTAGAATTTTTTTATCAACTAATCAATGATAAGCGGGGTCGGGGGTGGCTAACGATGCGTTCCGGGTCGATTTTGTTGCTGATTATTTTTTTTGGGGCTTTTTAGGTGTCAATGAATATTCAGGAATTTTTCCAGAGTGGCAAAATTCCTTGTTTGGGTATTAGAATTTTTTTATCAACTAATCAATGATAAGCGGGGTCGGGGGTGGCTAACGATGCGTTCCGGGACGATTTTATTGCTGATTATTTTTTTACGAGCTTCGGGGGAGCCAACAAACATTTGAAAATTTTTCCAACGCGGCAAAATTCCTTGTTTGGATATTAGAAATTTTTTGATCAACTAATCAATGATAAGCGGGGTCGGGGGTGGCTAACGATGCTTTCCGGGTCGATTTGGTTGTTGATTATTTTTTTTTGGGCTTTTTAGGTGTCAATGAATATTCAGGAATTTTTTCAGAGTGGCAAAATTTCTTGTTTGGGTATTAGAATTTTTTTATCAACTAATCAATGATAAGCCGGGTCGGGGGTGGCTAACGATGCGTTCCGGGTCGATTTTGTTGCTGATTATTTTTTTTTTAGGGCTTTTCAGGTTTCAATGAATATTCAATAATTTTTCCAGAGTGGCAAAATTCCTTGTTTGGATATTAGAAATTTTTTAATTAACAAATCAATGATAAGCGGGGGTCTGGGGTGGCTATCGATGGGTTGCGGGACGATTTGGTTGCTGATTATTTGTTTGAGGTCTTTTTAGGTGTCCGTGAATATTCACGAATTTTTCCAAAGTGGAAAAATTCCTTGTTTGGATATTAGAAATTTTTTAATCAACAAATCAATGATAAGCGGGGTCGGGGGTGGGAAACGATGCGTTCCGGGTCGAATTTGTTGATGATTATTTGTTTTTGGGCTTTTTAGGTGTCAATGAATAATCAGGAATTTTTCCAGAGTGGCAAAATTCCTTGTTTGGATATTAGAAATTTTTTAATGAACAAATCAACGATTAGCGGGGATCGGGGGTGGATAACGATGCGTTCCGGGACGATTTTGTGGCTTATTATTTTTTTTTAGGGCTTTTCAGGTGTCAATGAATATTCACGAATTTTTCCAAAGTGGAAAAATTCCTTGATTGGATATTAGAAATTTTTTAATCAACAAATCAATGATAAGCGGGGGTCGGGGGTGGCTAACGATGCGTTCCGGGTCGAATTTGTTGCTGATTATTTTTTTTTAGGATTTTTCAGGTTTCAATGAATATTCAGGAATTTTTCCAGAGTCGCAAAATTCCTTGTTTGGGTATTAGAATTTTTTTTATCAACTAATCAATGATAAGCGGGGTCGGGGGTGGCTAACGATGCGTTCCGGGACGATTTTATTGCTGATTATTTTTTTGAGGGCATTTTAGGGGTCAATGAATATTTGAGAATTTTTCCAGAGTGGAAAAATCAATTGTTTGCATATTAGAAATTTTTTAATCAACAAATCAATGATAAGCGGGGTCGGGGGTGGCTAACGATGCGTTCCGGGTCTATTTTGTTGCTGATTATTTTTTTTTAGGGCTTTTCAGGTGTCAATGAATATTCACGAATTTTACCAAAGTGGAGAAATTCCTTGTTTGGATATTAGAAATTTTTTAATCAACAAATCAATGATAAGCGGGGTCGGGGGTGGCTAACGATGCGTTCCGGGTCGATTTCGTTGCTGATTATTTTTTTTGGGGCTTTTTAGGTGTCAATGAATATTCAGGAATTTTTTCAGAGTGGCAAAATTTCTTTTTTGGGTATTAGAATTTTTTTATCAACTAATCAATGATAAGCGGGGTCGGGGGTGGCTAACGATGCGTTCCGGGTCGATTTCGTTGCTGATTATTTTTTTTTAGGGCTTTTCAGGTCTCAATGAATATTTACGAATTTTTCCAAAGTGGTAAAATTCCTTGTTTGGATATTAGAAATTTTTTAATCAACAAATCAATGATAAGAGGGGTCGGGGGTGGCAATCGATGCGTTCCGGGTCGATTTTGTTGCTGATTATTTTTTTTTTTGGCTTTTTAGGTGTTAATGAATATTCACGAATTTTTCCAGAGTGGCAAAACTTCTTGTTTGGATATTAGACATTTTTTAATGAACAAATCAACGATTAGCGGGTGTCGGGGGTGGAAAACGATGCGTTCCGGGACGATTTTGTGGCTGATTATTTTTTTGATATTTTTTATTATTATTATTTGTCCTTGAGTATTCCGGAAATTTTCCAGAGTGGCGAAATTCCTTGTTCGGATATTAGAAATTTTTTAATTAACAAATCCATGATAAGCGGGGGTCGGGGGTGGCTAACGATGCGTTCCGGGACGATTTGGTTGCTGATTATTTTTTTGAGGTCTTTTTAGGTGTCGGTGAATATTCACGAATTTTTCCAAAGTGGAGAAATTCCTTGTTTGGATATTAGAAATTTTTTAATCAACAAATCAATGATAAGCGGGGGTCTGGGGTGGCTATCGATGGGTTGCGGGACGATTTGGTTGCTGATTATTTTTTTGAGGTCTTTTTAGGTGTCGGTGAATATTCACGAATTTTTCCAAAGTGGAGAAATTCCTTGTTTGGATATTAGAAATTTTTTAATCAACAAATCAATGATAAGCGGGGGTCGGGGGTGGCTAACGATGCGTTCCGGGTCGAATTTGTTGCTGATTATTTTTTTTTAGGATTTTTCAGGTTTCAATGAATATTCAATAATTTTTCCAGAGTGGCAAAATTCCTTGTTTGGATATTAGAAATTTTTTAATTAACAAATCAATGATAAGCGGGGGTCTGGGGTGGCTATCGATGGGTTGCGGGACGATTTGGTTGCTGATTATTTTTTTGAGGTCTTTTTAGGTGTCCGTGAATATTCACGAATTTTTCCAAAGTGGAAAAATTCCTTGTTTGGGTATTAGAATTTTTTTTATGAACTAATCAATGATAAGCAGGGTCGGGGGTGGATAAAGATGCGTTCCGGGACGATTTTGTTGCTGATTATTTTTGGCTTTTAGGTGTTAATGAGTGTTGCACGAATTTACACACAAGTGTGCTTTGTGTTGGATATTAGACATTTTAATGAACAAATCAACGATTAGCGGGTGTCAGGGGTGGAAAACGTGCGTTCCGGGACGATTTTGTGGCTGATTATTTTGATATTTTTATTATTATTATTTGTCCTTGAGTATTCCGGAAATTTTCAAGTGGCGAAATTCCTTGTTCGGATATTAGAAATTTTTTAATTAACAAATCCATGATAAGCGGGGGTCGGGGGTGGCTAACGATGCGTTCCGTGTCGATTTTGTTAATGATTATTTTTTTTGGGGGCTTTCGAGGTGTCAATGAATATTCAGGAATTTTTCCAGAGTGGCAAAATTCCTTGTTTGGGTATTAGAATTTTTTTTATCAACAAATCAATGATAAGCGGGGTCGGGGGTGGCTAACGATGCGTTCCGGGTCGATTTTGTTGCTGATTATTTTTGTTGGGCTTTTTAGGTGTCAATGAATATTCAGGAATTTTTTCAGAGTGGCGAAATTTCTTGTTTGGGTATTAGAATTTTTTTATCAACTAATCAATGATAAGCGGGGTCGGGGGTGGCAAACGATGCGTTCCGGGTCGATTTTGTTGCTGATTATTTGTTTTGGGGCTTTTTAGGTGTCAATGAATATTCAGGAATTTTTCCAGAGTCGCAAAATTCCTTGTTTGGGTATTAGAATTTTTTTATCAACTAATCAATGATAAGCGGGGTCGGGGGTGGCTAACGATGCGTTCCGGGACGATTTTATTGCTTATTATTTTTTTACGAGCTTCGGGGGAGCCAACAAACATTTGAAAATTTTTCCAACGTGGCGAAATTCCTTGTTTGGATATTAGACATTTTTTGATCAACTAATCAATGATAAGCGGGGTCGGGGGTGGCTAACGATGCTTTCCGGGTCGATTTGGTTGTTGATTATTTTTTTTATGGGCTTTTTAGGTGTCAATGAATATTCAGGAATTTTTTCAGAGTCGCAAAATTCCTTGTTTGGGTATTAGAAATTTTTTAATCAACAAATCAATGATAAGCGGGGGTCGGGGGTGGCTAACGATGCGTTCCGGGTCGAATTTGTTGCTGATTATTTTTTTTTAGGATTTTTCAGGTTTCAATGAATATTCAATAATTTTTCCAGAGTGGCAAAATTCCTTGTTTGGATATTAGAAATTTTTTAATTAACAAATCAATGATAAGCGGGGGTCTGGGGTGGCTATCGATGGGTTGCGGGACGATTTGGTTGCTGATTATTTTTTTGAGGTCTTTTTAAGTGTCCGTGAATATTCACGAATTTTTCCAAAGTGGAAAAATTCCTTGTTTGGATATTAGAAATTTTTTAATCAACAAATCAATGATAAGCGGGGTCGGGGGTGGCAATCGATGCGTTCCGGGTCGATTTTGTTGCTGATTATTTTTTTTTTTGGCTTTTTAGGTGTTAATGAATATTCACGAATTTTTCCAGAGTGGCAAAACTTATTGTTTGGATATTAGACATTTTTTAATGAACAAATCAACGATTAGCGGGTGTCGGGGGTGGAAAACGATGCGTTCCGGGACGATTTTGTGGCTGATTATTTTTTTTTGATATTTTTTATTATTATTATTTGTCCTTGAGTATTCCGGAAATTTTCCAGAGTGGCGAAATTCCTTGTTCGGATATTAGAAATTTTTTAATTAACAAATCCATGATAAGCGGGGGTCGGGGGTGGCTAACGATGCGTTCCGTGTCGATTTTGTTAA
Organism: Euura lappo; assembly: GCA_018257835.1. Lineage (NCBI taxonomy): Eukaryota > Metazoa > Arthropoda > Insecta > Hymenoptera > Tenthredinidae > Euura > Euura lappo. The sequence goes on along the minus strand of JAEUYN010001175.1, from coordinate 7,678 downwards.
TGATTATTTTTTTTGGGGGCTTTCGAGGTGTCAATGAATATTCAGGAATTTTTCCAGAGTGGCAAAATTCCTTGTTTGGGTATTAGAATTTTTTTTATCAACAAATCAATGATAAGCGGGGTCGGGGGTGGCTAACGATGCGTTCCGGGTCGATTTTGTTGCTGATTATTTTTGTTGGGCTTTTTAGGTGTCAATGAATATTCAGGAATTTTTTCAGAGTGGCAAAATTTCTTGTTTGGGTATTAGAATTTTTTTATCAACTAATCAATGATAAGCGGGGTCGGGGGTGGCAAACGATGCGTTCCGGGTCGATTTTGTTGCTGATTATTTGTTTTGGGGCTTTTTAGGTGTCAATGAATATTCAGGAATTTTTCCAGAGTCGCAAAATTCCTTGTTTGGGTATTAGAATTTTTTTTATCAACTAATCAATGATAAGCGGGGTCGGGGGTGGCTAACGATGCGTTCCGGGACGATTTTATTGCTGATTATTTTTTTACGAGCTTCGGGGGAGCCAACAAACATTTGAAAATTTTTCCAACGTGGCAAAATTCCTTGTTTGGTTATTAGAAATTTTTTGATCAACTAATCAATGATAAGCGGGGTCGGGGGTGGCTAACGATGCGTTCCGGGTCGATTTTGTTGCTGATTATTTTTTTTTGGGCTTTTTAGGTGTCAATGAATATTCAGGAATTTTTTCAGAGTGGCAAAATTTCTTGTTTGGGTATTAGAATTTTTTTATCAACTAATCAATGACAAGCCGGGTCGGGGGTGGCTAACGATGCGTTCCGGGTCGATTTTGTTGCTGATTATTTTTTTTTTAGGGCTTTTCAGGTTTCAATGAATATTCAATAATTTTTCCAGAGTGGCAAAATTCCTTGTTTGGATATTAGAAATTTTTTAATTAACAAATCAATGATAAGCGGGGGTCTGGGGTGGCTATCGATGGGTTGCGGGACGATTTTGTTGCTGATTATTTTTTTGAGGTCTTTTTAGGTGTCCGTGAATATTCACGAATTTTTCCAAAGTGGAAAAATTCCTTGTTTGGATATTAGAAATTTTTTAATCAACAAATCAATGATAAGCGGGGTCGGGGGTGGGAAACGATGCGTTCCGGGTCGAGTTTGTTGATGATTATTTGTTTTTGGGCTTTTTAGGTGTCAATGAATAATCAGGAATTTTTCCAGAGTGGCAAAATTCCTTGTTTGGATATTAGAAATTTTTTAATGAACAAATCAACGATTAGCGGGGATCGGGGGTGGATAACGATGCGTTCCGGGACGATTTTGTGGCTTATTATTTTTTTTTTAGGGCTTTTCAGGTGTCAATGAATATTCACGAATTTTTCCAAAGTGGAGAAATTCCTTGTTTGGATATTAGAAATTTTTTAATCAACAAATCAATGATAAGCGGGGTCGGGGGTGGCTAACGATGCGTTCCGGGTCGATTTTGTTGCTGATTATTTGTTTTGGGGCTTTTTAGGTGTCAATGAATATTCAGGAATTTTTCCAGAGTCGCAAAATTCCTTGTTTGGGTATTAGAATTTTTTTTATCAACTAATCAATGATAAGCGGGGTCGGGGGTGGCTAACGATGCGTTCCGGGACGATTTTATTGCTGATTATTTTTTTGAGGGCATTTTAGGGGTCAATGAATATTTGAGAATTTTTCCAGAGTGGAAAAATCAATTGTTTGCATATTAGAAATTTTTTAATCAACAAATCAATGATAAGCGGGGTCGGGGGTGGCTAACGATGCGTTCCGGGTCTATTTTGTTGCTGATTATTTTTTTTTAGGGCTTTTCAGGTGTCAATGAATATTCACGAATTTTTCCAAAGTGGAGAAATTCCTTGTTTGGATATTAGAAATTTTTTAATCAACAAATCAATGATAAGCGGGGTCGGGGGTGGCTAACGATGCGTTCCGGGTCGATTTCGTTGCTGATTATTTTTTTTGGGGCTTTTTAGGTGTCAATGAATATTCAGGAATTTTTTCAGAGTGGCAAAATTTCTTGTTTGGGTATTAGAATTTTTTTATCAACTAATCAATGATAAGCGGGGTCGGGGGTGGCTAACGATGCGTTCCGGGTCGATTTCGTTGCTGATTATTTTTTTTTAGGGCTTTTCAGGTCTCAATGAATATTTACGAATTTTTCCAAAGTGGTAAAATTCCTTGTTTGGATATTAGAAATTTTTTAATCAACAAATCAATGATAAGGGGGTCGGGGGTGGCAATCGATGCGTTCCGGGTCGATTTTGTTGCTGATTATTTTTTTTTTGGCTTTTTAGGTGTTAATGAATATTCACGAATTTTTCCAGAGTGGCAAAACTTATTGTTTGGATATTAGACATTTTTTAATGAACAAATCAACGATTAGCGGGTGTCGGGGGTGGAAAACGATGCGTTCCGGGACGATTTTGTGGCTGATTATTTTTTTGATATTTTTTATTATTATTATTTGTCCTTGAGTATTCCGGAAATTTTCCAGAGTGGCGAAATTCCTTGTTCGGATATTAGAAATTTTTTAATTAACAAATCCATGATAAGCGGGGGTCGGGGGTGGCTAACGATGCGTTCCGTGTCGATTTTGTTAATGATTATTTTTTTTGGGGGCTTTCGGGGTGTCAATGAATATTCAGGAATTTTTCCAGAGTGAGAAATTCCTTGTTTGGATATTAGAAATTTTTTAATGAACAAATCAATGATAAGCGGGGGTCGGGGGTGGCTAACGATGCGTTCGGGTCGATTTTGTTGCTGATTATTTTTTTTACGGCTTTTTAGGGGTCAATGAATATTCAGGAATTTTTCTAGAGTGTCAAAATTCCTTGTTTGGATATTAGAAATTTTTTAATCAACAAATCAATGATAAGCGGGGGTCGGGGGTGGCTAACGATGCGTTCCGGGACGATTTTATTGCTGATTATTTTTTTGAGGGCATTTAGGGGTCAATGAATATTTGAGAATTTTTCCAGAGTGGAAAAATCAATTGTTTGCATATTAGAAATTTTTTAATCAACAAATCAATGATAAGCGGGGTCGGGGGTGGCTAACGATGCGTTCCGGGTCGATTTCGTTGCTGATTATTTTTTGTTAGGGCTTTTCAGGTGTCAATGAATATTCACGAATTTTTCCAAAGTGGAAAAATTCCTTGTTTGGATATTCGAAATTTTTTAATCAACAAATCAATGATAAGCTGGGTCGGGGGTAGCTAACGATGCGTTCCGGGTCGATTTTGTTGCTGATTATTTTTTTTTTAGGGCTTTTCAGGTGTCAATGAATATTTACTAATTTTTCCAAAGTGGAAAAATTCCTTGTTTGGATATTAGAAATTTTTTGATCAACAAATCAATGATAAGGGGGGTCGGAGGTGGCTAACGATACGTTCCGCGTCGATTTTGTTGCTGATTATTTTTTTTTTGGCTTTTTAGGTGTCAATGAATATTCACGAATTTTTCCAGAGTGGCAAAACTTCTTGTTTGGATATTAGAAATTTTTTAATGAACAAATCAACGATTAGCGGGGGTCGGGGGTGGCTAACGATGCGTTCCGGGTCGATTTTGTTGCTGATTATTTTTTTTGGGGCTTTTTAGGTGTCAATGAATATTCAGGAATTTTTTCAGAGTGGCAAAATTTCTTGTTTGGGTATTAGAATTTTTTTATCAACTAATCAATGATAAGCGGGGTCGGGGGTGGCTAACGATGCGTTCCGGGTCGATTTTGTTGCTGATTATTTTTTTTGATATTTTTTATTATTATTATTTGTCCTTGAGTATTCCGGAAATTTTCCAGAGAGTGGCGAAATTCTTGTTCGGATATTAGAAACTTTAATTAACAAACCATGATAAGCGGGGTCGAAGCTCGATGTTCCGTGTCGATTTTGTTAATGATTATTTTTTAGCTTTCTGAGGTGTCAATGAACATTCAGGAATTTTTCCAGAGTGGCAAAATTCCCCTTGTTTGGGTATTAGAAACTTTTTAATCAACAAATCAATGATAAGGGGGGTCGGAGGTGGCTAACGATGCGTTCCGGGTCGATTTTGTTGCTGATTATTTTTTTTTGGGGCTTTTTAGGTGTCAATGAATATTCAGGAATTTTTTCTGAGTGGCGAAATTTCTTGTTTGGGTATTAGAATTTTTTTATCAACTAATCAATGATAAGCGGGGTCGGGGGTGGCTAACGATGCGTTCCGGGTCGATTTTGTTGCTGATTATTCTTTTTTAGGGCTTTTCAGGTGTCAATGAATATTCAAGAATTTTTCCAGAGTGGTGAAATTCCTTGTTTGGATATTAGAAATTTTTTAATCAACTAATCAATGATAAGCGGGGTCGGGGGTGGCTAACGATGCGTTCCGGGACGATTTTATTGCTTATTATTTTTTTACGAGCTTCGGGGGAGCCAACAAACATTTGAAAATTTTTCCAACGTGGCGAAATTCCTTGTTTGGATATTAGACATTTTTTGATCAACTAATCAATGATAAGCGGGGTCGGGGGTGGCTAACGATGCTTTCCGGGTCGATTTGGTTGTTGATTATTTTTTTTATGGGCTTTTTAGGTGTCAATGAATATTCAGGAATTTTTTCAGAGTCGCAAAATTCCTTGTTTGGGTATTAGAAATTTTTTAATCAACAAATCAATGATAAGCGGGGGTCGGGGGTGGCTAACGATGCGTTCCGGGTCGAATTTGTTGCTGATTATTTTTTTTTAGGGCTTTTCAGGTTTCAATGAATATTCAATAATTTTTCCAGAGTGGCAAAATTCCTTGTTTGGATATTAGAAATTTTTTAATTAACAAATCAATGATAAGCGGGGGTCTGGGGTGGCTATCGATGGGTTGCGGGACGATTTGGTTGCTGATTATTTTTTTGAGGTCTTTTTAGGTGTCCGTGAATATTCACGAATTTTTCCAAAGTGGAAAAATTCCTTGTTTGGATATTAGAAATTTTTTAATCAACAAATCAATGATAAGCGGGGTCGGGGGTGGCAATCGATGCGTTCCGGGTCGATTTTGTTGCTGATTATTTTTTTTTTTTGGCTTTTTAGGTGTTAATGAATATTCACGAATTTTTCCAGAGTGGCAAAACTTATTGTTTGGATATTAGACATTTTTTAATGAACAAATCAACGATTAGCGGGTGTCGGGGGTGGAAAACGATGCGTTCCGGGACGATTTTGTGGCTGATTATTTTTTTAATATTTTTTATTATTATTATTTGTCCTTGAGTATTCCGGAAATTTTCCAGAGTGGCGAAATTCCTTGTTCGGATATTAGAAATTTTTTAATTAACAAATCCATGATAAGCGGGGGTCGGGGGTGGCTAACGATGCGTTCCGTGTCGATTTTGTTAATGATTATTTTTTTTGGGGGCTTTCGAGGTGTCAATGAATATTCAGGAATTTTTCCAGAGTGGCAAAATTCCTTGTTTGGGTATTAGAATTTTTTTTATCAACAAATCAATGATAAGCGGGGTCGGGGGTGGCTAACGATGCGTTCCGGGTCGATTTTGTTGCTGATTATTTTTGTTGGGCTTTTTAGGTGTCAATGAATATTCAGGAATTTTTTCAGAGTGGCAAAATTTCTTGTTTGGGTATTAGAATTTTTTTATCAACTAATCAATGATAAGCGGGGTCGGGGGTGGCAAACGATGCGTTCCGGGTCGATTTTGTTGCTGATTATTTTTTTGGGGAGCTTTTTAGGTGTCAATGAATATTCAGGAATTTTTCCAGAGTGGCAAAATTCCTTGCTTGGAGATTAGAAATTTTTTAATCAACTAATCAATGATAAGCGGGGCCGGGGGTGGCTAACCATGCGTTCCGGGACGATTTTATTGCTGATTATTTTTTTACGAGCTTCGGGGGAGCCAACTAACATTTTAAAATTTTTCCAACGTGGCAAAATTCCTTGTTTGGATATTAGAAATTTTTTGATCAACTAATCAATGATAAGCGGGGTCGGGGGTGGCTAACGATGCGTTCCGGGTCGATTTTGTTGCTGATTATTTTTTTTTGGGCTTTTTAGGTGTCAATGAATATTCAGGAATTTTTTCAGAGTGGAAAAATTTCTTGTTTGGGTATTAGAATTTTTTTTAATTAACAAATCAATGATAAGCGGGGCTCGGGGGTGGCTAACGATGCGTTCCGGGTCGATTTTGTTGCTGATTATTTTTTTTTAGGGCTTTTCAGGTTTCAATGAATATTCACGAATTTTTCCAAAGTGGAGAAATTGCTTGTTTGGATATTAGAAATTTTTTAATCAACAAATCAATGATAAGCGGGGGTCTGGGGTGGCTATCGATGGGTTGCGGGACGATTTTGTTGCTGATTATTTTTTTGAGGTTTTTTTAGGTGTCAATGAATATTCACGAATTTTTTCCAAAGTGGAAAAATTCCTTGTTTGGATATTAGAAATTTTTTAATCAACAAATCAATGATAAGCGGGGTCGAGGGTGGCAAACGATGCGTTCCGGGTCGATTTTGTTGCTGATTATTTGTTTTGGGGCTTCTGAGGTGTCAATGAATAATCAGGAATTTTTCCAGAGTGGCAAAATTTCTTGTTTGGATATTAGAAATTTTTTAATGAACAAATCAACGATTAGCGGGGATCGGGGGTGGATAACGATGCGTTCCGGGACGATTTTGTGGCTTATTATTTTTTTTTAGGGCTTTTCAGGTGTCAATGAATATTCACGAATTTTTCCAAAGTGGAGAAATTCCTTGTTTGGATATTAGAAATTTTTTAATCAACAAATCAATGATAAGCGGGGTCGGGGGTGGCTAACAATGCGTTCCGGGTCGATTTTGTTGCTGATTATTTTTTTTTTGGGGCTTTTTAGGTGTCAATGAATATTTAGGAATTTTTCCAGAGTGGCAAAATTCCTTGTTTGGGTATTAGAATTTTTTTTATCAACTAATCAATGATAAGCGGGGTCGGGGGTGGCTAACGATGCGTTCCGGGACGATTTTATTGCTGATTATTTTTTTGAGGGCATTTTAGGGGTCAATGAATATTTGAGGATTTTTCCAGAGTGGAAAAATCAATTGTTTGCATATTAGAAATTTTTTAATCAACAAATCAATGATAAGCGGGGTCGGGGGTGGTTAACGATGCGTTCCGGGTCTATTTTGTTGCTGATTATTTTTTTTTAGGGCTTTTCAGGTGTCAATGAATATTCACGAATTTTTCCAAAGTGGAAAAATTCCTTGTTTGGATATTAGAAATTTTTTAATCAACAAATCAATGATAAGCGGGGTCGGGGGTGGCTAACGATGGCTTCCGGGTCGATTTTGTTGCTGATTTTTTTTTTGGGGCTTTTTAGGTGTCAATGAATATTCAGGAATTTTTTCAGAGTGGCAAAATTTCTTGTTTGGGTATTGGAATTTTTTTATCAACTAATCAATGATAAGCGGGGTCGGGGGTGGCTAACGATGCGTTCCGGGTCGATTTCGTTGCTGATTATTTTTTTTTAGGGCTTTTCAGGTCTCAATGAATATTTACGAATTTTTCCAAAGTGGTAAAATTCCTTGTTTGGATATTAGAAATTTTTTAATCAACAAATCAATGATAAGCGGGGTCGGGGGTGGCAATCGATGCGTTCCGGGTCGATTTTGTTGCTGATTATTTTTTTTTTTGGCTTTTTAGGTGTTAATGAATATTCACGAATTTTTCCAGAGTGGCAAAACTT
>JAEUYN010001174.1:0-20924 GCA_018257835.1 Euura lappo | reverse complement strand
TGAATATTCAGGAATTTTTCCAGAGGGGTCAAATTCGTTGTTTGGATATTAGAAATTTTTTAATCAACTAATCAATGATAAGCGTGGTCGGGGGTGGATAACGATGCGTTCCGGGACGATTTTGTTCCTGATTATTTTTTTACGAGCTTTGGGGGAGCCAACAAACATTTGAAAATTTTTCCAACGTGGCAAAATTCCTTGATTGGATGTTAGAAATTTTTTAATCAACCAATCAATGATAAGCGGGGGTTGGGGTGGCTATCGATGCGTTTCGGGACGATTTTGTTGCTGATTATTTTTTTGAGGGCATTTTAGGGGTCAATGTATATTTGAGAATTTTTCCAGAGTGGAAAAATCAATTGTTTGCATATTAGAAATTTTTTAATCAACAAATCAATGATAATCGGGGTCGGGGGTGGCTAACGATGCGTTCCGGGTCGATTTTGTTGCTGATTATTTTTTTTTAGGGCTTTTCAGGTTTCAATGAATATTCACGAATTTTTCCAAAGTGGAGAAATTGCTTGTTTGGATATTAGAAATTTTTTAATCAACAAATCAATGATAAGCGGGGGTCTGGGGTAGCTATCGATGGGTTGCGGGACAATTTTGTTGCTGATTATTTTTCTGAGGTCTTTTTAGGAGTCAGTGAATATTCAGGAATTTTTCCAGAGTGGTGAAATTCCTTGTTTGGATACTAGAAATTTTTTAATCAACTAATCAATGATAAGGGGGGTCGGAGGTGGCTAACGATGCGTTCCGGGTCCATTTTGTTGCTGATTATTTTTTTGGGGAGCTTTTTAGGTATCAATGAATATTCAGGAATTTTTCCAGAGTGGCAAAATTCCTTGTTTGGGTATTAGAATTTTTTTTATCAACTAATCAATGATAAGCGGGGTCGGGGGTGGCTAACGATGCGTTCCGGGACGATTTTATTGCTGATTATTTTTTTACGAGCTTCGGGGGAGCCAACAAACATTTGAAAATATTTTCAACGTGGCAGAATTCCTTGATTGGATGTTAGAAATTTTTTAATCAACCAATCAATGATAAGCGGGGGTTGGGGTGGCTATCGATGCGTTGCGGGACGATTTTGTGGCTGATTATTTTTTTGAGGTCTTTTTAGGTGTCAATGAATATTCAGGAATTTTTCCAGAGTGGTGAAATTCCTTGTTTGGATATTAGACATTTTTTAATCAACTAATCAACGATTAGCGGGGGTCGTGAGTGGATAACGATGCGTTCCGGGACGATTTTGTGGCTGATTATTTTTTTTAAGGCTTTTTAGGTGTCCTTGAATATTCAGGAATTTTTCCAGAGTGGCAAAATTCCTTGTTTGGGTATTAGAATTTTTTTTATCAACTAATCAATGATAAGCGGGGTCGGGGGTGGCTAACGATGCGTTCCGGGTCGATTTTGTTGCTGATTATTTTTTTTTGGGCTTTTAGGTGTCAATGAATATTCAGGAATTTTTCCAGAGTGGCAAATTTCTTTTTGGATATTAGAAATTTTTTAATGAACCAATCAACGATTAGCGGGCGTCGGGGGTGGATAACGATGCGTTCGGGACGATTTTGTAGTTGATTATTTTTTTGAGGGCTTTTTAGGTGTCAATGAATATTCAGGAATTTTTCCAGAGTGGTGAAATTCCTTGTTTGGATATTAGAAATTTTTTAATCAACTAATCAATGATAAGCGGGGGTGGGGGTCGGGGGTGGCTAACGATGCGTTCCGGGATAAGCGATTTTGTTGCTGATTATTTTTTTTTAGGTCTTTTTCGGTGTCAATGAATATTCAGGAATTTTTCCAGAGTGGCAAAATTCCTTGTTTGGATATTAGAAATTTTTTAATCAACAAATCAATGATAAGCGGGGGTCGGGGGTGGCTAACGATGCGTTCGATTAGCGGGTCGATTTTCCAGATTGGCTGATTATTTTTTTTAGGGCATTTTTAGGGGTCAATGAATATTTGAGAATTTTTCCAGAGTGGAAAAATCAATTGTTTGCATATTAGAAATTTTTTAATCAACAAATCATTGATAAGCGGGGTCGGGGGTGGCTAACGATGCGTTCCGGGTCGATTTTGTTGCTGATTATTTTTTTGTAGGGCTTTTCAGGTTTCAATGAATATTCACGAATTTTTCCAAAGTGGAGAAATTGCTTGTTTGGATATTAGAAATTTTTTAATCAACAAATCAATGATAAGCGGGGTCTGGGGTAGCTATCGATGGGTTGCGGGACAATTTTGTTGCTGATTATTTTTCTGAGGTCTTTTTAGGAGTCAGTGAATATTCAGGAATTTTTCCAGAGTGGTGAAATTCCTTGTTTGGATACTAGAAATTTTTTAATCAACTAATCAATGATAAGGGGGGTCGGAGGTGGCTAACGATGCGTTCCGGGTCGATTTTGTTGCTGATTATTTTTTTGGGGAGCTTTTTAGGTGTCAATGAATATTCAGGAATTTTTCCAGAGTGGCAAAATTCCTTGTTTGGGTATTAGAATTTTTTTATCAACTAATCAATGATAAGCGGGGTCGGGGGTGGCTAACGATGCGTTCCGGGACGATTTTATTGCTGATTATTTTTTTACGAGCTTCGGGGGAGCCAACAAACATTTTAAAATTTTTCCAACGTGGCAAAATTCCTTGTTTGGATATTAGAAATTTTTTGATCAACTAATCAATGATAAGCGGGGTCGGGGGTGGCTAACGATGCGTTCCGGGACGATTTTATTGCTGATTATTTTTTTGAGGGCATTTTAGGGGTCAATGAAGATTTGAGAATTTTTCCAGAGTGGAAAAATCAATTGTTTGCATATTAGAAATTTTTTAATCAACAAATCAATGATAAGCGGGGTCGGGGGTGGCTAACGATGCGTTCCGGGTCGATTTTCTTGCTGATTACTTTTTTTAGGGCTTTTCAGGTGTCAATGAATATTCACGAATTTTTCCAAAGTGGAGAAATTCCTTGTTTGGATATTAGAAATTTTTTAATCAACAAATCAATGATAAGCGGGGTCGGGGGTGGCTAACGATGCGTTTCGGGTCGATTTTGTTTCTGATTATTTTTTTTTGGGCTTTTTAGGTGTCAATGAATATTCAGGAATTTTTCCAGAGTGGCAAAATTTCTTTTTTGGATATTAGAAATTTTTTAATGAACCAATCAACGATTAGCGGGCGTCGGGGGTGGATAACGATGCGTTTCGGGACGATTTTGTAGTTGATTATTTTTTTTAGGGCTTTTTAGGTGTCAATGAATATTCAGGAATTTTTCCAGAGTGGTGAAATTCCTTGTTTGGATATTAGAAATTTTTTAATCAACTAATCAATGATAAGCGTGGTCGGGGGTGGATAACGATGCGTTCCGGGACGATTTTGTTGCTGATTATTTTTTTACGAGCTCCGGGGGAGCCAAAAAACATTTGAAAATTTTTCCAACGTGGCAGAAATTCCTTGATTGGATGTTAGAAATTTTTTAATCAACAAATCAATGATAAGCGGGGGTTGGGGTGGCTATCGATGCGTTGCGGGACGATTTTGTAGCTGATTATTTTTTGAGGTCTTTTTAGGTGTCAATGAATATTCAGGAATTTTTCCAGAGTGGTGAAATTCCTTGTTTGGATATTAGACATTTTTTAATCAACTAATCAACGATTAGCGGGGGTCGTGGGTGGCTAACGATGCGTTCCGGGACGATTTTATTGCTGATTATTTTTTTGGGAGCTTTTTAGGTGTCAACAAATATTCAGGAATTTTTCCAGAGTGGCAAAATTCCTTGTTTGGATATTAGAAATTTTTTTGATCAACTAATCAATGATAAGCGGGGTCGGGGGTGGCTAACGATGCGTTCCGGGACGATTTTATTGCTGATTATTTTTTTACGAGCTTCGGGGGAGCCAACAAACATTTTAAAATTTTTCCAACGTGGCAAAATTCCTTGTTTGGATATTAGAAATTTTTTGATCAACTAATCAATGATAAGCGGGGTCGGGGGTGGCTAACGATGCGTTCCGGGACGATTTTATTGCTGATTATTTTTTTGAGGGCATTTTAGGGGTCAATGAAGATTTGAGAATTTTTCCAGAGTGGAAAAATCAATTGTTTGCATATTAGAAATTTTTTAATCAACAAATCAATGATAAGCGGGGTCGGGGGTGGCTAACGATGCGTTCCGGGTCGATTTTGTTGCTGATTATTTTTTTTTAGGGCTTTTCAGGTGTCAATGAATATTCACGAATTTTTCCAAAGTGGAGAAATTCCTTGTTTGGATATTAGAAATTTTTTAATCAACAAATCAATGATAAGCGGGGTCGGGGGTGGCTAACGATGCGTTTCGGGTCGATTTTGTTGCTGATTATTTTTTTTGGGCTTTTTAGGTGTCAATGAATATTCAGGAATTTTTCCAGAGTGGCAAAATTTCTTTTTTGGATATTAGAAATTTTTTAATGAACCAATCAACGATTAGCGGGCGTCGGGGGTGGATAACGATGCGTTTCGGGACGATTTTGTAGTTGATTATTTTATTTAGGGCTTTTTAGGTGTCAATGAATATTCAGGAATTTTTCCAGAGTGGTGAAATTCCTTGTTTGGATATTAGAAATTTTTTAATCAACTAATCAATGATAAGCGTGGTCGGGGGTGGATAACGATGCGTTCCGGGACGATTTTGTTGCTGATTATTTTTTTACGAGCTCCAGGGGAGCCAAAAAACATTTGAAAATTTTTCCAACGTGGCAGAATTCCTTGATTGGATGTTAGAAATTTTTTAATCAACCAATCAATGATAAGCGGGGGTTGTGGTGGCTATCGATGCGTTGCGGGACGACTTTGTAGCTGATTATTTTTTTGAGGTCTTTTTCGGTGTCAATGAATATTCAGGAATTTTTCCAGAGTGGCAAAATTCCTTGTTTCGATACTAGAAATTTTTTAATTAACAAATCAATGATAAGCGGGGGTCGGGGGTGGCTAACGATGCGTTCCGGGTCGATTTTGTTGCTGATTATTTTTTTTAGGGTTTTTTAGGTGTCAATGAATATTCAGGAATTTTTCCAGATTGGCAAAATTCCTTGTTTGGATATTAGAATTTTTTTTATCAACTAATCAATGATAAGCGTGGTCGGGGGTGGATAACGATGCGTTCCGGGACGATTTTGTTGCTGATTATTTTTTTACGAGCTTCGGGGGAGCCAACAAACATTTGAAAATTTTTCCAACGTGGCAGAATTCCTTGATTGGATGTTAGAAATTTTTTAATCAACCAATCAATGATAAGCGGGGGTTGGGGTGGCTATCGATGCGTTGCGGGACGATTTTGTAGCTGATTATTTTTTTGAGGTCTTTTTAGGTGTCAATGAATATTCAGGAATTTTTCCAGAGTGGTGAAATTCCTTGTTTGTGTTGGAAATTCAAGATATTCATTTATTGTATGTATATAATCTTAGTTCAGTTGTTAATAAAATGTCACTCATAGTTCATTATTTTTGAGTCGTGTCTCCTTATTTATGTGTGTTAATCCATATCAAATAATCATAATTACAATAGGTTATGGGCCCAGGCTCATAATAAATAAAGTGAGCACGAAGATAAATCAAATTTGGTGAAAATGCGAGGTCTGAGTCAGAAATTATAATAACGGAAAAAATTCTGTAATAAAACGGACAAAACCTATCAACCAAAAAAAAAAGCATGGCAATCTATGTCAATCGCGCGGTGTAAAGTTTATTCCTAGTTCGCGTGAAAAGCGTGTAAAAATCAGAAAATAATTTTTCCGTTAAATAAATCAATCAAACAAAATGACCTCAAATTCTTCGAGGATAGAACAACTCGGGAAAGAAAACTTCGACACATGGAAGTTACAAGCGCGGGCAGTACTGATAAAAAATGACGCATGGGCTTATGTTAACGGGTCGAAACTCAAACCAGCGATAATCGTAGGCAATGAGGGCTCTATAACGGCAGCCGCTGCATGGGAGCAAGCTGATCTCAAAGCTCAATCGGATTTGATCCTTGCGATATCTCCGTCCGAACTGCGACAAATCAAGAACTGCGCGACAGCTAGAGAGATATGGCTGAAATTACACTCGATTTACGAGTCAAAAGGACCTGCACGCAAAGCGACGCTGCTGAAACAACTAATTCTACGGAAAATGTTGGAATCAGACGACATGCGGGACCATCTGACCAAATTTTTCGAAACCGTGGATAAACTGGACGAAATGGATATAAAAGTGAACGAAGAACTCCTATCGATTCTCTTATTATACAGCATACCAGACACGTATGAAAATTTCAGAATAGCCATAGAATCTCGGGACGAACTTCCAAACCCAGAAGTCTTGAAGATCAAACTTCAAGAAGAATATGAAGCACGGAAAAGCCGAGGTGAAGAAGCTTCAGGTGCCATGTTCGCAAGAAAAACTCAAAAGGGACGAGTAAAACATAACAAGAAAAAGGAGAAATTCGAGAAGGGATCTGAGCTCAAATGTGAAAAATGTCACAGAACAAATCACAAGACAGAAGACTGCTATGCGAAGACGATAGTCAAAGAGTCACAAGCCAGAAAAATCGAAGAAAAAATAGAGGTTGCAATGACGACGGTCGAAAGTGCAAATAAAGCGGAAGATTGGTGTCTCGACTCAGGAGCTACTTCTCATATGTGTTTTACAGAAGAAAGATTCCGTCAAATCAAAGATACTCCAAACCGAAATCTGAGTTTAGCTAATAAAGAAAGTACTCAGATAAGAGGGATCGGGACCGTTGGTCTTATTGTTGAAGATGGTGAAGGATCAAGACCTGTACGTTTAGAAGAAACTTTGTATGTTCCTGATTTAAGGTCAAACTTAATGTCAGTTGCCAAAATAACGGACAAGGGACACGAGGTACTTTTCGGCAGGAAATCCGCACAAATCATCGACAAGAATGGGGAAATAATCGCCGTCGCCAAACGAAGAAATGATCTCTACTATATGCAAGGTCAAGATGGAGATGATGGACAATCTGCAGCTGTTGCTGAAGTTAAGTACTCCATAAACAAAGAATGGCATGCAAGATTGGGTCATCTAAATGAACAAAATCTCAAAGATCTAGCAAAAGGTAACAAGGTTTTTGGATTGGAGGTTAATAATGATAAACTTGGTACATGTGAAATATGTATTAGGGGAAAGCAAACGCCAACACCATTTCCTAAAGAATCATCAAGTCGAGCAGCAGAAGTCCTTGAATTAATTCACACAGATGTGTGTGGGCCGATGCGCATACAATCATTAAGTGGATCAAGATACTTCGTTACGTTCATCGATGATAAGAGTAGATGGTGTGAAGTATTTTTCTTAAAAAAGAAGAATCAAGTATTTAAAGCATTCATAAAATTCAAGAATATAGTTGAAAATCAATTTGGAAAAAAGATAAAAATCGTACGTTCTGATAACGGAACGGAATACCGAAATGAAGAACTAGAAACTTATCTCGAGAAAACTGGAATACGACATCAGTTAACGGTTGAGTACACACCCGAACAAAACGGAGTAGCTGAACGAAAAAACCGAACAATTATCGAAATGGCAAGATGTATGATGATTGAAGCAAACTTGTCACCGTCGTTCTGGGCAGAAGCTGTAAATACGGCTGTGTATGTGAGAAATCGCTGTCCTTCCAGAAGTCTTGATGGAGAAGTACCGTATAAATTTTGGAAAGGATCCAAACCAACTCTAAAACATCTCAGAATATTTGGGAGCAAAGTATTCATGTTAAACAAAATCCCAGGAAAGGACAAATTTGAACCACGTTCAAAGAAATGTATCTTCGTGGGATATGAGACTGAATCGAAAGCATATCGAGTTTGGTGTCCTTCAGCAAGAAAAATGTACAAAAGTCGTGACGTGAAGTTCATAAAGGATTTCGAAAAGAATGACATCGTTCAAGAAGATTTTATTGGAAAGGGTGAGATCAAAATGATAGAAATCGAGATGCCCGAGGAAGATAAACCTTCTATTGAAACGAACGAAGAAATAGTAGAATCTGAAGATGAATTAATAGACGAAATCATAGATGAATCAGTTCAATCAACTTCACGAATGGATATATCAGAACCGGCACAAGCATGGGATTCACAAAATGAACCTACTGCAGAAATACTAGAACCAGTACAACAAGTTCAACCAAACATGAAGAGAACTGTTGGAAGACCTAAGTTAATTAGGACTGGAAGAAGCGGAAGACCCAAGAAACAATATCAAATGATGGAAGTCACTCCTGCAGATGATATTCGAGCAGATACTGACGAAGAATATGTGGAGATGTCCAATCTAACTGAAGTTCAAGATCCGAAAACTGCAACGGAAGCCTTGAGAGGATCTCAAGCAGAAGATTGGAGAGCTGCTATGAACAAGCGGGTTTGGGCTGACTATGAGCCAGCCTTCGAACTTCCCGTTATTTATTTTGTTCTCAGCTATTTTTAAATTTGTAAATCTGACCTCAGATTCTTGATCAGCGGTTCAAAAAACCTTCGAGTACAAATTTCCGTAAGATTTCGAATGTTTTTAGTATTTTTCCCAGCAAATCGGCCTCGCCATTTTGAATTTCGCTAATCTGATTTCACATTCGTGATCAGTGACCCAAAAAACCTACGAGTACCAAGGTTCATCCAAATCTAAATGTTTTTAGTTTTTTGCAGCATATCGAATACGCCAAATAAAAATTTTGCAAAACTGACTTCAGATTCGTGATCAGCGATCAAAAAAACCATATGGTACCAAATTTCATTGAAATCCGTTGATTCGTTCTCAAGATATCGTCATTTTCGTTGTGTTTTTTCGAATTTTGTTATTTGAATAGTTCAAAAAGTACTAATCCGATCAAAGCCAAAATCTAATCAGTTCTAAGTTGAGAAAAGCCCCGTCGATTGAGCCCTATCTGATCAAAATCCGCGAACTCGTTCTCGAGATATCGCGCGGACAAAAATGTGGTCACATACACACACACACACATACACACACACATACACACACACATACACACACACATACACACACACACACACCCAGACGTCAAACTGAAAATAGTCGGAGGTGATTCTTTGGACCTCGAAATGTGGAGATTTAGTAAAAACTCGACTTTTCATTTTCGGGGTGATCACAATAACTTCCTTTTTTCTCTGAAAACAGAGAAACGGGAAGTTAAAAAAGAATACGACGCACTGATTGAAAATAAAGTATGGGAACTTGTTGATAGACCACATAATCGTCAAGTCATTGGATCGAAATGGGTTCTACGTACGAAATTCAATTCAGATGGCACAATTGAAAGACACAAAGCACGTCTAGTAGCAAAAGGTTATAACCAAAACTATGGGATTGATTATTTTGAAACTTTTGCCCCTGTCGCCAGATCAAGTTCGATCAGAATGGTCATGGCTCTCGCTACAGAATTGAAGCTACAAGTTCATCAATTGGATGTCACAACAGCATATTTAAATGGAAATATCGACGAAGAAATATTCATGGAAATTCCTGAAAAACTTGGAGAAGTTCTCAATGACAGGAATTTTTCAAAACAAACAAATGGGAAAGTTTGCCTTCTAAAGAAGGCACTATATGGATTGAAACAATCAGGACGCCAATGGAACAAGAAATTAGATGAAAGATTAAGACAACTTAATTTGACACCACTAAGTTCTGATCCTTGTGTCTACTTCACTAAAAAGAAGAACATGATTACACTTGTTGCAATTTATGTCGACGACATAATTATAGCTTCAAACTGTAAGAACACCTTGACGAACCTGAAAGAAGATTTATCAAAATCGTTCAAGATGAAAGATCTAGGACTAATTCACTACTGTTTGGGGGTGGAATTTAAGCAGACAGAAAACACAATGCGAATGAGTCAACGAAAATACATTGAAGACATCTTGAAACGTTTTCTAATGGAAGACTGCAAACCTGTCTCAACACCTCTAGCTACAAGTGAAAAATTGTCGAAAGAAATGTGTCCGAAGAACGAAGAAGAAGAAGAAGAGATGAAAAAATGTCCATACCAAAATCTAGTTGGAGCATTAATGTATCTCGCAACATTTACTCGACCTGACATTGCCTTTACCGTGAGTACGTTAAGTCAATACAATACTAATTATGGAAAAGGACATTGGGCGGCAGCAAAACAAGTACTTCGATACCTGAAGGGAACTCTTAACCATGGATTACTTTATGAAAGGAAGAATGAAGATCTAGTTGGATTTGCTGATGCTGATTGGGGATCTAATATTGATGGCAGAAGATCTTACACCGGATTTGCATTCAAATTGGCTAATGCTGCTGTTAGTTGGGAAGCACGAAAACAACGGACTGTTGCTTTATCAAGTACAGAAGCTGAATATATGGCTGTATCTGAAACAGCAAAAGAAGCGATTCATCTTCGCAGATTTGTAACTGAAATTCAAGGAAAGTCAACACCTGTAACTATTTATAATGATAACATAGGAGCGGAAAAATTAGTTTCAAATCCTGTTTTTCATTCTCGTACGAAACATATTGACATACGATATCATTTTGTACGTGATGCTACTGTCCTACACAAACAAATAGAGCTAGATTATATGCCAACGGAGGACATGCCAGCTGATATTTTGACCAAAAGCCTCAATGCGATAAAACATAAGAAATTTAGAACAGATCTTGGAATCAGAGATCTGACACCAGTATAAAGCTAAGAATTATTAGAAATGTCAAATGAGACAATCTATAGAATAATATCTTGAAGGGGGTGTGTTGGAAATTCAAGATATTCATTTATTGTATGTATATAATCTTAGTTCAGTTGTTAATAAAATGTCACTCATAGTTCATTATTTTTGAGTCGTGTCTCCTTATTTATGTGTGTTAATCCATATCAAATAATCATAATTACAATAGTTTGGATATTAGACATTTTTTAATCAACTAATCAACGATTAGCGGGGGTCGTGAGTGGATAACGATGCGTTCCGGGACGATTTTGTGGCTGATTATTTTTTTGAGGGCATTTTAGGGGTCAATGAATATTTGAGAATTTTTCCAGAGTGGAAAAATCAATTGTTTGCATATTAGAAATTTTTTAATCAACAAATCATTGATAAGCGGGGTCGGGGTGGCTAACGATGCGTTCCGGGTCGATTTTGTTGCTGATTATTTTTTTTTAGGGCTTTTCAGGTTTCAATGAATATTCACGAATTTTTCCAAAGTGGAGAAATTGCTTGTTTGGAAATTAGAAATTTTTTAATCAACAAATCAATGATAAGCGGGGGTCTGGGGTAGCTATCGATGGGTTGCGGGACAATTTTGTTGCTGATTATTTTTCTGAGGTCTTTTTAGGAGTCAGTGAATATTCAGGAATTTTTCCAGAGTGGTGAAATTCCTTGTTTGGATACTAGAAATTTTTTAATCAACTAATCAATGATAAGGGGGGTCGGAGGTGGCTAACGATGCGTTCCGGGTCGATTTTGTTGCTGATTATTTTTTTGGGGAGCTTTTTAGGTGTCAATGAATATTCAGGAATTTTTCCAGAGTGGCAAAATTCCTTGTTTGGGTATTAGAATTTTTTTATCAACTAATCAATGATAAGCGGGGTCGGGGGTGGCTAACGATGCGTTCCGGGACGATTTTATTGCTGATTATTTTTTTACGAGCTTCGGGGGAGCCAACAAACATTTTAAAATTTTTCCAACGTGGCAAAATTCCTTGTTTGGATATTAGAAATTTTTTGATCAACTAATCAATGATAAGCGGGGTCGGGGGTGGCAAACGATGCGTTCCGGGTCGATTTTGTTGCTGATTATTTTTTTTAGGGCTTTTTAGGTGTCCTTGATTATTCAGGAATTTTTCCAGAGTGGCAAATCTCCTTGTTTGGATATTAGAAATTTTTTAATTAACAAATCAATGATAAGCGGGGGTCTGGGGTAGCTATCGATGGGTTGCGGGACAATTTTGTTGCTGATTATTTTTCTGAGGTCTTTTTAGGAGTCAGTGAATATTCAGGAATTTTTCCAGAGTGGTGAAATTCCTTGTTTGGATACTAGAAATTTTTTAATCAACTAATTTAATCAACTAATCAATGATAAGGGGGTCGGAGGTGGCTAACGATGCGTTCCGGGTCGATTTTGTTGCTGATTATTTTTTTGGGGAGCTTTTTAGGTGTCAATGAATATTCAGGAATTTTTCCAGAGTGGCAAAATTTCTTGTTTGGATATTAGAAATTTTTTAATGAACCAATCAACGATTAGCGGGCGTCGGGGGTGGATAACGATGCGTTCCGGGACGATTTTGTGTTGATTATTTTTTTTAGGGCTTTTTAGGTGTCAATGAATATTCAGGAATTTTTCCAGAGTGGTGAAATTCCTTGTTTGGATATTAGAAATTTTTTAATCAACTAATCAATGATAAGCGTGGTCGGGGGTGGATAACGATGCGTTCCGGGACGATTTTGTTGCTGATTATTTTTTTACGAGCTTCGGGGGAGCCAACAAACATTTGAAAATTTTTCCAACGTGGCAAAATTCCTTGATTGGATGTTAGAAATTTTTTAATCAACCAATCAATGATAAGCGGGGGTTGGGGTGGCTATCGATGCGTTGCGGGACGATTTTGTAG
This sequence comes from Euura lappo, assembly GCA_018257835.1. Classification (NCBI taxonomy): domain Eukaryota; kingdom Metazoa; phylum Arthropoda; class Insecta; order Hymenoptera; family Tenthredinidae; genus Euura; species Euura lappo. The sequence goes on along the minus strand of JAEUYN010001174.1, from coordinate 8,310 downwards.
CTGATTATTTTTTTGAGGTCTTTTTAGGTGTCAATGAATATTCAGGAATATTTCCAGAGTGGTGAAATTCCTTGTTTGGATATTAGACATTTTTTAATCAACTAATCAACGATTAGCGGGGGTCGTGAGTGGATAACGATGCGTTCCGGGACGATTTTGTGGCTGATTATTTTTTTTAGGGCATTTTAGGGGTCAATGAATATTTGAGAATTTTTCCAGAGTGGACAAATCAATTTTTTGCATATTAGAAGATTTTTTAATCAACAAATCATTGATAAGCGGGGTCGGGGGTGGCTAACGATGCGTTCCGGGTCGATTTTGTTGCTGATTATTTTTTTTTAGGGCTTTTCAGGTTTCAATGAATATTCACGAATTTTTCCAAAGTGGAGAAATTGCTTGTTTGGATATTAGAAATTTTTTAATCAACAAATCAATGATAAGCGGGGGTCTGGGGTAGCTATCGATGGGTTGCGGGACAATTTTGTTGCTGATTATTTTTCTGAGGTCTTTTTAGGAGTCAGTGAATATTCAGGAATTTTTCCATAGTGGTGAAATTCCTTGTTTGGATACTAGAAATTTTTTAATCAACTAATCAATGATAAGGGGGGTCGGAGGTGGCTAACGATGCGTTCCGGGTCGATTTTGTTGCTGATTATTTTTTTGGGGAGCTTTTTAGGTGTCAATGAATATTCAGGAATTTTTCCAGAGTGGCAAAATTCCTTGTTTGGGTATTAGAATTTTTTTATCAACTACCCGGGAAAAAATGGTTTAGATCTAATTCGCATCTCCGGAGATCGAATTTAGATCTAAGTAGATCTAAGTAGATCTAAATTATGGGAAATCGTAGATCTACCTAGATCTACCTAGATCTCCAAAGATTTTCGTAGATCTACGTAGCTTCGAATTGATATACTGTCATGTTCGAATGCCCATGCTTCTTAGATCTATGTATATCCACCCAGATATCGTTAGATCTACTTTAGATCTAGGTAGATCTACTTTCGATCTAGGTAGATCTGAGATGAGTAGATGGAATAATTGCAGCAAAACGTTGTTGCTCATTGAAGCCAAGTAGATCTACTCGGATCTGAGTAGTTCTGGTACCGTATTTGGAAATATTTCAAGTCTGTCTGGACTGATTGGACCATAAGTATGCCAGAAACGCACGTACTTTCAGAAGGCGCCTTAGCTCATCTAGTACGGTACAGGTTTGGTAATCCGAAGTTCCAGGGTTCGATTCCGATTTGTTCGATTTTCACAATTTTTTTTTTCATTTGTTTTCCTTACTCGTATTCACGATTTCTTATTTTATGACGATAGTGAGTATTTTTTCATTATAGTTATGCAATTAATCAATGTTTTTTCAATTCATTTCCGGAATTGACAATGACGTAAAAATTAGATCTACGTAGATCTCTTGAGATCTCATAAGATCTACGTAGATCTCATTAGATCTATTCCAAAATTTAGATCTACGTAGATCTAAAGCATTTAGATCTACATAGATCTACTCGATTTTTTCCCGGGTAATCAATGATAAGCGGGGTCGGGGGTGGCTAACGATGCGTTCCGGGACGATTTTATTGCTGATTATTTTTTTGAGGGCATTTTAGGGGTCAATGAAGATTTGAGAATTTTTCCAGAGTGGAAAAATCAATTGTTTGCATATTAGAAATTTTTTAATCAACAAATCAATGATAAGCGGGGTCGGGGTGGCTAACGATGCGTTCCGGGTCGATTTTGTTGCTGATTATTTTTTTTTAGGGCTTTTCAGGTGTCAATGAATATTCACGAATTTTTCCAAAGTGGAGAAATTCCTTGTTTGGATATTAGAAATTTTTTAATCAACAAATCAATGATAAGCGGGGTCGGGGGTGGCTAACGATGCGTTTCGGGTCGATTTTGTTGCTGATTATTTTTTTTTGGGCTTTTTAGGTGTCAATGAATATTCAGGAATTTTTCCAGAGTGGCAAAATTTCTTTTTTGGATATTAGAAATTTTTTAATGAACCAATCAACGATTAGCGGGCGTCGGGGGTGGATAACGATGCGTTTCGGGACGATTTTGTAGTTGATTATTTTATTTAGGGCTTTTTAGGTGTCAATGAATATTCAGGAATTTTTCCAGAGTGGTGAAATTCCTTGTTTGGATATTAGAAATTTTTTAATCAACTAATCAATGATAAGCGTGGTCGGGGATGGATAACGATGCGTTCCGGGACGATTTTGTTGCTGATTATTTTTTTACGAGCTCCGGGGAAGCCAAAAAACATTTGAAAATTTTTCCAACGTGGCAGAATTCCTTGATTGGATGTTAGAAATTTTTTAATCAACAAATCAATGATAAGCGGGGGTTGGGGTGGCTATCGATGCGTTGCGGGACGATTTTGTAGCTGATTATTTTTTTGAGGTCTTTTTAGGTGTCAATGAATATTCAGGAATTTTTCCAGAGTGGTGAAATTCCTTGTTTGGATATTAGACATTTTTTAATCAACTAATCAACGATTAGCGGGGGTCGTGAGTGGATAACGATGCGTTCCGGGACGATTTTGTGGCTGATTATTTTTTTGAGGGCATTTTAGGGGTCAATGAATATTTGAGAATTTTTCCAGAGTGGACAAATCAATTTTTTGCATATTAGAAGATTTTTTAATCAACAAATCATTGATAAGCGGGGTCGGGGGTGGCTAACGATGCGTTCCGGGTCGATTTTGTTGCTGATTATTTTTTTTTAGGGCTTTTCAGGTTTCAATGAATATTCACGAATTTTTCCAAAGTGGAGAAATTGCTTGTTTGGATATTAGAAATTTTTTAATCAACAAATCAATGATAAGCGGGGTCTGGGGTAGCTATCGATGGGTTGCGGGACAATTTTGTTGCTGATTATTTTTCTGAGGTCTTTTTAGGAGTCAGTGAATATTCAGGAATTTTTCCAGAGTGGTGAAATTCCTTGTTTGGATACTAGAAATTTTTTAATCAACTAATCAATGATAAGGGGGGTCGGAGGTGGCTAACGATGCGTTCCGGGTCGATTTTGTTGGTGATTATTTTTTTGGGGAGCTTTTTAGGTGTCAATGAATATTCAGGAATTTTTCCAGAGTGGCAAAATTCCTTGTTTGGGTATTAGAATTTTTTTATCAACTAATCAATGATAAGCGGGGTCGGGGGTGGCTAACGATGCGTTCCGGGACGATTTTATTGCTGATTATTTTTTTAAGAGCTTCGGGGGAGCCAACAAACATTTCAAAATTTTTCCAACGTGGCAAAATTCCTTGTTTGGATATTAGAAATTTTTTGATCAACTAATCAATGATAAGCGGGGTCGGGGGTGGCTAACGATGCGATCCGGGACGATTTTATTGCTGATTATTTTTTTGAGGGCATTTTAGGGGTCAATGAAGATTTGAGAATTTTTCCAGAGTGGAAAAATCAATTGTTTGCATATTAGAAATTTTTTAATCAACAAATCAATGATAAGCGGGGTCGGGGGTGGCTAACGATGCGTTCCGGGTCGATTTTCTTGCTGATTACTTTTTTTAGGGCTTTTCAGGTGTCAATGAATATTCACGAATTTTTCCAAAGTGGAGAAATTCCTTGTTTGGATATTAGAAATTTTTTAATCAACAAATCAATGATAAGCGGGGTCGGGGGTGGCTAACGATGCGTTTCGGGTCGATTTTGTTTCTGATTATTTTTTTTTGGGCTTTTTAGGTGTCAATGAATATTCAGGAATTTTTCCAGAGTGGCAAAATTTCTTTTTTGGATATTAGAAATTTTTTAATGAACCAATCAACGATTAGCGGGCGTCGGGGGTGGATAACGATACGTTTCGGGACGATTTTGTAGTTGATTATTTTTTTTAGGGCTTTTTAGGTGTCAATGAATATTCAGGAATTTTTCCAGAGTGGTGAAATTCCTTGTTTGGATATTAGAAATTTTTTACTCAACTAATCAATGATAAGCGTGGTCGGGGGTGGATAACGATGCGTTCCGGGACGATTTTGTTGCTGATTATTTTTTTACGAGCTCCGGGGGAGCCAAAACACATTTGAAAATTTTTCCAACGTGGCAGAATTCCTTGATTGGATGTTAGAAATTTTTTAATCAACCAATCAATGATAAGCGGGGGTTGGGGTGGCTATCGATGCGTTGCGGGACGACTTTGTAGCTGATTATTTTTTTGAGGTCTTTTTCGGTGTCAATGAATATTCAGGAATTTTTCCAGAGTGGCAAAATTCCTTGTTTCGATACTAGAAATTTTTTAATTAACAAATCAATGATAAGCGGGGGTCGGGGGTGGCTAACGATGCGTTCCGGGTCGATTTTGTTGCTGATTATTTTTTTTAGGGTTTTTTAGGTGTCAATGAATATTCAGGAATTTTTCCAGATTGGCAAAATTCCTTGTTTGGATATTAGAATTTTTTTTATCAACTAATCAATGATAAGCGTGGTCGGGGATGGATAACGATGCGTTCCGGGACGATTTTGTTGCTGATTATTTTTTTACGAGCTCCGGGGAAGCCAAAAAACATTTGAAAATTTTTCCAACGTGGCAGAATTCCTTGATTGGATGTTAGAAATTTTTTAATCAACCAATCAATGATAAGCGGGGGTTGGGGTGGCTATCGATGCGTTGCGGGACGACTTTGTAGCTGATTATTTTTTGAGGTCTTTTTCGGTGTCAATGAATATTCAGGAATTTTTCCAGAGTGGTGAAATTCCTTGTTTGGATACTAGAAATTTTTTAATCAACAAATCAATGATAAGCGGGGGTCGGGGGTGGCTAACGATGCGTTCCGGGTCGATTTTGTTGCTGATTATTTTTTTTTGGGCATTTTAGGGGTCAATGAATATTTGAGAATTTTTCCAGAGTGGAAAAATCAATTGTTTGCATATTAGAAATTTTTTAATCAACAAATCATTGATAAGCGGGGTCGGGGGTGGCTAACGATGCGTTCCGGGTCGATTTTGTTGCTGATTATTTTTTTGGGGAGCTTTTTAGGTGTCAATGAATATTCAGAAATTTTTCCAGAGTGGCAAAATTCCTTGTTTGGGTATTAGAATTTTTTTATCAACTAATCAATGATAAGCGGGGTCGGGGGTGGCTAACGATGCGTTCCGGGACGATTTTATTGCTGATTATTTTTTTACGAGCTTCGGGGGAGCCAACAAACATTTTAAAATTTTTCCAACGTGGCAAAATTCCTTGTTTGTATATTAGAAATTTTTTGATCAACTAATCAATGATAAGCGGGGTCGGGGGTGGCAAACGATGCGTTCCGGGTCGATTTTGTTGCTGATTATTTTTTTTTTTGGGCTTTTTAGGTGTCAATGAATATTCAGGAATTTTTTCAGAGTGGCAAAATGTCTTGTTTGGGTATTAGAATTTTTTTAATTAACAAATCAATGATAAGCGGGGGTCGGGGGTGGCTAACGATGCGTTCCGGGTCGATTTTGTTGCTGATTATTTTTTTTAGGGCTTTTTAGGTGTCCTTGATTATTCAGGAATTTTTCCAGAGTGGCAAATCTCCTTGTTTGGATATTAGAAATTTTTTAATTAACAAATCAATGATAAGCGGGGGTCTGGGGTAGCTATCGATGGGTTGCGGGACAATTTTGTTGCTGATTATTTTTCTGAGGTCTTGTTAGGAGTCAGTGAATATTCAGGAATTTTCCAGAGTGGTGAAATTCCTTGTTTGGATACTAGAAATTTTTTAATCAACTAATCAATGATAAGGGGGGTCGGAGGTGGCTAACGATGCGTTCCGGGTCGATTTTGTTGCTGATTATTTTTTTGGGGAGCTTTTTAGGTGTCAATGAATATTCAGGAATTTTTCCAGAGTGGCAAAATTCCTTGTTTGGGTATTAGAATTTTTTTATCAACTAATCAATGATAGGCGGGGTCGGGGGTGGCTAACGATGCGTTCCGGGACGATTTTATTGCTGATTATTTTTTTACGAGCTTCGGGGGAGCCAACAAACATTTGAAAATATTTCCAACGTGGCAGAATTCCTTGATTGGATGTTAGAAATTTTGTAATCAACCAATCAATGATAAGCGGGGGTTGGGGTGGCTATCGATGCGTTGCGGGACGATTTTGTAGCTGATTATTTTTGTGAGGTCTTTTTAGGTGTCAATGAATATTCAGGAATTTTTCCAGAGTGGTGAAATTCCTTGTTTGGATATTAGACATTTTTTAATCAACTAATCAACGATCAGCGGGGGTCGTGAGTGGATAACGATGCGTTCCGGGACGATTTTGTGGCTGATTATTTTTTTTAAGGCTTTTTAGGTGTCCTTGAATATTAAGGAATTTTTCCAGAGTGGCAAAATTCCTTGTTTTGATATTACAAATTTTTTAATTAACAAATCAATGATAAGCGGGGGTCGGGGGTCGCTAACGATGCGTTCCGGTCGATTTTGTTGCTGATTCTTTTTTTTGGGCTTTTCAGGTGTCAATGAATATTCAGGAATTTTTCCAGAGTGGCAAAGTTTCTTGGTTGAATATTAGACATTTTTTAATGAACAAATCAACGATTAGCGGGGGTCGGGGGTGGATAACGATGCGTTCCGGGACGATTTTGTGGTTGATTATTTTTTTAGGGCTTTTTAGGTGTCAATGAATATTCAGGAATTTTTCCAGAGGGGTCAAATTCGTTGTTTGGATATTAGAAATTTTTTAATCAACTAATCAATGATAAGCGTGGTCGGGGGTGGATAACGATGCGTTCCGGGACGATTTTGTTGCTGATTATTTTTTTACGAGCTTCGAGGGAGCCAACAAACATTTGAAAATTTTTGCAACGTGGCAAAATTCCTTGATTGGATGTTAGAAATTTTTTAATCAACCAATCAATGATAAGCGGGGGTTGGGGTGGCTATCGATGCGTTTCGGGACGATTTTGTTGCTGATTATTTTTTTGAGGGCATTTTAGGGGTCAATGAATATTTGAGAATTTTTCCAGAGTGGAAAAATCAATTGTTTGAATATTAGAAATTTTTTAATCAACAAATCATTGATAAGCGGGGTCGGGGGTGGCTAACGATGCGTTCCGGGTCGATTTTGTTGCTGATTATTTTTTTTTTAGGGCTTTTCAGGTTTCAATGAATATTCACGAATTTTTCCAAAGTGGAGAAATTGCTTGTTTGGATATTAGAAATTTTTTAATCAACAAATCAATGATAAGCGGGGTCTGGGGTAGCTATCGATGGGTTGCGGGACAATTTTGTTGCTGATTATTTTTCTGAGGTCTTTTAGGAGTCAGTGAATATTCAGGAATTTTTCCAGAGTGGTGAAATTCCTTGTTTGGATACTAGAAATTTTTTAATCAACTAATCAATGATAAGGGGGGTCGGAGGTGGCTAACGATGCGTTCCGGGTCGATTTTGTTGCTGATTATTTTTTTGGGGAGCTTTTAGGTGTCAATGAATATTCAGGAATTTTTCCAGAGTGGCAAAATTCCTTGTTTGGGTATTAGAATTTTTTTATCAACTAATCAATGATAAGCGGGGTCGGGGGTGGCTAACGATGCGTTCCGGGACGATTTTATTGCTGATTATTTTTTACGAGCTTCGGGGGAGCCAACAAACATTTTAAAATTTTTCCAACGTGGCAAAATTCCTTGTTTGGATATTAGAAATTTTTTGATCAACTAATCAATGATAAGCGGGGTCGGGGGTGGTAACGATGCGTTCCGGAACGATTTTATTGCTGATTATTTTTTTGAGGGCATTTTAGGGGTCAATGAAGATTTGAGAATTTTTCCAGAGTGGAAAAATCAATTGTTTGCATATTAGAAATTTTTTAATCAACAAATCAATGATAAGCGGGGTCGGGGGTGGCTAACGATGCGTTCCGGGTCGATTTTCTTGCTGATTACTTTTTTTAGGGCTTTTCAGGTGTCAATGAATATTCACGAATTTTTCCAAAGTGGAGAAATTCCTTGTTTGGATATTAGAAATTTTTTAATCAACAAATCAATGATAAGCGGGGTCGGGGGTGGCTAACGATGCGTTTCGGGTCGATTTTGTTTCTGATTATTTTTTTTTGGGCTTTTTAGGTGTCAATGAATATTCAGGAATTTTTCCAGAGTGGCAAAATTTCTTTTTTGGATATTAGAAATTTTTTAATGAACCAATCAACGATTAGCGGGCGTCGGGGGTGGATAACGATACGTTTCGGGACGATTTTGTAGTTGATTATTTTTTTTAGGGCTTTTTAGGTGTCAATGAATATTCAGGTATTTTTCCAGAGGGGTCAAATTCGTTGTTTGGATATTAGAAATTTTTTAATCAACTAATCAATGATAG
>JAEUYN010001173.1:0-51233 GCA_018257835.1 Euura lappo | reverse complement strand
TTCACGTTTTCGACGCGACGGCGGTACCACGGGTCGTGGGGTTCTTCCAGGGCAGCTACGGGTTCGGTCACCGGCTCGTAGATTCGCGATAGGGCATCAGGAACATGGTGCAAAGCACCCTTGCGGTGTACGATGTCGAAATCGTACTCAAGTAACTCCAACGCCCATCTCGCGAGGCGTCCGGTGGGATTCCGTAGGTGGTGTAGCCAACGGAGGCTACTATGGTCGGTAATTACGGTAAAATGATACCCTTCGAGGTAGGGCCGGAACTTGCGGATTGACCAGAGTACCGCGAGGCACTCCCGTTCGGTGACGGTGTATTTCCGCTCAGGATCCGTTAACGTTCGACTAGCATACGCGATTACGTGCTCCACGCCCTCCACGCTCTGCGTGAGGACCGCACCGAGACCGGAGTCGCTAGCGTCGGTTTGAAGGGTGAAAGGGATCGTAAAGTCGGGACAGGTGAGGGTAGGAGCCGTGATAAGGGCAGTTTTCAGGGCTTCAAACGCTTCCTCTTGTTCCGGATCCCACTGCCAACGCCGGTTCTTCTTTAGAAGACGCGTGAGGGGATCTGATTTTGTCGCGAAGTCTTCGATAAAACGACGGTACCATGAGGTCATGCCGTGGAAACGACGAACTTGTTTCACGGTTCGCGGGGCTGGGTAATCGGTTATCGCGCGGATTTTCTCAGGATCGGCCTGCAGTCCGTCCTTGTTCACGAGGAAGCCGAGGTATCGGACCTCGGAACAGCAAAATTCGCACTTATCCGGGTTTACGGTTAGTCCCGCCGCGGTTATTTTCCCGAGGACTCGATGTAACCAGCGCAGGTGGTCGTCGAAGTCCTGGTTTACGATGATGACGTCGTCGAGATACACAAACACGTGCGGTTCCATCTCACGACCAACGAGACGGTCCATGAGGCGCTGAAAGGTCGCGGGTGCACCGGACAATCCGTACGGCATGCGCTTGAAGTGAAACAGTCCGCGGCCAGGGACGGTAAACGCGGTTATTTCGCGACTCGCGGCTTCCAGGGGCACCTGGAAGTAGGCTTGACTCAAATCGATTTTAGTGATGTACCGAGCTTCACGAAGTTTGTCGAGGATGCTGCTCATATACGGGAGCGGATAAGCGTCCTTCTTCGCGACTTTGTTAACTTTTCGAAAATCTAGACAAAATCGGTACTTTTCCGGGGGTTTCTTTATCATGACGACCGGGTTAGACCATTCGCTGCGGGAGGGTTCGATGATACCAGCTTCGAGCATAGTATCGACCTCTTTATTCATCGCTTCCTGTACCTTCGGCGATACAGGATAATACCGCTGCTTAATGGGCTCGTGACCTTGCACATCGATCGTGTGCATCGCCAGGTCGGTTATTCCGGGACTTGACGACGGAGGGGGTAAACGTTCGCCTAAAAGCGCGTGAAGTTTCTCCGTTTGAGGCGAGGAGAGCACGAGGAGGCCAGCGCAGGCCGAGGTCTCTTGACTCGCATCGTCTCGCGGGGGCCAGGACACGTCAAAATAGCCCTGTGCACCGTCAGGCAATTTCCATCTCGCGCGGGAGAAATCTACCATGAATTCGAAAGCGCGGATGCCATCGATGCCGAAGATGCACGGGCAGTCAATCGCAGGGGCAAATCGTATGTCGAGATCGCGGATTCTATCGGCGAATTGGACTCGCAGTCGAGCTTCGCCCGCGATAGAGTCGACGGCACCGTTCGGATACTGAATCGCGGCGCGTGTGTGGGGGGAGAGGTTCGCGATAATATCTGAGAAGAAGGGCATCGCGGTACGTCCAATGTAAGTTCGACTCGAACCGGGGTCAAACAGGGCACGCAGGTCTTGCCCGGCTACATTTATCGTCACAAAGTAGCGCGGGTCGGGGTGTCTAAATCTAACCGTATTACTAAGGGTGGAGACGTCTCGGGAGGGCGGAGGTCCACGCTCGCGCTGGGAAATAGTGGGGACCCTTACCACTAATTCCCGCGGTCGTTTCCCGGAGTGGGTCCGGAGCCACTGCCTGGGCTCGGGGGAAAAACTCCAGGGGTGCCCCCTGACGGGCCGGACTGGTCAGGTGGGGCATAAGGACATTCCCGTACGAAATGTCTGGGGTCGCCACATCGGAAGCAGCCGGCTTGCCCTCCATGGTACGCTCCATGGGCAGGCATGTTTGCAGGAGGGTAACGGGCGCTCTCCGATGCTTGGGCTGGCGTTATCGGAGGGGGGTACGGGAATGGATAGGGAGCTGGGGGTGAGACCTGGTACTGAACGGGGGGTTGCAGGTTCTGGAGTGCCATCAAAGGCGGGGGTTGGTTCGTCGGAGTCGGTAGTACGTTATGGTTCGGGGGAGCGGTACCTGGGTTCGCGCGGTTTCGTCCTCGTCCCCCACGGGGTCTTCGGCCGCGGGACGACTGAGGATTTGGGGCGGTAGTCGGCGGGATCGCGGGGGTTCCGTTCGCGGAGTGTAGTGCCGCACTACCAGAGGGGGCCGGGGGTGTCGGCGCCTGATACGCGAACTCCGGCAACACCGAGTCTTCGGGTCGCGGAGGGGGTTGATATCTTCTGTCCAACGCTCGGGCGTTTTCAAATAGCTCCCCGGAGATGCTGAGCTCATCCAGGGTACCGAATTCGTATCGGGGAATCGCGAGGCGGTAACTCGGGTGAAGGTTCGCGTACGCGATCTCCAGCTGCTCGTCATCGGAGAGCGGAGGCGAGATTTTGGCCATCAGCAGGCGCAGGCTGTCCAGGAAGTCACTGACGCGCTCATCAGGACCCTGGGTGCGTCGTCGCACGTCGTCTTTTAAGCGGGACTGGAAATTCAAACCGGCGAATCGTTCGCGGCACGCGGTTTGAAAGGAAGTCCAGTTATTCCAACGGTCCTTATGTAAACGGAACCACTGCAGGGCCTTGTCAGCGAGAAGAAACGGCATCGCTTCGTAAAGATCGCGATCGGTCAAGCCGCTACCGACGCGGCATTCTTCAACGCGGTTGATAAATTCTTCGATACTTCCGCCTCGATGTCCGGCGAATTTCAAATTCCATTTTCGTACGATATTTTGGAGGTCGCGAGGTCGTGCGGACGGTACATTCGCGGAGTAAGCGGGGTGCGGGGGTAGAGCTTCCGAGTGAGGGTGACTCCACGCGGGGGTCCCTGCATAACTCGCGGCGGCGGGGTAGGGGGGAACCGTGGATTGCGAAGGGTTCGCGGTAGGAGCGGGATAGGGGTTCGGAGGGATTGTAGCGCTCGCGGGATGACCGTACGAGGTCAGGGGTGCGTAAGCGCTCGCGGGATACGCCGTGGGTGCCACTGGGTACGGAGTGGACCACTGGCTTGGGTATCCGGGAGTCAGGACGGGGTACGCGTGACTAGGGGTCGGGTATGCGGTCGACGGACCCATCGCGGGGGCTCCGGTCGTCGCGGGGGTCGTCGTAGAGGTCGCGGTCGGTAGTGTCACGAGCGCGGGGTAGGATTGCTGGGCCTCGACGTCAGCCAGGCTGAGCGGAGGCTCGGCCAGAGTTCTTGGAGGTGACACGCGTTCGTCCTGAAAATGAACTCGCGGTAGCTCAGCGTCAGTTCGCTGCTCGGATAATATTCGCGGTCGCGGCGCGGATGGGGCACTGATCCGAGTGCTGTCGTATGTCGGAGTCGGGTGTCTTGCTTCCGGCGCGGGGGGCGGAGCGATATCTCCGACGGGAGAATCCAGAAGGGGTTCCTCATCCCATAACGGAGTCCAGGTAACGTTCTGTTGCCGTCCCCGGAGGTGCGCGCGAAGGAGACGCCACCGATTTCGGTCGGGGTCAGCGCTCACGCGCAGTCGGTACCGGCGGAGAAGCTCGTCGATGCCTCGATCCGACAGCTCGCACAGCCACGAGATCACGAGGTCCGTATTCTCGAGGTCGAAGTTCGGCCAGGAGGACCCGGGGTCCAGGAGTTCCGAGGTCCAGTTCCCCATCGCCGGTCGTATAGCGGGACGCGCGGTTGCCGAATCGCGAAAAGGCTGACACTCACCGATTTCTCATCCACGCAGCCACTCACACGCATGCAAGCAAGCAACAGGGGGGGAAGTTAACGCGCACACAGAAATAACAAACAGGCTTAACCTAATATTAGCTGTAAGGAACAGAAAAAGAAAAAGAAAAAAAAAACAGACCAAAAATCCAGAAAAATAAGCAGAAATGCGAAGAATAGGCAATCAACTGCAAGCAAGCGTTCACCAGATGCTGAAAGAAAAAAATAGTGCAAGACAACACGCAGAGAGGAAGGGGGAGAAAATAGATTAAGTGGGGGGGGGTTGACCGGTACTAGGGTAGGCAAGCCGATAAGATGGAACAAAACTGGCTCGTTGAAGGCAACGACGGCGTCTTCCACCCGTTCTCGATACTCTTTCGCGGTTTTTGAACAAAAAAAAAATCAAAGTTCGCGGGGCAGGGGTCGCGGGTTCACCAACGCGGTTTCCAAAAAGATCTACTATCGGGCCCCACGTTGGGCGCCAATTTTGTAACACGCTTTCGGGGTTGTTTGGAAACCAACCCCGTCCACAATGCCAGCAAAAGAAGCCGAAACCCAACGTGGATAACGAGACTAAAATTAAGCAAAAGAAATAATGAAGATTTGGGCGCCAAGTTCCTTACGGGAACTAATCGCCGCGTTTCGGCGGGGATGAGGGAAGGAAATGGGGTTGAAGGAGACGGGAGGCCGGCTAGACAGTGTTTGGTAGAGGGGAACGTGGGGGCGAAGATAGTAGACCCTGTGTAAGTTGGTGAACAATGATAGAACGTATTTATTCAATGAAAAAGACTGGCTTTAACAATCCCTCCGAGATACTAGGCGATCTCGAGGGTGAAAAACAGATAAGGGCTAGAGGAGCCAACACAGATCATAACATACTATTTACAACGCGGCCGCTCAACTCGGCTGGACACGGGCCAGGAGGAGGGCGAGGGGACGGTGGGGAAACGGTACAGGGCGTCAGCCGGATCGCACAGCGGGCTGTGGACTCGCGACGGCTGACTCGCAACGGTGGGTGCGCGCGATCCTTGCGCAGACCACGTAGCGCAATCGTCTCAACGGGGACGAAGGCTACCGCGCTGGATCGACGCTCGATTCACGCGTTCGAATTTCCGAGTCGGTAAGGAAGCACTCAATGTTATCGGACGGACACAAGGAATAGTCAAGATTCCAACCACCGCGTACGGCGAGCCGTAGCTCGGCGACGGTTGAAGTGACGCGGCGTGCGCGGTGATTCTGCGCACCCTACGTAGAGCGTGGGTCTCGACTGGGACCACCTCTACAGGCGCGAATCACACGGACACGCACACAGGAATACACACGGGCAAAATTCAAATAGAAATGGGAGAAAGACCGGTAAAACGCGGGATCGGGACTCGACCGTTCGCGGAGGCGCGTGGGGTCGGGATTCCGGTACTAGGGGGTGAAGAGGCTGAAAATACAAGCGATGCGGGAGATATAAAGCAGGCAGAAACGATCCTAGCGGATCTAGGATACTTTCCGTATCGATGAGATCCTCGTCTCAGGCTCCAACGGCTTCGGTGACGGCCGATCCCACCTAGACGAAGTTATCACAGATGTCTCGCAGCGCAGGGGACGAAAATAGGGACGTAAAAGATCCTACCTTGGATCGACGGTACTCTGGTATTCCAAGTGGCGTGGCAATGTCTCTGGGGGGGCACACGAACACACTTGGGGGAATCGGAGGGCACGGGTTGCCGGTCGCGGCCACGTGCCTGCAGTCCGGCGTTCTCGTTTTTCGGGGTTCACGGGTTCACGGGTCAGCAGCAGGGCACAATTCAGTGGCACTGGTAGCACCAGATATCCGCGGGGTTCAATCGCGAGGTTATTAGGGCTCGGAAGACTCTAAAGAATACTTAAAAACTGGGATTCTGTAGCACGGCGTAACAGGTGGCTGTTACTAGCTCGAAAACCAATATGGAAGCTGACTCGATAGAATTTGGCAAAGATGGCTAGACTCGTCTTCCCCGCGTCAGCTCGTAGGCCGGCGGGGAAGCGGGGTGAGGTCGCTCCTTGCTCCCGCGGACCACGTGACCCTTCGGTACATTTCCTAATTCTATGCGCGTTACCGAGAGTCGCGCGAGGATATTTTCAAGCCTTCCGCGGCGTTGAGGGATGCCCCAACGGGCAAAATATTTGCCACGTTACAACATAAAATGGTACACTTATTTTATTTATTTATTTATTTCTTAATGTGTCTTAATGTGAAGTCTTTATCTATAATTATGAATCTATTATAAATATAAAACGCCAAGATATTAACTATAGTAGAGTGGAATCAAATTCTGATCTTTATGAACCTCATTCTTTTGAACGTTTTTCATGTACGAATAAATCATCGAATGTATGTAAACAAGGGATATATACGGAAGCTTTTACCAGGATAGGGGAAGGTGGGGCGGAATGGCCAGGTGGGGCTAAACGGCCAACCAAAAAAAAAATGACTTACTCGCATTTTCGCATCAAGGGGGACCGTACGAAACGGTATGCAACGTGACTTCGCTGACAGTCATCAAAAATTTTCAGGGTGGGGCTAAACGGCCACCTAAAAAAAAAGTGAGGAAACTGCATTTTCACGTCGAGGCGAGTGAGATAACACTATATGCAACGTGGTTTCACTGAAAACGATGCAAAACCGAAACGGTGGGGCAAAATCGCTCATTCTCTTTCATCCACTCTATAGTTTATGTTAATATTCTGAAGTTTCGATTGATTTTTGATATGTTAGAATACTTTTTTGTTGTTTATTGACCTAGTTGGTTTTCATTATTTTATTTGAGTTTCAGTAATTCGGATAATCCACGTAAATTCTAGTGCACGAAAAATAAATTACAAAATTAGTTACTCATAAATTAAACGGAAATGCCAGTAAGCAATTTGCACCATCGTTTCGGTTTTGCATCGTTTTCAGTGAAACCACGTTGCATATAGTGTTATCTCACTCGCCTCGATGTGAAAATGCAGTTTCCTCACTTTTTTTTAGGTGGCCGTTTAGCCCCACCCTGAAAATTTTTGATGACTGTCAGCGAAGTCACGTTGCATACCGTTTCGTACGGTCCCCCTTGATGCGAAAATGCGAGTAAGTCATTTTTTTTTTGGTTGGTCGTTTAGCCCCACCTGGCCATTCCGCCCCACCTTCCCCTACTGATATTTTCATGTTTTTTCAATTTTTTAATTTTGTATATATAAAGAAACCAGTCTGGGGCAATTAATCGAAATCTCGATGAAACGAATGAAACAAATTTGTCGATCAATTATCCAGCCCTAACAGAAACTGAACTTCATAGAGCATATCGAGTTGCAATAAAATGCGTGTTCTGGCTATTTACGTATAAACAAGGCGCAATTGAAGGTAAATCGGCGTATTTCAAGACTTTGGCTTGATTTTTTTTTCGCACAACGTAAGCGTGATAGTGGTGATCGAAAGTTATTTCTTCGAAGATATTCAGTTCGAACGAAACTTCACCGTTTACTTTCGTTATTTTTGTAATTTCTCCGAATTCATTTTCACTGTCTCGCAAATCGGTAACCACGAATGTCTTCATTTTATATAATGTACCATCAATTTCAACTTGTCCTAAACAATTAGCTTCGCTTGCATTCTTCTGTGTCTTCGAAAAGGAAGATTTGGGTACAGAATCATCGTGACAGCTGAGAAATATATTTCCGTGCTCTGCACTATGAATCATTTCACACATTTTCAGGGTTTGCTTTATAGCGATCGTTTTTAATAAGTTTTTGGTGCAACTCGTTGACTGAGTGTTTGATTTCAATTCACGATGACGAGATTCAAAACGCATACACCAAAAATGAATAAAAGGCCCATTCTGCAATAAAACTCTAGGATAATGTAGCAGATTATGAAATTTGGGCTTTAAGTCACCAAAGAGCTTCAGATGAAGCTTATGATGGTTTTCTATGAGTTGTTTCAAAACTTTTGCGTCTGATCGAATTATCCGTGGTGAAGTAACAATATCTATTATCTGTCGTAAATATTTATACAGCTGCCAACATTCATTACCTTCAGGAACCAAGTCACCAATTATTAAACCAAAATAACGCACCAGGCACAGCATTTCAGATGCGGACATTTTCAAATTTAAATTCATTTTCAATCTGTTGATGGAAATGATTGGGGGTTTGTTAGATTTTTCCGTTGGGCCGTAGTGGAAATTTTCAATCCGACCATTTAAGTATTGCAACGTAAAATACTTGTATTCGAAAGCAAGCTTTTTAATTATAGCTCCCATGACGTACACGCACACACCCTCCAATAGATCGTGCATCATATCTACGCTCAAATTTTGTGTGATATAAAAATCCTTAATTTTGTGAAATGTGCATGACTCTTTAATGCCGGATTTCGATACATCTGCTTGCGCTACATCTTTTTCGTAATTTTCCCGGGTTCTTAACTTAGATTCGTCTTCTACTGTCAACTTTTCAGATTCTTGTGATGATACTTTGCAAATTCGACAGCAATAACTAGCCCTGAACGATTCCACTAGACCGAATATGCTGTTAAGACCTAAATTGTCTCCTAGTATCAACACCAGTTGAAATTTCACAAGTTTCAAAATTCCATCCACCTTGACGTAGATTCCCGTGCTTTGGAGATAATTGATTTCTGCAATGATTTTTCCGAAAACATGTTCGTTTGTGCTATTTTGTTTGTCCGAAGTACGAACTAAAGTTGTGAAGAATATACTGCTTAATCGTGATGAAATGTGCGGTGGAAGACATGCAAGAGAAGCGTAAATGGCACCGAATTTGTTTATTCCAGCATGACTTCCTAAAGCATTTCCCGTTTCCAAATCATCATAAAATAAAAAAAGTGGTAGAACGATACAATCAACTGCTTGTGAATACCTTTGAAGCCACAAATAAGCTTGCATTATATTGGAAATAATGTAAGATTCTTTGCGTAATACTTGGATATATTCTGATATTTGCTTAAACATCCCTGGTATTTCTAGAAAGAGTCGCAATGTTTTTCGCAGTGGGACATGGATAGCATACAAATATTCTGGTACGGCGAGTAAATCATTACCGACAATTTTATCCACAAAAGTTTGACCAATAGTGAATAATTCATGGTCGATGAACCCTTTTTTCTTCAACAGATTGAATCGCTTGCTCTCCGTCGATACGTCTTCAAAAACTGAAGTGTATTTATCGAAACATTTCTCGACAGCTCTTAAAGACTCAACCGAAACATTGTTTTGCTCTAAAGCCGCAATAACATCAGCCCTGAGTAATGGCAAATACGTATTCCTAATGAAACTGTCCAGATAGTCTATTACGTCTTGGACGATTTTCCTCGGAAGACTCGAATCACCGTACAACGCTAAAATCAGTGCTAAAATATGATACAGTAATGTAGGGTCCATATTTGAACAGTTATACTAAATTCCAGAACCAATATGTATAAATATGTTTTATAATTCACACATACATATGTTTTATAATTCACACATACATATGTTTTATAATTCACGCTTTGTAGGACGGGATTCGAATTATAATGCTTCAGCAATGATAACCGCAGGTGTTGATTACTGCTTCTTTAACTGAACGATAAGTTTAGTTATTGCCGCATAATTTTTATTTGAATCGATCTTGAGTACGAATTTTTGTATGAAGCCCCACACGTAATCGCACAAGTATGGCCACTTCCTCAGTGCTGTTAAGCATTTCAAACAAGCCTCCACAGCTTTTACGGGATCTTCGTAGTCGTACTTGTCATTATTGAGGATCACGTACGTTTGGTAGATCCTCTCAATCTTGCCGCAGAAGATGACGTACGGTAGCACAGGCTGATTATGCTTGATTAAAAAGTTTTCAAACTCTTCCTTTTCTCGTTCTACATTTTCATACTCCTTCCATAGAACAACGAGAATAATGTGATATATTCAATAATGGACTTAGTACATTCAAAAGTAAAATATTTTGTGTTAGTACCTCCACATGAAGAATGAAAGACTTGGAAATCTCCGCTTTGGAAACATAAACCGTTTTTGAGGCAGAATCTTTGAACGATTTGTTTACAGAGACGCAAATTGGTAACAGCAACAATGCCAATACGGCGTTGTGAGTTCCTGTCAAAGTAATTACGGTAATTAATGATCTATTTTATAATTATGATAATATTAATAATTTGAAGTATCCAGATATGGATAGAGGGGGACGGAGAGTGAGAGAGAGTGAGGGAGAAAGAGAGCGAGCGAGCGAGAGAGAGAGAGAGAGAGAGAGAGAGAGAGAGAGAGAGAGAGACTGTGAATTTTCAATTAAACTTGCAGATTTAAAAAAAAGGCCTTGAATCCAACAATAAATGTAATTGTAACATGAAGTAACTATTAATCTTTTCGGTTATTATACTGAGGCATTCAAAGCCAACTCAACTAGTGTAAGACCCCGACCATCTCGAAATCATTTCATTTTTTTTTTTTTATAACATTCTCCTACATAAAAAACGCTTCCTTATTTATTTATTTTTTTTAGATTTTTTAATCCATTTTTTTTACAAATTTTCGAAGTTGATCTACAAAAATTTGAAAATCTCCAAAAAATTAAGGTTTCGTTTTCCATCGAGTAGAATGTTGTAAAAATACGTGGAATGCTTTCGAGATGGTCGGGGTCTGACACTGATTGAGTTGGCATGGAATGCTTCACTATATTCCACGATAGAAGCAGTGCATACCGTCATCGATCAATTTCTCATGAACTTTAAAAAATTCCTTCACGTCCTTGATTTTGGATTGTCGAAAATGAGCAAGGATTTTTGTACTCAATCCCCCCCAAGTGCTGCTAAACAATGTAGAGCATTGTGGTATAAGACCGTTCGCATCGTCAGGTTTTTGTTGCTTCTGAAGGTCTTCAACAATTCTTTCAAAGTCGGATTCCAGCTGTATATGGAATTAGGGATAACAATCATGTATATTTATTATAATTTGACTACGTAAACGTACGTGATACCTGGGCGATATTTTCCGTATCAGCGCGTATGAAAGACAAGTTTTTATTTCAAATCATGCAAATTAAAAGGTTCTACAGTTCGTCTACAGAGAGCGATCGTGTTACTAATACAATTAATATGCGGGATTTCAAAGCTTCCAGAATTCAGACACAGCCATTGCAAGAGTCGTTTGTGCATTATATAAATAGGGGGGGGGGAGAATGCTTACTTACTAAGTTTATCCCAAGTGGAGGTGCCAAACAGGGAAAGCTGCTGAAATACTTTTTCAGCGTGTCCTCTTTCTTTTTGTTACAGGCAATGAGTACTTTCACCCTCTCAGTATATGAATTGCCCCATTCTCGGATAACATCCGCCGGTGAATAAGGTGCTCGATTTCTATCGCACAGAACTCCGAGTACTGCTGGACTTACAGTTGGCTGTTCATCTGATGCATGAAAAGGAAATGACGTGAAAATTATCAATCGCAGGACCAATGTTTTTCAACCACACCAGTATATTAAGTATCTAGGCCAGTAAAGTAAGAAAAGTCTCAGATCACATGTAATTGTTGGCCGAGGCGAAGCCGAGGCTGACAAACATGTGATCGGAGGCTTTCTTATTTACTGGCCAAGGTGTGTATACTATTTTTCTACTCGACGCAGCCGGAAAGCGGCAACTTCGTTTAGCGCAGCGGCCCAAAAGTTGCCACTTTCCGGCCGGAGGGCAGAATAGTACATTGTGTATCAAGGGCGCAAAACACTATTTTTCGAGTGTGAAATTTGCATTACGAGCCGAAAATAGCCTTGCGCCCGTGTTGCACACGATTTTTTTCTCAACACCTGGTCTGCAAAAATGCCTCTTTTCAGACCGAGTGAGCGGGCGCAAAACGGAACTTTGCGCCCGAGGGCAGGAAAAGAGTCGTTTGCGCCCGCTTTAGGCGGGCGCAAAACACATTTCCGCCCGAGGGCCGAAAAGATCTGTTTTGCGCCGGCTCAAGAGGTATGAAAAGTGGCATTTTGCGACCGGGTGTGAGAAAAGAATATTTCCTGGCAAATGTAATGTACCTCCAATGCTGACAATGGCTTCGAAAGTGTTATCCGTTTCATCATCGACGGTAAAGATACCGGCTAGTCTCAATTCTTTCCTGAAATGTTTGTAGTGGTTGTACAGGAGACCTCTAGCACTGACACACTGTCCTTCTTCGTTTTTGTAATAGGGCACGTAGAACAATTCCGGGTCTTCTGTGGGAAATAATTCGACTATTTGGTCTCGGAGATGGATGAAATCTCGAGGGCTCATCCTATATGGAAATAGAAAATTATGATACGTAAGAGTAGCGCTACAGGCAACATAATACACGACACGTCCAGCGAAATTGAACTTCGATACTATTATTCAATGTGGTCTCTGCAAATATTACACAAAAATAATGTTGCATGAAAAGTAAAAAGAACATTCCGACTCTTCACGCTTCAGCATGCATATACGACATAATTAACAAACGTGTAGGATCATGATGTGCAGATTGAAAACTCCATAGACTTGTGCAATTATTATTAAATAGAATATCATTCATATTCATATGTGTAAATATAAAACAATAATGAAAGTATATAGTCGAAACCTCGTAATCACAGAATGCTATGTGCATGAAATAACTACAGAAATTAGTTGACAATGATATGGTCCGACTTGAAATGAATGATTATTGATTAGAATTTTTGTTTCCTTGCTTCTTTTTGGTAATGAAAATAATAAAACTTACTTGTAATTTCGAGCACCTTCTGTTAATGCATTCAAGATTACTATATTTTTGAGTTTACAGTAATCGACTTCTCTAGATAACTGCCGATACTTCCCTAGGACTATCCGACCTTCTAAGGTACTGTTCAGGAGAAGGAAAAGTTCGTTCTCCTTATAACTGAACGTATCTATATAAATATTAAGTCCATATAAACTTTTCAGAATGAACCACAATAAGGGAGAAGGATCCATTAATGTCAAACATTAGGCATGCTTTTAGCTTTGCAACAAAATTTGAATATTCGTATACCTTCTTCCATCTCACTCGGTTCGTCTATAATGATAATGTTGCTAGTAGCGCTAAGGCCATTCTGATTTTGAATCAAGGTTTCAGAGTAAACTATTTCCGTTACATCCATCGGCTCCACTGGAGTACCTTTACGTGTGTGTAGATTCTTGGAAATGAAGGTCATAAACGAGTTTTTTTACCAAAAAACGTAACGTTTCGGCTCATGGGGAGAGCCCTCCTCAGACGAAATGCATTTTATTGTCTGTTCGAACAAAATTTACAGTTACAGAAAAAAAGTACCTTTACTTTCATTACTAATATTCATCCTTAACCCTTTTTCGAAGTTGAACTTTGAAACGAAATTAAGTACTGTGACTTGTGGCTGGTCTCCCAAAATTTCAAGAATTCGCGCATCGTTTAATGCCATGAATTGCTCATCCTCCACACCATTCGCTAATACATGAAGAAACTGATGCATGACGAAAAATAAACACATTGACATAAATTATGATTGAATTGAAATTATATAGGAACTAACTTGTCATGCACCATACATATAATATAGGATGAGTCATGCGAGGTAAGGAAATATTCAATTGTGAAGGTTGGATATACTCCAACTATTTATTGGGAAAAAATATTGTAAACCCGACAAACGAACATTTTTCCTATCAATTATGGTCAAGAATATAGAAGGGCGGGCTCTAAATTCCGAACGACTATAATGTGTGCGGAATGATAATTAAAAAGTGCTGAACAGAATTATTCCGAAAAAAAGTACCCAAATAAGAGTCTTCCCTAGAAAACATGCAGAATTATGACCCTCAACCTCTCAGATCAGGTCACCGATTTTTTGTACCATTCTTTGAACTCTAATTGTGAAAATCAAGTATAATTTTTTCAGATTGTTCTAAACAAATCATAGCGCGTGGTAAATTTACAAACTTTTTTTTTTCGACATCTATAAATGGCCGTGATTAAAAGATCTGAGAAAATTCTCAGAAAGTCACGGTCAGAAATAAATATTTTTTCTGCCCTCCGGCCGGAAAGTGGCAACTTTCTGGCCGCTGCGTTGAACGAAGTTGCCGCTTTCCGGCTGCGTCGAGTAGAAAAATAGTATACACACCTTGGCCAGTAATTAAGAAAGCCTCCGATCACATATTTGTTAGCCTCGGCTTCGCCTCGGCCAACAATTACATGTGATCTGAGACTTTTCTTACTTCACTGGCCTAGGTACGTAATATACTATTCACCAATTGCATTATATCCAAACTTAAGAGAGAAACAAAATTGAAGTGGAGATCAATACACCGTAAATTTATCGAATCATAATGGGAGGTTCGCAAAAAAAAAAAATTATTTTTTAAAAACTCAGGAATAGTTAGTAAAATTTGATAAAATCGATAAAGCTAAAAAATCAGGTTGAAAGAAAAGCTTAGACATTATGCAATTTGTGTCGAATTTTTTAAATTTATATTACATGTATAGGGAGATGAATAATCCATAAATAATAGATAACAGATAATGCATTCAAGAAACTGAATTTTCAAGATATTGGAAAGAAAATTAAGATTTTTTTTCGTTTACCCTTCACACATGTTATCCAAAAATATATTCTAATATGAAAATGAATGGACCTGTGGAAATTTCAATCTATCGTGAAAAGTCGGGGCACAAGGGTACATGCATACGAAAAGAAGCATTAGGCATGCACAAAAAGCCAGTATTTACTGATGATGTTATTACAATCATGCATATAGAGGTTATGTATAATATGCGCATGCATTTAGAACAGTACAAAACGCATCGGCGGGTAATAATGCATTACATATACTTACACGTCATCAGGTCACTGAGATGAAGGAAGTCATATTTTTTCAAAAAGGAATTCATGTCGATAAACTTTTCATACTTTAATCACTGTAGTCAAAAGTCTATAATAACAATGGCGTCGGAATGTTGTAGCGCGCGCTAACTTCTGCCTAAAACGCGGGGCGATAGTTGCCCCGAATATTGGGAGCGCAGCGTTCCCAACGCTTTGGGACTACAGCCACACCGACGAAGGTGAGCAGATTGCCCGCAAGGAGACGCCAGCGGCACCGGACTGTGGTCGCATCACGCTCGGTGTTTTTGGGTTCGTGGCCGTAGCCGTCGGGGGCCCAGTCGACCCGACATTTTGGCTGCGAAGCTTGCCCGATACAAAGGAGTCCTGCCCTTCCGTAACTCGTCATACTGCCGCACCAAACGCGCGGTGGCGCTGCGCGAGGTCGTGCTAAGGCAGCAGTTCGCCCAACTTTTTTTCCGTGCAGCCGTCCGGTGAACGAGGAAATGTCGTCTTGCATTCTTCGGTATCAGCGTGTTATAAGCATTATGAAATAAATACGTAATATCCGTTTCATTTACCTCCTCCACCTCCTTGCTGCTGGCTTCTCCACCTTCCTTCTCCGCTTCCAGCTCTTCTCGTTCTCTGTTTATCCTCTCCTCTTCCTTCTTTATCCTCTCCTCCTCCTTCCGTATCCTCTTTTCCTCCTTCTTTATCCTCTCCTCCGCCGTTTTCAAAACTTTCATCCTTTCCTCCATCTCCTTCATCTTCTCCTCCATCTCCTTCATCTTCATCTCGATCTCGACTTGGGACATTTTCTGATTGAGATCCAAATATAACGACGAATGAATACATAATGGACCAATCCGAAGATTTTTCAAAACAATTAATCAGTTCCATCCATCATATCGCAAAAAACCATAAGGGTACAGTCAAACGAACATTCAAAAACGATTATATTTTCTCGAATAGTGAACAATCAATTACTTACCGTAACGGTTGTTAGACGTCGAATGAAATGATAGTTTCGAATTTACTCATGAGGCACTACACTAGCGCCACGCTAGTACGTACAACACGTGCGCGCGCGCAGTAGAGTAGACGAGGGAGCGAGCGACTTGTCGCTTGCAGAAGCGATGCGCGTCGGGCCTGAGAGCGGGAGAGCCCCGAGCTTTCTGCTCCCGGGTCGGTACGGCGGTTGATACTTACTACTCGCTATACACGGTATTCTCGACTTAGATGCCGATCTTCGGTATATTTTCACAAAAGTGTCGTATTATATTCTCTTTCTGTGAATTTGCTGAGTTACCGAGTGTCGATTGCGCGAAATATACCATCGAAATGTATTCTAAATCATGATATCGCGAGGAAAATAATTGGACCCCCCCCCTGCCGCCATTTGCGTGCCCGGGGAACGTAGATGGTTGAGCGCGGTAGCAAAGATCAGCTGGAGGAAGGATCGAGAGGATCACGGGTCTGAGGAGACCGCTACCTGGTGAAACTGCATGTATGGGGAAAAAAAGTATTCGTGCGCGACGCAGCATTACACGGTTTCGGCGATTCGCCGGATTCGGTATACAGTTCAGTGGCGTCGGCTGATCAGCTCGTCATTCGAGTATCACCGAGCAGGAGAGCTCCGCGGAATCTGGGCAGGTTCGGATCGTAGCGCCGTTGGTACGGGGCTAGGTTCGTTTACGCCCGGGGTCAGCTGTCGACGAGCCCGTGTCGTGCTGCCGGCTTCTGCATGAGTTTTGACTGACGTGTCGCCGGAGACAAATTCGATCCGAAATTTTGCTGTGGACTATGGATGGGAAAAGTTCGTAAACGTTCAGGTAAGGTATAACTTTCGCATTGTATCTCACGACGAAGCGGCGGTAGAAGAAGCCTCATCGTCGAAAATTCCAATCAAGGGGATTCTCTGTTTCATGTAGCCGGGCGTGGAGTCGGGGACTTTGCAACGTCAGGTGCGGATGAGATAGATTTTTCTGCAGAATTTTGTCGCTGGATGAGGTGCGAGTTATTTTTCATACGCCAATTTACCGACCGAGTCGAACCGCCCTGGTCGACGACCGACCGACGCCGCCGGTGTGTAGGCTCGGTCCTGCCCTGTCGCCTCATCAATAAACGCGTATCGAATACCACTCCGGCTGAATGGTATGTATGTGTGATTCCTCAAGACATCAAATCTATTATTTCAACAGATTTCATACGAGATTTTGGAGAGAAGTTTGAGCGGCTTTGGCCAATTGTCGAAACGTCGAGTGAATGCTGTGGCGCTGATGAGTCTTTGTCGAAGAGTCAGCGCGGATACAGGATAGCTTCTGAGACGTCTGTTGGTCGGGATGGCAATGACGTCGACTCGCAAACGCAGGTGGAAATTTCAGCTCTTTTGAGATCACCTTTCGTATCAGACTGCGTCTAACGAGCGATGAGCGCATTGACTCTGAAATAAATTACAAACGGCCAGATCCTATTTGGCTCCTTTTGCTTCAACTAACGTATTTCAGTATATGTATACTGGGCATGCAGACTGTAAACTCCTTTGTTTCCTGATGTACGAGTCAAACCAACGGAGAATTGAAGCTGATGTGATCTTTGTCCGATGCAGGTGGTGGTTCCAGACCTGGGCCGGGGTCGTGGATGGACCGCAGGAGATCTCTGAGAAGAGAATTTTGGGATCATCCGGTGAATTTCGTTGACGGGTGAATCAGTTTGGAACCAAATCTCCGAACAATCTCCGCCGAGTTGACGAAGAAAAACTCGGTGAAAGCACTTTCCAAAGGAAAAATACTTATCTGATCCGGGCAGTTCTGAATCTTCATATCGTTATAGTTTTCTAAGCCCGGGGAACTTTGAGACTGGGTATATTATTCTTCTTTTTTTTCTTTCATCCGTAACTTTGGTTGGACGTTTGTGCACGGAGAAAAATTAATCTTGAATCACGAATATCACAGATGCTTGGATGAAGAATGTTTTATACTCGATTCAAGGATACATTCGTTCGTGAGTCAAGAATATTTTAGACTTGATTCGAGTATACAGGGTGATTCAGAAATTGCAACAGATCTTTGACAGAGTCGTTCCTGGTGAAAAATGGGATCGAAAGTTCCGCAGCCATTTTTTTGTGAAAAACCGATTTTTCATTTCAATTTTCTCTTTTCAATACTTAGACCATACTTTTTTCCCCAATTTCTAGTCAGCAATGTGATAAAGAGTTCTGTAGCCTTTTTTTTTCTACGATTTTCTTGAATTTTCAATCTTTGAATTCTCCAAGCAATAAAGAAAGGTACTAAAACAAATGGAAATTCAATCGTAAAAGATGAGAAATAAAAGTGACTGAAATTGGCACCCCTATTCTACAAAAAATGAACAAATAACTTCGGTCTAAATATTTTTGAAAAATGGCGTGGGGGTAGAAAATTGAAAAATTGAAATTGAAAATAAAAAATCGTTCGTCGAAAAAATGGCTGAATTCGTCACGAATCCTCCATGGATCACATTCTGATATACTCATTCCTGATTCAAGTATGGGATATTCATCCTTGATTGAAGATATTTTTCACACCGAATACCATGTAGTAGAATTTGATCATCATTTTGGAAAATCGAAATAACAGTATTCTTGGAATGTAAAACGAATCCTTTTTTTCCATAGGATTTCTATCGATGCGCCGTGGAGACATGTTACGAGACAGCAGCTGAAAATCTGCCTGGAAAAACTGTTGAAGTGAGATCAATAGGCGAGTCGACGATCGACACCACGGTCTTCTGTAAACCGTTGGATCTCGCCGATGACTGTTGAACATCAACCGCTGGCTCCGTCAAGTCCTCAGCCGGCATGTTCATACATGATGTGAAAATCCTGGCAAGGCTGGAGCTGGATTTTGATTTCTGCGGAGTCCATGAATCTCCGAAAGAGCTTGGGATTCTATTTGAAATCCCCACATTTTTACACTGTAATTGGAGATTCAAAAATGTCGCTAAAACCGAGGGGGAAATAACTCAAGATACATATAATTTTTTCTAGTGGAATAATTCAAATTATTTCATTCATTTCAATTTTTTTTTTTCCATTTCGAATCGTTTGTTTTATTTCCAAGTATTTCTTATATTGCATGTTTCTTTTTCCAAATTATTTCTTCCATTCCACGTTATTTTAGTCATTTCCACCCATTTTTTTTTCAACCTAATTTTTTCTATTTCAAATTGTCCATTTTCTTTCGAATTATTTTTTTTTTATTGGTGTATATAATTTCAGTTATTTCAACCCATTTTGTTTTATTTCAACCTAATTTGTTAAATTTATAATCAACTTTTTTCCCATTATTTACTTCATCATCTCAGTTATTTCTTATCATTTCACTCTTTTTCTGTTATTTCTTATCATTTCATTTATTTATTGTTATTTCAATCATCCTGATTATTTCAGTTATTTCTTATTATTCCAGTTATTTCCTCGGTTACTTCTCAATATTTGACGTGCTATCGACACGTAATTTCGACGAGTGATTTCTCCCTCGGCTAAAACCATATACTTCTCTTTTCAATAAGTCTGGTTGGAATGTTTTTCGTCCAACTGGCAGATTTTCGAATTGTCAAAGTCACGTTCAAATTTGTTACTCGGAGCTTGAAGATAGAAAACATCTGGTTGCCGGACCTCATCAATGACAACACACACACACACACACACACACACTACACTACACTACACTACACTACACTACACCGACATCGGTCTCACGCAACAGTTTTACATGGTATTTCAAATTTCCATGAAAACTGGTCTGCGTTTTTTTTTTCTTTTCGTTTCTCATCAATCTGACGATTGCGCGTCGAGGCTCGATATTTATATATTTACAGTTATTTTTAAGTTAGAAGACTTAAAATTTTTTTTGATGAGAAAAAATTATCAGGCGCCCCGGGACTCGAACCGGGGTAGCCCCCGGATTGGCATCCAACAGACCCGGGTTCGAGTCCCGGGGCGCCTGATAATTTTTTCTCATAAAAAAATTTTAAGTCTTCTAACTTAAAATTAATGATATCATGGCAAAAAGACTCTACATTCTGTAGAATGGTTGTATTTAATTAAAAATACAACCGATAAAGGTACAAAGACGGGAGTCTGTACCGGTAGTGTATGTGAGTACTCACTACTAAGAACGTCAACAGTCAAAACAAATGTGCTATAGCCGCGAACTTCAAAATGTATTTACAGTTAGTTACGATTTTATATTCAATTGGATGCAAAGGTTTTTCAGTACCTGTAACGTGCTCATCCTTTCTCTCGAAAGTGAAGCGAAAATGAACGAATAAAATTTCAATCGTATCACGAAAGACAGAGGTCGAGTGTTCGAACCGGCGGGTGTCAAGTTTTTTTTTTCCAGCTTCGATTTTCATAATAATCGTTGTTATTATCATTACATTATTTACATTATTATCATTATTGTTATTATTATAATTAGTATTATGATGTAGATATGTATCGTGATAAGTAATTGTAATGATCGTCGCAGTCATCGTGTAGTTCGTAAGTTACGGGAAAAGATGCTCGACACTGGCCGAGAGTTCAGTGGCGTAGCGTCGAGTCAAGTCGAGTGCTCAGCTGAACTTGGCTCGTGCGGATTGGGATGGTACGAGGAGGTGAAGAGCCGCGAGTGTTGTGTTATTGCCGGCTTTCGCAGGACATCCGAAAGACGTGTCGCCAAAGTGAGATTCGATTCTCGTAGAATGAACAGGGACGACGTAGTGCAGAAGACGCGGCTACAGCTGTGTCCGGTCGAGGATGGACTACGGAGGAAAACTTCGTCAACACTCGAGGTAAGATATTACTTCCACGTTATATCTGCTGACGAAGTTACGATAGGGAAAGTATCCCGATGTAAAATTGCAGTGATGGAAAATCTCTTTTCCTCATGTACCCGTCCCAGGCGTAGAGTGACAAAGTCTGGCGACGTCAGGATCAGACGAGAGAGCATATCGTAGGATTTTGGCGCTGGATATACTGCGAGTTATTCCCGACCGGGCTGGATCATCGAAGCGCGTTGAACGAACCTACCCGTCGACGACAACGAGCTCGCTTGGTCCCGTCTCAGATGGTTGGTATTTTTTATCAATCGAAACTGTGAGTCTATCGTTCCGACAGATGTCATGCGAGATGCGGGGAAAGGAGCGAAGGCTGAAACACCAATGAGACCTCGTTGGAAAGTTGGCGCAGAGGCAGCTGAACGATGAGCGTAGCGAATCCGGACTGAATTACAAACAGCCATCCTATTACTGCTCCCGTAGCCTGTGTCGAACACAACTAACGTGTTTCGGTATTCACCGAGTTTGCGGTATGTTAACTTTTTTTGTTTCCCTGATGTACGAGTCGAATCAACGAAGAATCGAAGCTGATGTGATCTTTGTCCGATGCAGGTAGTGGTTCCAGACCCGGACCGAGCACGTCGATAGACCGCCGAAGACTTTCCGGAAGAGTATATCGGTAGCACCTGGTGAAACTGGCCACGGCTGAAGTTCAGACGGACTTTTGGGATCATCCCACGAATGTCGTTGACGGATGAATTTATACTGGAAAATTCTCTGAATAACCGCCGCTGAGTCGGCGACGCAGGTCTGTGTTCCGGAGCAGAAGTAATCCTAGAGAACTCTGCGGATGGGTATCGTACGTTATCGGCCATCGTGTTTGCTGTTTGTTATTTTAGTTTTTTTCTTTTCTTTCTGTT
Source organism: Euura lappo (assembly GCA_018257835.1). Taxonomy (NCBI): domain Eukaryota; kingdom Metazoa; phylum Arthropoda; class Insecta; order Hymenoptera; family Tenthredinidae; genus Euura; species Euura lappo. The sequence continues at coordinate 29,673 of JAEUYN010001173.1, read as the reverse complement.
CTCATTAGCTTCACTAGTACGCTCGAATACAGAGGAAAAACTGGTCTTGAATGTAAAATGAAATTATTGATCCTACAGTAGTGTTATCTCTGTGTATATCTCGAGCCAGAATTTGTTGAAAACATTCACACAGATTCTATTTTAAAACGTGTGATGTGAGATATGGACTCTGGATGGTTTGTCAGTAGGCAGTATGAAAGTACTCAGATTATCAAGATCAAGATTAATCAATCGTGACACAGAATTCGATCAATATTTTGATTTATCTAAGAAAAGGTAGTTAGTCAATTGAAGGATGATCCAAGATAAATGACCTTGTTTGTTTGAATAGTACGTCTGAACGGATGATTATGAAATTTTCTGAGAGAACGTGGAATTCAAGACAAATCTTTCTTCTTTCAGACTCCAGTGGATGCGCAGCGGAGACATACTACGAGACGATCGACCACAGAGACTTTGCCGAATTGAGGGAGATTGATGGTGAAGACACAGCGGGGCAATGATCGACAAACTTGCATTATCTTCTCTCGATGAGGGACCAGGGTCTTTTGTGGACCATCGGTTCTCACCAATGATCGACGAACGTCAACCGCTGGCTCCGTAGAATTGTCAGCTGGCATGTTCGTATAGGATCTGGTAATCGTGGCAAGGCTGGGACCGGGCCTTGATTTTGATCAGTGTTGGGCAGCATCCAATTACATTGTGTAATTAATTACATTTCAATTACCAATTACAGTAGTAATTTGTAATCGAAAAAAATTCAATTACCAATTACAGTAGTAATTTGTAATCGACAAAAAATTCAATTACCAATTACATTTTTAATTTGTAATTGAAAAAAATTCAATTATCAATTACTTTTGGAATTTGTAATTGAAAGAAATTCAATAATCAATTACAATTGTAATTCGTAATTGGTAGAAATTCAATTGCCAATTACATTTTTCATTTGTAATTGGAAAAAATTCAATTATCAATTACTTTTGTAATTTGTAATTGGAAGAAATTCAATTACCAATTACAATTGTAATTTGTAATTGAAAAAAATTCAATTATCAATTACTTTAGCTACTTGAAATTTTAATAGAAACTGCTCTGGAAATTACGTAGAAACCTGCAATTCGACAAATGTTATTGTATTACGTAAATATTGTTGATCATGCCGCAAGTTTGCTGCTGGAATGTTAATTTTTTATCGAAAAACCGTGCCCACGGGCAGGTTTCTGCAAAGTGTCCAGCTACCTTCACCAACAAAGGCAGAGAGGGGTCCGTGTACCTGCGAAGAGACTAGGGAGAGGGAAATAAATGGTGAAGCCTGCTGGTCATTTTCGCCATACATTCCAGTAAGGTATACAGTTGACGAGGAGAGGTGCAATACTTAGTTCAGGTTTATTTTTCTTTCCCATATCGATCTGACCACGATAAATTATAACATCTTATTGAATATCCTGTGACTCATGATCATGAAGTATGTTCAAACCACGTCTCATGTGTTTTCCATGGTTTATAAAATCAAATTATTTGTCTAGTGTGAGTAATCGTAAGTGAATTTATGTAATTTAATTTTTTTTACATCCTGCAGTTCAAAATAAACAAATGATGTAATAAAGACAACTCTAGTGATATTCATTCACCTTTCATTCGATGTATACGTTACAATATTTCATTGGCGTAGCCAGGAGGGGGCAGGGGTGGGTACGGCCCCCCAGAAAATCTGGTGGCCCCCCCCCCCAGAACAAAATGCTGGCTACCCAATGCAATTTTTCTTACCCTGCTCGTGGTGAAATTGTTTTTATTTTTCCAGCTATGAATCAATTGTAAATGCAATTGAATTTCGGAGTCCAAACAATTCGCGAGAATAATCTTTGGTGCACGAAGGAGGGCAAAAATAGAACAGGGATCGATCCGGATAATCAATTATCATTTGTTCGATTATTTTTTATCACTTTGAGTACTTACCGCGTTATCGAAACAATAGTTGCATTATTTATTATAAACACTGTATGGCTCTCTCTCTCTCTCTCTGTCCTTCTATCATCCTGGCTGCTTAAAGGTGAAGGCGCTTCGTCCCGGTTGCCCTAGCTGCTGTCGTAGTACTCACTCCCGGTATTCTTTATCAATCTCTCAATCGTCCTCGCTCCCGACTGTGAATTCGACTCCACTGATTCCTAGCCAGTCGCCGTCACGGCCTGTCGCTGGAGTATTCACTCCTCAGTCTTCTCAACCTCCGCCGGCCGCTTCATCGGCTATCGAAGCCCTGCTCGAGAATATGATGCGGCGTATTGACAGTCGTTTCGACGACGCTCAGAGCCGTTTCGAAGAACGCCTTGATGATGTTAATTCTCGTCTCAACCGCCTGCCTGTCATGCAGGCACAAATCGACGCTAATTCCGCTCGCATCTTGGATCTTGAACAACAAAATGCTGTCTACGCCGAGGATCTGAGAGAGCTGCGCGCTGCCATTGGCGACCTACAACATCATCACACCACGGGTCAACAGGAGCTACGTCGGGCCTCTGCTCGCTTCTGTGAAGCTCAGCTTATCTTCTCCGGGATTCCGTGCTCTTCTGCCGATGGTACTCGTGTGCCAGTCTCGCAAGTTGCATCCGCTCTTGGTGTTGCCCTAGCTGAGGGAGACATCTTGGAGTCACGTTTTCTCGTCTCTCGGTCCAGGGCACGTCGAAACCTGAACGATGCTCCGCTTCCCATTGTGGCCCGGTTTCGTTCTCGTGAACTTTGTCTTAGGTTTCTTCAGGCGAAGAAGGCTAAAGGTATCCTGCGCACCTCTGACCTTGACCCCTTGCCGCCTTATCCACCGCTAGTCATTCATGTCAATGAAGCTCTGCCTAGTCACGTTTATAAGCTTCTTGTTGCGACACGTACTGCAGCCAAGGCCAGGGGATATAAGTACGTCTGGCACAGTGATGGTGTCATTCTTGCTAAACTCCATGACGGTAGCCGCACCAGGCGCATTCGCACGCTCGAAGACCTGGAAACATTAGAAGCCGAGTCTCCTCCTGCTTCTCCATCTGACGCCGATTCTGGCTCTGCCGCACGTTCTGTCTCCGCCAGAGGGAGAGGTGCTGGCCGTGGTGCCTCGTCTGCGCGTTTTTCCGGAGCCCCGCGTGGCTCCTCTCGCGGTCAACTGAGGGGAATATCTACCGCATCGACCTTGCAGTCACAATGACTCTCCACGCCGACCGCCTCCGTACCTTCGCGCTCTTCGCTCAATATTTGTCATATCAACGCCAATTCCATCCGCGGCCACCTGGATTACTTACGGTTTCACTTCGTTGCCTCTGCCTATCACCTCATTGCCGTGAGCGAGACTTGGCTTCACCCTGAGGTCCTGGACTCATCTGTGGCTCTGCCTGGCTTCTCCATTCTTCGAAACGATCGTGTTGGCAAAATCGGTGGTGGTGTAGCTGTTTACATCTGCAGCGCTTTGCGTGGCAAAATTCTCGCCGTATCCCCGTCTCTCTACTCTGCAAACCCAGAGTATCTTCTCGCCGAAGTCAAGTCCCCCAGCTTACCTCCGTTTCTCTTGGCCGTAGTGTACCGCCCGCCTAAGACACCAAATCTGGCTGCTTTCGGGGCCGATTTTGACCTTCTTTCCTGCGAATATTCATTTTCTGTTGTGCTTGGGGATTTCAATGCAAACCAGCTAGCTGACTCCTATGATGCTCAGAATGTGCGCTCATTTTGCCTCACGCGTGCGCTTTATATGGTGCCTTACGCGCCTACTCACCATTCGTCGACAGCTGACTCCTTACTGGACCTTTGTTTCGTGAGCGACAGTGATGCTGTAGTCAACTACGGGCAATCGGAGGCCCCGTTCATCGCCGGCCACGACCTAATCTCTGTGAGTCTCGCCCTGCCTGCACCCGCGGAGACTCGACTTATCACTGCTCGCTCCTACCGCAACTTCTCTGCTGACGCGCTTGTTCAGTCTCTTGACTCAATGAGTTGGGATTGTTTTCTTGCTCCTGCTTCGGTTGATGACTTGCTCTCGTGCCTTCACAGCAACATGATCGCAGCGCTCGATGCGTCAGCCCCGACCCGTAGCTTCATGCCTAAGCGATCTGCTCCGCCCTGGATTACTCCCGACCTTCACGATCAGGTGCGAATCAGGGATGCCCTCTACCGTCGGTTCAGGCGTTCCCGCAACCGCGTGGATCTTCTCTCTTATTGCTGCTCCCGCGACGCGCTCTCCAAGCTCATCTCCTCGGCTCGCTCCGTCTTTTATGCCGACCGGCTTGCAGCTGCTGCGGGGCCCCGTGCTCTTTGGAACGAGCTTAGGTCTCTTGGATTGGCCTCCTCACAGAGGTCTGATTGCGGGGGTTTTTCGGTCGATGACCTGAATGCACATTTTGCTGCTGTTTCTCGTCGCCCTGGTAGCTCTTTGGCTGTGTCTGCTTTCTTCCGTGCTCTGCCACCACTGCGTTATGATGACGCCTCATTCTACTTCAGCAACATCTCTCCCACGGCCCTCTCTAGTGCGATTTCCCACTTCTCCTCACAGTCTCGCGGTATCGATGATCTTTCGCTCCGGAACGTCAAGGACTCTCTTCCTGCGATTTTTCCGTATCTGCTGCTGCTTCTTAACCAATCGCTCAGCTCCGGTGTTTTTCCAGAGTCCTGGAAGCGTGCTCGTGTAATTCCCTTGGCCAAAGTCAAGTCTCCGACCTTGCTGCAGCAGATGCGCCCCATCGCGAACCTATGCATTCTCTCTAAGGTGCTCGAGCGCATTGTTCTGGTCCAAATGATGATCTTCCTCGAAAGCCGCTCTCTGCTTGACCCCCGCCAGTCTGGCTTCCGCAGAGGACTCAGCACTCAGACTGCTCTGCTTAAGCTTGCCGACGATGTCCGCCGAGGAATTGATAATCGTCTGGTCACCATTGTTGTTCTGTTCGATTTCAGCAAAGCCTTTGACTCCATTCCGCACTCCTTTCTTCTGGCCAAACTACTAGCGCTCGGCTTCTCTCAGCACGCAGAGCTGTCCTCGTGGTTGCCGCTTGACCAAGGGGTCCCGCAAGGCTCTGTGTTAGGCCCTTTGCTGTTCGTCATCTTCATCAATGACATTTCTCAAATTTTTCAGAACTCGGAGCATCTGCTCTACGCCGATGATCTTCAAATATATCTGCAGTGCCCTGTCTCCGAGATTCCCGATGCCATCTCGCGTTTGAATCATGATGTCGCGGCCGTCAGTCGCTGGTCCTGTGCTAACTCGCTTAGCTTGAATGCTTCTAAGACCCAGGCCATTATTCTCGGGAGTTCTCCGTTTCTTGCCAGGCTTGACCTCTCTGCCTGCCCTCCTGTTACGCTGAATGGAGCCGCCATACCGTTCTCGTCTTCAGTTCGAAATCTTGGACTTCTTTTTGACAGTACATTATCTTGGGTACCGCAAATCGACGCCGTGTCTAGCCGCGTGCATTGCGCCCTCCGTCAGCTATCTGCCTCTCGCCGTTTGCTCCCGCTTGCTCTGCGCAGCTATCTAGTCACCGCTCTCATTTTTCCACTGTTTGATTATGGCTGTATCGTGAATAATGATATTCCTGGGGTGCTGAACACTAGGCTTCAACGGCTCTTGAATTGCTGTGTCCGCTTTGTCTTTGGTGTTGCGAGGGATGAGCACATCACCCCCTACCGTCGTGAGTTACGCTGGCTATCCGCGCGTGACCGTAGACTCTACTTTCTTGGCACCCTGCTTTTCAGTATCGTACGTACCAACTCTCCCGGCTATCTTCGGTCTTTTTTCGTTGATCGTCCTGCCGCTACCGGTTCTGGCAGACGTGTGAGGGGTGATTTTATCATCCCTCGTTTTGCCACTGAGGCCTACAGAAGGTCTTTTGCAGTGTCGGGCGCCTATTTCTGGGAGTCTCTCCCCCCTGAGGTCCGTGGGTCGCCCTCCCTTCCAGTGTTCCGCTCGCGACTCAGTCACTATCTTTTCTCCACCGAATTTGATAGGTAGTTGCGGTCCCTGCTTAGTGCCTAACTGGGAATTAAGAGTTAGACGCAGTGCTCTTTCTTTCTTTATTTTCTTTATTTATTTCTTTCCAACTCTCTACTTTATTTTTCTTCACTCTAGTTGTAAGCTTTTTTTTATTTGTATTATTTTCTCGCCTACATTGGCCATGTATTTTCTTTTCTGCTGGTGCTGCATATATCATTGTAAATGTAGCACAAGCTTATCCAACATTGCCATGGATAAAATAAAATATCTATCTATCTATCTATCTATCTCTCTCTCTCTCTCTCTCTCTCTCCGGAACGCCAGCCGTATACCTAGCCTAGCACAATTCGAAATAATAATAGTTGTAACAATGAAATGTTATTATTATTATCATTATAATTATGATGATAATTTCCGAAATGATAATAATAATAATAATAATAAACAATTATTAGGAGAGAGGGATGAAGGTGGTTGAGGAGGACGGAAAGGAAACAAAGAAGGAAGTAGCGGGTCTAGCTAGAAAGCTAGAAGCATCGAATGAGACGTGGAGGAGAGAAAAGACGGAACTGGAAGAAAGGATAAGGAAGTTGGAAAGAGAGAAAGAAGAATGGACGGAAAGGGAAAATAGAAAAAGGAGAGAATGGGAGAGAAACATAGAAGAGAAGCTGGAAACAAAAAGCAGGAAACAGGGAGACAAGGAGAGGGAGGAGGAGGAGAAAAGAAGAAAATGGGAAGAGGAAGTGGAAGAGAAAATGAAGGAGAACGGAGGAAACCAAGACGAAAGAAGAGTGAGAATGATAGAAGGGAGATTAGGCAGACTAGACGGAGAACTCGAAAAACAGGAGAGACAAAAAAGGAAGAGAAATGTAGTGGTGAGAGGACAGGAAATAGACGAGGCGACAAATAAGGTTGAAGCGGCACTAAGCGCACTAAACACAGCGGCGGGAGGAACGATCGCAGTAGAGGAGACGCAAGTGATAGCAGGGAAGCGAGGAGGTTGGTGGTGATAAAAATAAAGACGTGGGAGGAGAAAAGAAGGGTGATGAAAGGGAAGAAGAATCTGGGACAGAGAAAGATATATATAGACGACGACTTGACGCAGAAGGAGAGAAGGGTACAGAAAATGATAAGAGGGAGAGCGAAGGAACTGAGTAGACGGGGACACAAAACATCAACAGGATACCAGAGAATGTGGGTAGACGATAGGAGATACGACTGGTGTGACAGGTCAGAAACGATAGGACCAGTGGGTAGCGGAGCGGAACAGGTGACAAGACAGGGGCGGGAAGCAGAGGGGGGGCACGAATGCTATTCTGGAACGTAGCGGGATGCAGAAACAAGGATGAAGACTTCTGGGAGTTTGTGGAAGAATTCGACGTAGTAGGACTGACCGAAACATGGATAGAGGAGAGAGAATGGGAATACTGGGAAGGGAGATTGCCAAAAGGCTGGACATGGAGACACCAAGCGGCGACAAGAGAGGCGACAAGAGGGAGGGCAATGGGGGGATTAATCACAGGGGTGAGGGATGAGATAAAGGACGAGGAGCCGGAAGAAGTGGAAACAGAGGGAATACAGAAAAGAAATATAAAAGTGGGAGGAGGAAAGTGGACAATAGTAACGATATACAACAGGGGGGGAAAAAAAGAGAAACTAGAAGAACTAGTCAATAAGGTGGAGGAAGAGGGGAGAAGGAAAAACGTGATCATCGGAGGGGACTACAACGCGAGGATAGGCGACGAAGGGGGAAGGGGAGGAGAAGGGGAAGGGGGGAAAGAAGGGGGAAGGGGGTCAAGAGATAAGGGGAAAAACGCGGAAGGGGAGGCGTTACTGGAGGTGACGGCGGAAAATGGATGGACGATACTGAACGGCAACACGGAGGGGGATGAAGAGGGGGCATACACATATGTTAAAGGAACACACAAAACGGTTATAGACTATGTGGTGGTAAATGAGGCAGCGTGGGAGGAAATTAAGGAGTTCAAAGTGGAAGTGAGGACAGAATCGGACGATCAGCCGCTAACGGTGAGAATAGGGGGGGGAAGGAAAGGGAAAAGACAGCAAAAAGGAAACAAGAGAGGTACAGAGGTGGGGGGAGAAAGAGATTGAGGAGTATAAGAAGAGAATGGAGGAAACAGAATGGGGGGCGGAAGGGAGCTGGGAGGAATTGAGCAGAGCGATAAAAGAAGCAACAGTAGTAAGCACAAGAAAAACGGAATGGAAAATAGGGAAAATTGCATGGTGGGACAGAGAGTGCAAGAGAGAGAAGAGAGAACTGAGGAAAACATGGAGGAGAGCGAGGAGGAGAGACACAGAAGAGGGGTACGAAGAAGCAAGGAGAAGGAGAAGAGAATACAACGAGAATTGCGAAAAGAAGAGGAAAGAGTGGAAGAGAGAAGAGGAACGAAAACTGGAGGCAATAAGGACGGAAACAGAGGCATGGGAGTACGTGAATAGACAAAGGAAAAAGAGAGCAGGAGTGAGCGAAAAGATAACAGAGAAAGAATGGCTAGAATTCTTCTTAGAGAGCCTGGGGGGAAGCAGGGAAAGAACGGCAGGGGGAGAAGAGATAGATAGATAGATAATTTTTATTATATCCATGGCGATATTGGATAAACTGGCAGTGTATTTACAAAAGTTATTTACAAAAGGTAAAAGTATACACTGCCAGCAAGGTGAAAAATACATGTGCCACTAGCGGGCGAGAGAAAAATACAAATAAAAAGTACTTAAAACTAAAAGTAAAAGAAGAGAGTTTACGAAAAATAAATAAAGAGCATATAAGATGAGATAAAGTAAACTAGAACTAGAAAACCGGCGAAGAGAAAAAGAAACTGAAGAACTGAATGTAGCTGCTAAAAAGAAAAAAGAAAGAAAGAAAAAAGGAATGCCAGGAGCTACATGGAGAATTCCGCGGAGAACAAAAACTCCCGAAGGCGCGAGCGGAAGATAGGTAGAGATGGAGATCCACGCAACTCGGGGGGGAGGGACTCCCAAAAGTAGGCCCCAGATACCGCGAAGGACCTTCTGTAGGCCTCAGTTGCGAAATGCGGTATGACAAAGTCGCCTCTAACACGCCTACTGGGCCCAGGGGCAGCAGCGGGACGGTCGACGAAAAGTGCTCGGAGGAAGGCCGGAGAACGAGAACGAAGAACAGAAAAGAGCAAAGTGCCCATGAAGTAGGTCCTGCGGTCGCGCGCGGACAGCCAACCAAGCTCTCGGCGGTAAGGGGTGATGTGCTCGTCTCTGGCGACACCACAGACAAAGCGCACACAGCAGTTCAGTAGGCGCTGCAGCCGAGTGTTGAGGACCCCCGGAATATCGTTATAGACGACGCAACAATAGTCGAAAAGTGGAAAAACCAAGGCGGTGACGAGATAGCCACGCAGAGCAGGCGAGAGCAGGCGACGGGAGGCAGAAAGCTGGCGAAGAGCACAATGGATTCGACCGGAAAGGGCGTCGATTTGCGGAACCCATGAAAGCGAGCTATCGAAGATGAGCCCAAGGTTCCGAACAGACTGGGAGAACGGTATATGAACACCGTTGAGAACTACAGGCGGACAGGCCGCGAGATTCAGCCTGGTGAGAAATGGGGAGCTTCCGAGAATGATGGCTTGTGTCTTGGAGGAGTTCAGGCTAAGCGAGTTGGCGCAGGACCATTCATGTACAGCCGCAACATCTTGGTTTAACCGCAGAATAGCCTCCGAAATCTGAGAGGCGGGGCACTGGAGATAGATTTGGAGATCGTCCGCATAAAGCAAATGCTCCGTGTGCCGAAAGGTTCGAGAGATGTCATTGATAAAGGTGACGAAAAGCAGGGGGCCCAAGACAGAACCTTGGGGGACTCCCTGATCAAGAGGTAGCCAGGCGGAAAGCTCATTGGAGGGACCTACTACGGCCTGCGAGCGGCCTTGGAGATAGCTCGCGACCCACGTTAGGGCGTGCTGGGAGAGACCAAGTGCAAGGAGTTTAGCCAGAAGCACAGAGTGCGGGATAGAGTCGAAGGCCTTGCTGAAATCAGACAGACAGAGACAGAGAGAGGAGAAGGGGTGAGGAGAAGCAGGGTAGAAAGAACGGAAGTGAGAGAGCAGATAAAGAAGCTAAAGGAGAAGAAGTCACCGGGAGGGGACGGGATAAGAAACGAGGCATGGATTCATGGGGGGGAGGCGGTGGAAAACAAACTATGGGAGGTGATAAAACGGATATGGGAAGGGGGGGGATACCCAAACGAGTGGAGAGACGGAGTGATAGTACCGATACATAAGAGAGGAAACAGGGATGAAGCAAAAAACTATAGAGGAGTGACACTAACCAGCACGGCGTATAAAGTGTACACAGCAATAATCAACAAGAGGATAATTCAGGAAATGGAGGAGAGGGGCGGATTTGGAGAGACACAAGCGGGATTCAGGAGGGGAAGAGGGACGATAGACAACATATACATTCTTAACCAGGTGATACAGAGAAGAATTGCGAAGCCAAAAGGGAAGGTATATCTGGTGTTCATTGACCTGAAAGCGGCGTTCGATAAGCTGGACAGAGAGGTATTGTGGAAATCCATGGAGGGGAGGGGGGTAAGCGAGGAAATAATAGAGAAAGTTAAAGAAATATACATAGAGACAAGATGCAAAGTAAGGATAGGGGACAGGACGTCGGAAGGGTTCTGGGTGGAGAGGGGAGTGAGACAGGGGTGCCCACTGAGCCCTACACTGTTTAACATATACATCGCAGATCTGGAAGAGGTGATGAAGAGGGGGCAAGACGGAGGAGTGGTGATAGGAAATGAGAAGATATGGACACTGGGGTACGCGGATGACATAGTGCTCATGGCAGAAACCCAGAAGGAAATGGAGGAGATGATAAGAAGAGGCGAAAGGTACTTTGAGAGAAAAAGACTGACAGTGAATACTGAAAAAACAAAAGTGATGGTATGCAGCAAGGGGGGAGGAAGAAGGAGGAAAGTCGACTGGAAATGGGGAGGAAGAGAACTGGAAGAAACAAAGACAATGGATTACCTAGGCTACAGGTTCAGGAGCAACGGAGGACAGGACGAACACGTAAGAGAAAGGGCAAGAAAGGCTAATCGGGCAATGGGAAAAATTTGGAGCATTGGGGAGAGAAATTTCGCAGGAGACATTAGGTGGAGGCTGAAACTGTTTGACACAGTCATAAAGAGCATCCTGCTATACGGGGTAGAGATATGGGGATGGAAAGAGAGGGCGGAAGCGGAAAGGATACAGGAGAAATATCTGCGATGGATCCTGGGACTAGAGAGAACGACGCCGGGATACATAGTAAGGGAGGAGCTGAAAAGGGACAAGATAAGTGTGACAACGGGAAGCAGGGCAATGGGATTCGAAGAAAAGATAAATAGAGAGCAAACAAAGAAGCTGTTAAGAGAATGCAGAAGAGAGACAAGAAGAGACGAGACAAGGGGGGAAAGGACGAGATGGGCAAAGGAGAGGGAAGACTATCTGAACAGGTGCGGAGTCAGCTCGCCGTGGGTAGAGATAGAAAGGGCAAACGGAGGAGAGACGAGGGAACAGACGGAAAGGAGGGACAGGATCATACAAGAGCAGAACAGAAGAGCGAAAATCCAAGAATCCAGAAGCACGCCAAGATACAAGAACATAATGACAGATACGATGGTGCCGGAGTACATAAGGAATAATAAGGGAAGGAAGGACAGAGGGATAAGAACAGTGGCGAGGCTGAGATGTGGGAACGAGGAGAGAGGGAGCAAGTTCTGGTTAGAAGAGGAAGAAAGGAAATGCAGGATATGCAGAAGGGAAGAAGAGTCGTTAGAGCATCTGACCGAAAACTGCATAGAAAGCCTGAGATGGGGAGAGGGCATCGGGCGTCTGCTGGAAGAGAGCGGTAGGGGACGAGAGTGGAGCAGGAGGCTAGAGAGAGAAAGAAACGAGGTACGACAGAGGACAGAGGCAGAACAGGCGGCTCAGGGGCACGGGGGGGGGCGGGCTGCCAGCGTGAGTCGAGGGGTTGACCCCTCACGGGGCAGCTCGGACGGGCAGCTGGGGAGTGGGAAAAGGGACAGAGCCGCAGAGGAGGAAGGACAGCAAGTAGAAGGAAGAAGGGCCAAGGCAAGGAAGAAGGGTTGGGACTGGAGAAGGGGAGGAGAATCAGGAAAGATAGAGAAATGAAATGTAAATATAGTAGTGATAAATAGAATGAGTAAAGGTAGAAAATGAAGTGTGGAAGGAGAAAATAGTAGATAGAAAATGTAAATAATATTATTTAATAAGTAGAAAGAAAAGAACAAATATAGGATATATATTATATGAATATAAATAGAAATTAAAATGAAGTATGGAATGAGGATATGATAGACAGAGGATGAAATATTAATAGACAATAAGGAAAGAAATGTAAAGAAGGAGACTGTAAAAGAGAGGGCTGATGCCAAAGGGCAAGCCTGGAATAAAAACAAATAAACAATTATTATCATGATAATAATAATGATCTTTTTTTCTTTCTCTACAAACACTCTAACATCCTGCAAAACGCACAGCACAATCAAAATTCCGGATCTTTTTAGAAATTTTCAAGTTTCATCGTAAAAAAAATTAGACAAAGCAGAGGTGTAAAGTCGTATATACGCCATTTATTATTATTGTTATTATTATTATTTTTTTATCTTGAAAATGTTGTGAAAATCGGAATTTTATTAGTTTCTGAAATAATAATAATAATAATAATAATGAATGGCGTATATACGAATTTACACCTTTGCTTTGTCTAATTTTTTTATGATGACACTTGAAAATTTTCTCAAAAGATGCGGAATTTTTATTATTCTGTGCGTTTCACAAGATTTTTAGAGTTTTTGTATAAAAAGAAAAAATTTTTTTCATTTTCATTTACAAATTTCACCACTTGCGAGTAAATTTTTTTCAATGATAACAATAATTATTATCATATTGTTATTATCATAATAATAATTCTTATCATAATAATATTTGTTATTATTATTAGCAATATTATTATTATTATTGTTATTATTTTGGAAAGATATTGAAATTCCGATTTCCACGAAATTGTCAAGATAAAAAAAAAAAATAAAAAAATGACGCACACGTTTTCATTTTCATTCTCAAATGTCACCACTTTCGAGTAAATTTTTTTCAATGATAATAATAATAATCATTATAATAATTGTTATTATCATAATAAAATAATAATAATGATTATTATTATTATAATTCTTATTATCATTATTTCGGAAATTGTAATTATAATGATAATAATAATAATAATAATAATAATAATAATAATAATAATAATAATAACAATAATAATGATAATAATAACAATGCATTGTTATAACTATTATTATTCCGAATTATATCCGTTTGAATTCCCGCTCAGCTGTCATAGCGCTGAACAAGGAACGGCGGTTCGTGAAACGCAGGACCGCGAGACGAAGTGTAACATCTAATCGGACCACATACCTCATCCTCATGAAGAATCACTAGAAGTCACTATATCACCATGAACTACGAGAATCCATGATGAGAAACTTGAAACCTAGTAACTTGTCCAGTCTTCTAATGACTAACTAGAATCCCCTATACAAGGAACTTAGATCGAACCGGCTCTATATACGAGACGAACCCGCCTACCTCTGCTGATAAATGGACACGATTAAATAATTATTTCTACCTTATGTGGTTAATATTTTATGATTATAATAATGGAATATATTCAGGGATAAATATTAGTATACATATATATTATTATATATATATGTTTATATAGGTAAAGGGAAATACGACCACGAATACCACTATAAAACGATAGCGATATCCCTCAGGCGGATACTTAATTAATAAACCTAGAGATAAAAAGGGACGTCTTAACAACCACTTACAGAGTCATATAAATATCAACGTGGTATGCGCGTATACTTTATTTAAACCTATTAGCACATAATATTAAGTAAGCTTAAACGATATACGATATGTCTATATATTATGTATATGCCGACTCGCTGCACGTTCAAGGTATCTACATGAAATGATTAAAATAATACATACAAATAAATAATCAGCAACATAGCATATACGCATATATACAGATTTCAAAATATTGTTTGATACATATAATAATTTTATAATAAAATGTTAATTAACTGCTCAAATCTGTGCATAAACAACGTCTATTAGAATACATAAAGAATAGACGGACGCAACGTATATGGGACAATGCATTAGAACTACCCAAAAAAAAAGGCAGCACATAGCCAGCCCCAAGAATGTCATGCAGCAAACGAATGACTCAGAAAGCGACACCTCGCTCGCACCAACGTGGACCAATCACGTTCGTCTACTCCCACTTTTTACGCCTAAAAATGGCCTATATAAACCCTCAAAAAGTCGGAGCATCATCTCTATTCTCTCTCTATTCTCTCAGTCATCATCTCTCTCTAATCTCTCAGTTCTCAGCTCTCAGTTCTTCCATTATTTTTGGGAGTTCTCTCTGTACGTTTCACGTCGAGCATAGCTCATATACGTTGTACAAACTAAGTATTGTCTTTGTAGCATTTTCCAACATATCCAAATAAACGTTATTAAAATTATAAACAAAAGTCAAAGTAAATTACTCAGAGAGAAAGAACCTTTTTTTTATCCATCACATACTCTGCCGAGATCCAGAGTCTACCAGGCGCAGCCCTAGTCCTCATCGAACGAAGATAAGGTAATATAAAATATATATACATATTTAACCCCTACATAGTAATAATCCTTCCTACCCTACGGACGATAACTACACACACCGTCTTATTACCCAGACGATAAGACGTACGGACGATAACGTAGAAATCGACCCAATTCAGTGTATTTCAATACTTAATCGGTACTTGAGCACCCTGAACTACTGATCTGTGAGACTAGCCACTAGTAACATTAAACTCTGGGGAGTATTCTCTAGGGTCTTTTGTGAACACCGGTTGGGACGTTACACGAAGGTTGGCAACAACTGTAAGCTTGGTTCCCGCTGCGCCCGCGCGTCTCAAGGGAGCGCTGCTCGGCCCGACATGCAACGCGAAACGATCCAACATGGCCGCGGCCGGTGCTTTATACCGAGAAAAATTACAGTCTTTTTCTGGAAACAATTCTGAGGCTTCATCGTTGGGTGAAATGAACAAGTTTTGCGATATATGTGAGTGGAATTATATTGACGAGGGTGGAATTGCATTCTTTTCCGCCCTTGTGATGCGTAGTCGGTGATATCAGTGAAAACAAGTGACGGTCCCCACGCTTCGCGAAACAAAAAAGCCTTATTTTACTCGATTTTGGTGAGATACACGTTCATGCAGCTACCAATTTGATTACAAATCGTCTAAGGAACCCATTAAACACCCCCCCCGTCCATATCCGACTTCATTATTTTTTAAATATGGAAATCTGAGTCCAGCATGCCCTTAAAGACAATCATATATAACAGTAAAGTACGAAACCGGATGTTCGGATGTTAGTATGTTCGGCTCGGTTCGGCTCGGATTTTGTGGAATACGGATCATTATATGATTATTATTATCATCAGTGCATCTTTATATTTAAATACTGTATTACATTATTATTTATTATTTTTATTATTATTGTTATCATTCTTATTATTATCATTATCATTATTATCATTACCATAACTATTATCCGATTTGTCTGATAAAAATCGTCAAAACAGATATAAATTCGTTACTTGACTGATATTTTCCGATATTATTATGAACAATTCGACAGGCCGGCTATAAATGTCGATGTTTCGTTACTTGGCTGATATTTTCCGATATTATTATAAACAATTCCACACGCCAGCTATAAATCCCGATGTTTCGTAACTTGACTGATATTTTTCGATATTATTATAAACAATTCGACATGCCGGCTATTAATTCCTATGTTTCGTTACTTGACTGATATTTTTCGATATTATTATAAACAATTCGACATGCCGGCTATAAATCCCGATGTTTCGTTACTTGACTGGTATTTTCCGATATTATTATAAACAATTCGACATGCCGGCTATAAATTCCTATGTTCCGTTACTTGACTGATATTTTTCGATATTATTATAACCAATTCGACACGCCAGCTATAAATCCCGAGGTTTCGTTACTCGACTGATATTTTTCGATATTAATATGAACAATTCGACATGCCGGCTATAAATCTCGATGTTTCGTTACTTGACTGATATTTTCCGAAATTATTATAAACAATTCGACATGCCGGTTATAAATCCCTGTGTTGCGTTACTTGACTGATATTTTCCGATATTATTATTATAAACAATTCGACATGCTGGCTATAAATCTCGATGTTTCGTTACTTGACTGATATTTTCGATATTATTATAAACAATTCGACATGCCGGCTATAAATCTCGATGTTTCGTAACTTGACCGATCTTTTTCGATATGATTATAAACAATTCGACAAGCCGGTTATAAATCCCTGTGTTTCGTTACTTGATTGATATTTTCCGATATTATTATAAACAATTCGACATGCCGGCTATTAATTCCTATGTTTCGTTACTTGACTGATATTTTCCGATATTATTATTATAAACAATTCGACATGCTGGCTATAAATCTCGATCTTTCGTTACTTGACTGATATTTTCCGAAATTATTATAAACAATTCGACATGCCGGCTATAAATTCCTATGTTTCGTTACTTGACTGATTTGTTTCGATATTGTTATAAACGATTCGTCATGCCGGCTATAAATCCCGATGTTTCGTTACTTGACTGATATTTTTCGATATTATTATAAACAATTCGACATGCCAGATATAAGTCCCGATGTTTCGTAACTGGACTGATATTTTTCGATATTATTATAAACAATTCGACATGCCGGCTATAAATTCCTATGTTCCGTTACTTGACTGATATTTTTCAATATTATTATAAACAGTTCGACATGCCGGCTATAAAGCTCGATGTTTTGTTACTTGACTGATATTTTCTGAAATTATTATAAACAATTCGACATGCCGGCTATAAATCCCTGTGTTTCGTTACTTGACTGATATTTTTCGATATTATTATAAACAATTCAACATGCCCGCTATAAATTGCTATGTTCCGTTACTTGACTGATATTTTTCGATATTATTATAAACAATTCGACACGCCAGGTATAAATTCCGATGTTTCGTTACTCGACTGATATTTTTCGATATTAATATGAACAATTCGACATGCCGGCTATAAATCCCGATGTTCCGTTACTTGACTGATATTTTTTTATATTATTATAAACAATTTGACATACGGCTTTAAATCCTGATGTTTCGTCACTTGAGTGATATTTTTCGATATTAATATGAACAATTCGACATGCCGGCTATAAATCCCGATGTGTCGTTACTTGACTAATATTTTTCGATATTATTATAAACAATTCGACATGCCGGCCATAAATCCCGATGTTTCGTTACTTGACTGATATTTTTTATATTATTATAAACAATTCGACATACCGGCTTTAAATCCTGATGTTTCGTTACTTGACTGATATTTTCTGATATTATTTTAAACAATTCGCCATGCCGGCTACGAATCCCGATGTTTCATTTCTTTACTGGGATTTTTCGATATTATTGTTTACAATTCGTCATGTCTGCGATACATTTCAACTTTTCGTTGCCTACCCGGTTATTATCAATATTTATATCAACAATTCGTCATGTCTATTGAACATTTCAACTTTTCGTTGCCTTCCCGGTTATTATCAATATCATTATCAACAATTTGTCATGTCTGCTATTCATTTCGACTTTTCGTTTCCTTCCCGGTTATTATCAATACTAGGGGCTCCGCCCCTCCGCGCTTCGCGTGGCAACCCCACTCGGCGCTACGCGCCTCGCTTTTCCTAGGGATGGCTGGCCTAACTTTTTCTAACCTTCAGTGGCTGTTTTAACCTTTTCTAACTCTTTCCGGAACACTCACTTATTTCTTTTCTCTGCATAGGTACATCTTGCACGTCGTTTTTAATGAATCTCGCGAGAGACGAAAGCCATCTGGTGAATGTATTTGTAAGGAGCTGTCCAGATATTACGTAACGCTGTACGGTACAGTGCGTTGCTTGGGCTGTTTGGCTATGGTGGTAAGGTAGGCTAGGGAACGCCCGCCACCTCGCGGTGACGCTCAGAAGTTCAAAGCGCATAGTGTACGCTCTATGTCAAAAGGCAACGTATTTATCATATTTTCGACATTCTTTCAATCATCGGACTGCTTTTATATAACTTATATAGCCTATGTTACTCGGGCAGACCTGAGGAACAATTTGGTGCAAGTTTTATGTAAATCGGTCCACTGGTTCTCGAGTTTATCGGTAACAAACAGACAAACGCACGAACTCCTTTATATATTAGTATAGATATAGATTATTATCAACAAACCGTCACGTCTGCTATATATGTCAAATTTTCGTCACCTTCCCGGTTTTTATCAATATTATTATCGACAATTCGTCATGTTTGCTATACATTTCAACTTTTCGTTGCCTACCCGGTTATTATCAATAATATCAATAATTCGTCATGTCTATTATACATTTCAACTTTTCGTTGCCTTCCCGGTTAGTATCAATATCATTATTAACAATTTGTCATGTCTGCTATATATTCCGATGTTTCGTGACTTTACTAATATTTCTGGATATTATAATGAACAATTCGTCATAACGGCTTTGAAACCTGATGTTTCGTCACTTGACTGATATTTTCTGCTATGCTTATAAACAACGAACGTTGCTTGCGTGGCTAAATCTCAACAAGACCAATGTGGAAGCACGTCAGTATTTGTACTGCGAAATTCCGAATCATTGTATGTTTAATATGAATAACACGGAGTGGATGAAATGAAAGGAATTTGTGAAAGCTGTACTGAGCAGAATGTATTTCGTGATTCCCAAAAAAACAGAGCGTTATTATTTGAGATCGTTGTTATTACGTCTTCTGGGATCACAATCATATGATTGGCGAACTGACGAAGGTACGATATACTCATCCTTTTTGGGGCAACTGTAGCGCGAAAGTTAGTTACTGATGACGAAGAATGAGACAAATGTTGAGATGAAGGATCGTGTATCAAATTTCCGAAAGAGATGTGTAGGCTGTTTGCGTATATGTATATGTGTTTTCGACATGTCAATTAATGCACGCGAATCGTTTGAGAATAGTACATTTAATAGTATTTTTCATTACAAATGCATGAAAAAGTTTCTTGTTTGCACGCCGTGCGCGACAAGAATCTTGTTGTGCACGCTGGATCTGCGCAAAACGAAGTGCGCACGTCGGGCGTATTACGTTGCCATTGACGACGTAAACGTCAGAAAAGTGCCAGAATATACACGCTCCGCACGGCGAAACAAGAAACTTTTTCATGCATGCGTAATAAAAATACAAATACGAGTTGGTCGATCAAAATGAATACAATGAAACAAACGAATAGGCCTTGCGGGTGATCAATGAAATACTCGTATTTCGTAGATTCACGTTGCGAAAGTTCAATTCACTAGACTTAACAGAAGGTTACATATTTGCGTGTGTCACAGACAATGGCGAAAACATCACTGCTATCGAACAGATAGTAGGAACATTAGTTAATAGTTCAACGAAAGATCAACGTATTGTATATGACGCAGTTATGCGTGCTGTACGTTGCGAAGGATCTGATAAGTGCATTTATTTGAATGGTCCGGGTGACAGCGGAAAAAGTTATTCACGTATTTATATCATAACTTCATTGGGAAGTATGGGTCTGATAGTGTTGCCTGTAGCATGGACTGGAATCGCAGCGAATTTATGGAAAGGAGGAAGAACTGCACACTCTACTCTCAAGCTGCCGTTACAATCAAATGAATGCTTAACGTGCAATATTAAATCGAATTCTGCACAAGGGTTGCACATTCGAGATGCGAAAGTCAGAATCTAGGATGAAATGATAATGGCCTCTTAGTACGCACTGGAGGCTGTTGACCGGATGTTTGAAGATGTATACGAATGTAACGAACCATTCGGTGGTAAAATAGTCATAATTTCTGGGGATTCTCGGCAAATTTTACCAGTTAGCCGTGGAAGTAGAACACAAATTTCAGAGGCGTGTGTGAAAATACGCAGCCTATGGAATCAATTCGTATACTTGTCATTGAAGGGCAACCTTGGCGCCTCTGATGGACAAACAGATTCTCAACACTGGCTTCTGCGGGTTGTGGATGGTGTATTTGGCGATTCTTTTAAACATCACAACGGAGTTGTATGCATTTACACGAAATTCTGCTCGAATGGTGAAATTGTGCAAGAAATATTTGGAGAGAGCGTCGATCCTCAAGATCCCCCAAATTATGGAAAGGTTATATTAGCTGAAACCAATGTGGATGTCATTGCCATAAACAATGAAATAATGTCCAAAATAAAAATTGTTGGAGGAGAATAAATGAGTGTCCGTACAGGTGAAGATGAAGATAATACTGATATGAGTAATATTCTCCCGATAGAATTCATGAATTCATTGACACCCAATGGTCTTCCACCTAATAATCAAACGCTAAAAGTGGGCAGTATCGTTATTCAATCCTCTACCGATTTCAATTGCACAGCGTGATAGTATACACTCCCAAAATATTTGAAATACCACTGACAACCGAGCGAGCGAAGCGAGTGAGGAACAACGCTCTCTTTCGACCGAGTGAGCGAGCGAAGCGAGCGAATGAGGAACAACGCCTTCTAGTAGAACTTAAATTCAAACCACGGATGTCACCTGACATCCTGTTCACATCCATTTCAAATAACTAAGAAGCATCAACACACACACACATTCGAGTCACAGTAACAAAATTCAACAGTCATTTGGACAACAACACAATACACGATTAACATTGTTTATACAAAACACACGTAACTTAACCACAAAAATGTAAACTAATTCAAGGAAGAGTTCCTGTCAAAGAGACAAACACAAATGTACATAACCATACGTGATCCTTTATACCAATAAACGGGGATCAACACGGATAGAGAAGAACAGAAAAGCAGTAAATAGTATTCATACGCCAAGTAGGGAAGTTGAGGAGTTCGTGGGTCAGTCCCCTCTCTTAAAATTTGAAGAAATGTAACTACGCGCATCGAGAAATAGTGCGAAAACCGAGCCGTAATGGTAAATCAGAATACGAGGAGAGTCACTTCGGTCTGTCCACTGGGACATCTTGGTACGTAATTCGTGGGAGCAGTCCACGAATCTACGAATTTAGAGTCATTTTGGAACATAGAAAATTTTATTTTTCTCGATTTATTGACTTAGAAAATTTTGCAATTGAGATAATACATTTCAGGCTACTGCCTTCCTAGTACGGAGAAAATTTTGTCAAGATAATCTAGTGTATTAACTGCCAGATAGAAAAAGCATTTATTAATTTTGGTATATTAATTTTGAATTATTAACAGAGTTATCAGTTATATTTCTGTTCTTCTACATTCGCAGCATCTTCACTATCAATATTAAATCGGTTTTAATCTAATTATTTCAACACCTACACACATCATCACACTCTACATTCCCACAGACGATTCTTCCGATCCAATGACATCCTACAACAACTGGTTAGTCCTCAGATAGATTAGTAGAAACCCCCGGATCTTCGGAGAAGGGACTAAACGAAAGTAGTATATCGATTCTGAGTCCTCTCGATTAGAATAGGTAGAAGAATCCCTCCTTGTAATGAGAAATCGTTACATTGCACAACTTCCACAGTTTAGATGGTTATTTCCATCTAGGTGTCCTTTTCGAAGCCCTGACGAGTCTCATACTCTCATAAAAGTAACATTTTGAACCAGTACGAGTGCTATCAAATCACTAAAATTAATAAATTACCACAAGTAAAGAGAAAACTCAGTGATAGCATCAAAAGTCGTATCAATATCAGTTTAATCGGAGTATCCTATGGTGATTCGTGACCTGAATGGATTACGGTGAGGATTAATGTTATAACGCGAACCGGAACTATAACGCTTATACTTATGCATTATATCCCGTTGAGCAATACAACTACTAGTACGAGCATGCATAATTGTGCGTATGGTATGATGGTCTATGAAATACCTTCTACTTTGGCGTGAGTTAGCGACAGACTTCGTTGGAGCGTGTAGTTCAGCATCCGTAACAGCCGATTTTCCGACTTGAGTATAACAGACGACTCCGCGGATGACGAAGGTCCACCGTTTCCGGCCCTATCCGCATCCCTCTTCTCCTCAATGTCATTCAGGTCATTGATTAGCTGCAAGCATAACATTTTGTTGTGCATTAATTCATACAGTACGTCAGGGGTGAATAGTCAAGAAATCGTATATAATTAAAGATAACCAACCCTTTGGAGAGAATCATCCACGTCATTTCCAAGGCCGATATTTTTCGCCGGATCCCGGCGTTTGACGACTCCAGATCCCAGATCCGCGATCAAATCGGCGTCATCGTCAGGGTCACTCGGCTCCTGCAATTCATCCTGCAACTCATCCGGCATTTCGACCGGCATTTCGTCCCGTGATTTGTCATGCGATTCCAACTCAGCTTCGTCTTCGGACACAGACACCGTATCGTCGGTTGTTGTACGACTAACCGCTATGTCTAGTCTGTTCTCGATACGGATTTCGTCTGACGACGAATCATGGCTTTCGCCAGCGGTATCAGTCACCATCCCGGTGTTCCGCTGACTTTTTGTGAATCCTTTTGCTAAATTGACACCCGGTTTTAACGGGTTCTTCTTTCGAACGCCGGAATCGTCGCTGGAACAGTGTGCAACACCGCTACACCCCTCGCCGGTGTAATCTTTCGCAGCGGTCCTTCGGGTTGTTTCCTTCCCGGTTGACGAAGATCCAATAACCGTTGATTTTCGCATTTCTTCTGCCGACTTGGCTGCGGTCGCCGCAGACGTCTTCTTGGTATATTTGGGAGTCGTTTCCGCCGACTTGGCTGCGGTCGCAGCAGAAGTCTTCTTGGCATATTTGGAAGTCGTTTCCGCCGACTTGGCTGCGGTCGCAGCAGAAGTCTTCTTGGCATATTTGGGAGTCGTTTCCGCCGACTTGGCTGCGGTCGCAGCAGACGTCTTCTTGGTAGATTTGGGAGTCGTTTCCGCCGACTTGGCTGCGGTCGCAGCAGACGTCTTCTTGGCATATTTGGGAGTCGTTTCCGCCGACTTGGCTGCGGTCGCAGCAGACGTCTTCTTGGTATATTTGTGCGTAGTTTCCAGCACACTCCGCGACTGGTGTCACGTGGGACTTTCCCAGCACCCGAGTATTCTGCGGGGATGCAAATCCAACGCCGTGATCTTCGTCAACGGTTGCAGAAGCTGTCTTTCCGGTTGAAGATTTCCGGTTCTTATAAGACTTTGATCCGCCCTCAACGCGCGTTCGATCGTCGGTCGACGACGGATGACCGCTGTCTGAGCTCGTCTCCTGGAATGAGCCCTGGTTCATGTATATCGAGGTTTGTTCCATGACGTCGGATGCATCTTCCTCCGTACCACTCGAGACTGCTGTACCGTCATCCGGATGTCTGTATTGTTTTAACGTGGCTCTGCATTTCGGAACGCCGGACGAATCAGCGTTGGTGAGCTGTTGCTTCAGCTTCAGCAGACCGAGTGCTCGCGCCCTTTCTTGCATCACGCTTCGAGCTGCAGATGAGCTCTTCTGATTCTGTGAATAAACAAAACAGGTATATCACCGCGGTGCGTTATAACACACCTGGGCGATAATATATTACTAAATACAACAGACAAGCGCGTACCTTGGTTTCGGCCGCGCTAGACGTATCCGAGGCGTTTCTGATCATCTTTGGATTCACAAGGTGCGGTCTTTTGGCAGAGATCTTCTGCTCGATGTCGGCCTTGGATTCTGAAAATTCGATGTATACCGTTTGATTCATCCGCTCGCTACATACGACGCGTCATTTATATTAACGGCACACGATTTTCATCGGCAGAAACAGAGGCTAAACGGCATTGCAATATTTGAAGCTATACACTACAGTTAAACTCGACAATTTGTTAATCACATTCACCACGTGCGGCTCAAGTTCGCAAGGTCACATACACGGCGTAGGGTATCCGATGATAATAGGTCGCGAGCAATCAGTCACTTGTTCGTCTCGCACTTACCCGACGTCAATCGCGTTTCCATCCGTACCGTCCGGGGTTATGACGATAAGTTGAAATTTCCCGGCGAAATGTTTATCAGTCACCCGACGTCTATCGCCGTTCTATCCGTAACCTTTGAGGTTAAGTCGATAAGTTGGAATTTCCCGGCGAAGTGTTAATCGGTCACCCGACGTCTATCGCGGTTCTATCCGTAACCTTTGAGGTTAAGTCGATACGTTACAAGTGTCTCGGCGGAATGTTAATCGGTCACCCGACGTCTATCGCGGTTCTATCCGTAACCTTTGAGGTGAGGTTAAGAGGATAAGTTGGAATTTCCCGGCGAAGTGTTAATCGGTCACCCGACGTCACGCGCGGCATTCGCCGTCACCGCACTTGACCTTGTACGCCCGAACCCCCAATTTCGTCGGATTGTCGAACTTCCGAATCTCCGAAACTGGAACGATTCGCTTGTCCGGATGTTTCTTCCCGACGTTTGGGCACCGGTTGACGTATTTCACATAAGCAAATGAGACTGCAGTATCTACATCCGCAGGTTCATCACTCCCAGAGAGCATGATGGGACCGACGCTTGTTCTGGCGTGTTCTGGCAATCAAAATGGCCGACGCGAGCTCGTGTCTCCCAACAATGCGCTGCGTCACGCGCCTCATGCACGTAAATGTCTATATAGTTTATAGTGACGTTTGCATATCCGCGACAATTACGGTAATTGATATCAAAGGGACGAAATTCGTAATAATCTAGTAGATAATTATCGCACCGCGTTATAGGAAGAATAATATGATTGACTGCCACTTAATTCTGTACCTGCAGATCAACGACTAACGCGTTGGGTTCGTCGTTGCGGGCGGAAGTTATACTGACGATGATCCGCCGTTATCACCGATACAAGCTGACTTCTCCGATCGGAACGTTCACACCGCGGACAAGGTACGACGATATCTACAGAACGTTGCGGGCGATACCGTAATGTTTCGTGAATCCAATATGACATCTTGGGAAGTGGTCCTCGTTGTACTGGGATTGTGCACTAGATTCTCACTCAACGGAGCAGCTAGGCGTGGCTTGATTGACGCAATTAAATTGTTCGCGGGGCCTAGGTTTTCCAAGTGGGATATAACAGATTATTACCTGAGTAAAATATTTGATCCACCCGATGGGGTGACGCAATATCATTTCTATTGTGAGCTGTGTTGTCAGCTGTTGGAACCGCCTGTGTCCAAGGGCCGTTTCAAAAACCACGCAACGATGTGTCAGACGTGCGAGAAAAGTTATGCGTTGACCATCGACTCACCGAACTCGTTCGTGTCGCTCGATCTCGAGTATCAAATAACGTCATTGCTGAGATTGAAAGTTGTTAACGAAGATCTTGCGTCGAATCTGAAAACTTTACCGCCCCAAGTGTCACGTTCGCCGGATCACATTCGCGACGTATACGATGGTAGTCTTTAAAAGAAACTGCTGTCGCAAACACCACCCGACTAGCGACTTCTCACCTGTGCTTTCAACACAGACGGCGCACCTGTGTTCAATAGTTCGAAACGTGCGATGTGGCCAGTAGTTTTCATAATCAACGAGCTGTCGCCACGGATTAGGTTTCGGTATCCGTTGTTGGCCGGTATGTGTATTGTGCGTAAAGAACCGTCACCCGATCTAATGAACACATACATGGGAGTTATCGTCAAGGCGTTACAGACCTTGGGTACGATAGGTTTCGAGGCGGAAGTCGGCGGAGAAACTGTGCACTTCGTACTGAAGCCATTGTTCTGCGCCGTCGACAGCGTAGCCAGACCGTTGTTACAAAATCGATTGCAGTTTAACGGTTATTACGGTTGCTCCTGGTGTTACTCGAAGGGCGAGCACGTCAAGGGTTGTATGCGTTTTCTGATGGAGGAACCCGATCCACCGAATCGAACTCATCACGATTACCTCGCGGACGTTAAAGAAGCGGTACGCAACAATCGGCAAAGTACCGGGAAAAAAAAGAAGTGTAGCGTGCGCGGTGTTCGGGGTGCATCCGTGTTGACGTTATTGAAACCATTGGACATGGTTTGGGGGTTTTCGCGAGATTACTTACACGCGGATTTGATCGGTGTATTGCCACAATTGATTAACATGTGGTCCGATACCGATTGTCCCGTCAGACTCACCAAGTCCCAGATGGACCTCGTGAACGAAAGGCTCATGCGAATGACTCCGCCGCATGAAGTTCACAGTCTCGTGCGACCATTGAAAACGGAAAAATGCAAGTGGAAAGCCTCCGAATGGCGCAGCCTCTTGCTTTTTTATCTGATTCCATGCTTGACAGGAATATTGGATGATTACGCGTTGCAACACGTAGCTCTTTATGTAAACAGTATCTTCTTGCTTCTTAAAAACGATCCCAGCGAGACGGATTTAACAAGAGCGGAAAATGATTTGCAAAAATTTGTCATAATTTTCGAGATGCTGTACGGTGCGAGATTCGTAACGTTCAACATTCATACTGTTAAGCATGCTGTAGACAGCGTTAGGTGTTGCGGTCCGCTGTGGGCGACTTCTACTTTCCCATTTGAAAGTACGATACATGATCTAAAACAGTGTGTCCAAGGGCCGAGAAGCGTAGGCGAACAGATCACTAAAAAAAACGATACAGCGGAACGTGTATCGCAGCCTGCTACACGAAGCGGAATTATCCCCTGCTTATATCGATTTTCACCGATCATTGTTCGGGAAAAAGGAAGTCGCGTCGTTCCATCGAAGTGCGGACTCCGTCGTGTTTTTAGGAAGCGCTGTTCCGTATAGTGGTGCAGCTGCTCAATTACGTGATGTACCAGAGTCTGAAATTAAGGTTTTCAAGCGCTGTATTTCCTCCGGCACGATAGTTCACAGTGCGCGCTATGACAAGGAAACGTTAAAAAGCGACGACACCATTTTCCGGACGGCCACAGGGAATTTCGTACAAGTTTTGTACTTGATAAAATATCGCGAAACGGCATATGCCGAAGTCGTGTGCCTCGGTGTCGAAAATGTAATCGTACGTTGCGAACCGGAACAATGTGGGGATGACCCGGAAATCGGTGATGTTGCGATACAACATCTAGTAAGAGTAGTCGCGGACAATGGTACGAAACTCATTCGCGTTCAGCGTTTAGGCGAAAAATGCGTTGTGCTTAAGGTCGAGGAGCAAACGTACATTTCGAGGTTGCCGAACACTGTTGAAATACAATAAAACGCGTGCGTAATTATACGTAGCCGTTGGGGGTAATTCTCCACCACGTAACAATGCGGACATGAACCGAGGCATACGGATCGAAATGCATCTGTCTATAAGCTGTCGTTATTGTAACCTTTATTTATTTTGCGTTGATGATCGCTATAATAATGAAAAGAAAAACAAATTTTCGTCCCGGGCCATACAATTGTACGTGCGTCGCAACATTGCACCTTAAAGTGAAGTACTTACCGATAGTACGCCAAAAAATTAAATAATTATCACTTGAATAAGAATTATTACCTACTCTATATCAATTGTTATGCATAATGTGTTCACGTATAAGAGTATAGCATTACCAAACTTAACGATGGTACGCCAAAAAATCAAATAATTATCACTTAAATAAGAATTATCACCCACTCTATATCAATTGTTATGCATAATGTGTTCATGTATAAGAGTACAGCATTACCAAACTTAACGATAGTACGCCAAAAAATGAAATAATTATCACTCAAATAAGAATTATCACCTAGTCTATATCAATTGTTATGCCAAATATGTTCATGTATAAGAGTATAGCATCCGAACACAAAATCCGGATGGACTATATATCCGGTGGGACTAATCCGGTGGGTTGTTTCGAACCTATACGGTCACATTGTCACGATTGTTGGTACCAACATTATCTCTTTACGTATATAAGTACCTACATTAAATAGTATGTAAGAAAATGAAATTGAATTCGAACTAATGAAATATCTTGCCTATATGTATTATATCGTTCTATATTATACAGGGTGGTTTGGAATGCTCCCACTTTGAGGTCATCAGCGGGTTCCTCGACGCAAAATAAGACGAAAATCATTCCTGCAATTTTTGTGTTAGAGCCATGGTTTCCAAGTAATAGCCGATCAGAGTCCGCCAATCCTAGCGCAGATCAGCGACCGGCTCAGGGCCGTCGCACAGTGGCTCGAAATCGTTAAAAACCGACCGAAACTACAAAAAAGACGAAAATTGTGACAAAAAGTTTTCGGGGTCGCTGACTACGAATCTGGACTCAAAATTATCAAAAACAAGATGGCGGCCCCAATATGGCGGCCGGAGACGATCAAAAATCGTCAGATATACGTGAAACTCGATACTCGGGGGTTCGCAGGGTCTCTGATTACGAATCTGAACTCAAAATTATCAGAAACAAAATGGCGGCTACAATATGGTGGCCTAAGATGCTCAAAAGTCGTCAGATTTGCAGACTTCCTAATAACATCATACTTTTTTCTCCAGATCCTGAAATAACATCACAAACCGACACAACGTTGATCAAAGATAAAAATCACAACATTCGACACGAGTTCTCTAACACTCATATGATACCCGAAATATTTTTCCGATATTGTACAATTAGATTTCGAGTTGATTGTACTAGCTTTCGTATTGTGGTATTTGTTACAATTTGTCGTTACATCTACGAACACATGCTCATCATTGTATCATCCGAAATATGAATTATTAGCATAAGCACGAAACTTCCAGAGTCGCTTGAAAATGACGCGATGCGACGCGCCAGCCAGTGTCCGTATTATAAGACCGAAAAACTGCCGCACGCCAAGTCCGGGAAGCGCTCGTCCACACTGTAATTCATCTTATCGCGAGGAAGGTACCGAGGGTGGCTAAAATTTTTTCGAATTCTTATCGAACTCTTTCGAACTCTTTATTCCTTTATTCCTGAATGTGTTCAAAGCTAGCTCCACTCTCACCTGCTTGCGAAATAAAAATCAAGACGAGGATTTCTATCTCTCGAATTGTTCGTACATATTTGTTCGTTGATCGACTGTGGATATGTATCCTGCCTGGAATATAGGAAGAAATTAGTTGAACCGAGTGAGCGGAAAAATAGAGCTCTATTGACATGATATTGAAATGTTGGGTATTCGGATCGAATAACACGAATAATACGTACTCGACTTATTCGGTTGATTCCAATCTTCACAAGGTCCGAATCTAAAAAAAATCGAGGAGTTCGAAAAGCGCGAATAATAGGATAGGATAGGATATTTCAACGATTCGAATACTTCAAATGTGTCGAATTATTCGAAAACTCAAACTGTTCGATGATTCGAATCATTAGAAAGCTCAAATTCCCAATTTAATTCAAACGCTATTCGCACAGCCTAATTTCACCACATTCTTTTTCATTCACAAATACCGGTTCAGAAAAATGCAAAGATCGGTCATACTCTTTTCTGCCCTCCGGCCGGAAAGTGGCAACTTTCTGGCCGCTGCGCTAAACGAAGTTGCCGCTTTCCGGCTGCGTCGAGCAGAAAAATAGTATA
>JAEUYN010001172.1:0-24201 GCA_018257835.1 Euura lappo | reverse complement strand
AAACAATGAGCGGATTAGGACCTTCATCGTTTTCATTCGACGATCATCAATACCTTACCCGACTAGACCAGGTATGGACGGCTTGATGTAAACTTAGATTTTGATAACAAGTTGTGATTGGCCAAGGGGCGGAGCAATTGGCAGTAATAAGCCCCTCCCTCGTTCAGAGTCGGAGAAAACTCACCCTGTATATACACATTAGACTGTTATTTATTTATTTATTTATTTTATTCATTTATTTATTTATTTCACGGGCAAAAGCCCTTTACAGGATACATAAAAAAATATAGTGTACAGAAAAAGGTAGGCAGGAAAAAACAGTAGTAAGCGTTAGTTAACAAAAGTCGAAGGAGTGTTCTGTGGCTAGCTTTTTAAACGGCGAGATCGGGGTATTATGAAGTTCCAGCCAGTTACTATTTGTATTGGCTAATACACGGAGAGAAGTAAACACGGGTGGCCAATGTGCAAGACATTGACAGGCAATGTCTAGCCGGAACGAGCGGCGCTAGACACGGGCCATCCGTTTTTCGACATTGCCTGCCCGTGTCTCGCGCATTGGTCGCCAGTGTCTTAGACACGGACGGAAAAAACATCGGGAATCCGTGCCTAGACACTGAGAGCCAATGTCTTAAACACGGCCCAGCAGTGCACTGTATGCCCGTGTTCATGGAAAACTTGGCGCGCATGCGCGTTCTCGCACTCACCTCGTACGTACACAAACACGGGCATACAATGCGTAGCGCACTGCTGGGCCGTGTTTAAGACATTGGCTCTCAGTGTCTAGACACGGATTCCCGATGTTTTTTCCGTCCGTGTCTAAGACACTGGCGTCCAATGCGCGAGACACGGGCAGGCAATGTCGAAAAACGGGTGGCCCGTGTCTAGCGCCGCTCGTTCCGGCTAGACATTTCCTGCCAATGTCTTGCACATTGGCCACCCGTGTTTACTTCTCTCCGTGTATGCTTAGTCTCGCAGGGATTGACTTTGCGAGGAAGCGGTCGGTACAGGGTCTCGTATGGAAAATTATGTCGTTTCGTCTTGCCGCAATACGTGGGACATGGAGTTGAAAACATTGGAGGATAGTCGGAGAGTCCAGAAGGAAGTTAAAAATCCTATATAGGAACAATAGGTCTTGGTATGTCCGATATGATGCCAGGCTGGGAATTTTTAGGGTTTTACTGATAGCAGTATAGTTATGATCGAACAGGCTCATGGGATTCTCAGTTTTAAAAGAGGCAAACTTCAGAAACCTATGCTGAACCTTCTCCAGCTGATAACCTGAGATATTGGTGCTAGGATTCCAGATTACAGTTGCGTAGCTATTTGAATTTATTTTTTATTTTTCTATCACCAACGTTTGAGTAGAATTTGAAATAGTTAATAATAATCATCACTCGTAAAAGATGAATCTGGGAAAACAATCCTGTTGGTCTCAAACGCAAAAATGGCCAAAATAATGAGGCAACCTTTCTAGCTTTGGAAACCAACTGGAAACCTTATTATTTTGGCCATTGGTAGTGATTGAAGCTTGAGGCCTACAGGTTTTTCATCATTACAAATGATAAGTAAAAAAAAAACTATTTAAATAACTTATACTAAAATGTTGGCGATTGGAAAATATATATATATTTTTTTTAAATAACGCAGTCTCATGTATATTTCCTGCTTTACCGTATCCTCCAATTTTTTCCTGCATTATCCTGATTTCAGCAAATATCGCGTTTGCAAGTAGAATCTATTGTTGGAAATGAAGAGGAGGAGAAAATAATCGACGAAGTTACGAATTCAGCGACTTCTGCAGCTAAAACTCGTGGCGATGGTAACGATTGTGATTTCTCTCTTTCTGACCCTGGTTTGTGGCCAACAAGAAATTCGGAAATGATTGATTTCATTTTACGAAATCCGTTGGAGCAACAGGATCCGAGATTGAATAATTATCGGGCTTCAAAACGCGTTTATGGGTCTAAAACAAGATATTGTACTGCGCAAATATTTTTCCAAAAAACATCAAATGGTGAAATGCATCGACGAGAATGGTTAGCATATTCGCACTCGAAAGGTTGCATTTATTGCATACCTTGCATGCTATTCTGGACATCAGTGAACGCGTTTACAGAAGGCTTCAACGACTGGAAGAATGATGTGCGAATAGCTGAGCATGAGAGAAGTCTCGGTCATCGTGAAAATACACAGAAGCATGTACTGCGAGGAAATGTATTGGGAAAGATTGACAGCAAGTTACATGTGCAATACATTCAAGAATGTAATTACTGGCGACAAGTACTGACTCGCGTCATAATTGCGATAAAGTTTCTTGCAACTCGAGGCTTAGCTTTCCGAGGAACAGAAGAGAAATTTGGATCGGTCAGCAATGGCAATTATTTGGGTATTCTCGAAGTGATGGCTCGTAACGATCCATTTCTCCAGAATCACATCGATCGGTTGGGAAATCCAGGAAAAGGAAACGTATCGTATTTTTCTAAGGATATTTGCGAAGAATTCATTGCGATGATATACGATGATCTGCTCAAAAAATTGATTTCGGATGTAGAAGCCTCTAAGTATTATGCGATAAGCGTAGATTCGACTCCCGACATTTCACATTCGGATCAGTTAACGTTCATTATCCGGTACGTGCACGGAGAAAAATCCCCCGGTTCAGATTACCGATCTACTCGGGTAAAATTTTTATGGTAATGAGTACTCAAGTTTTGGTTACACTTATAAATGTGTATGCCTCGGAGTACTTGTGCGAAAGTAAAACCTACACCAAAGTTACGGTATTTCCCACTGATGTCATTATCGCAGAGTGTACCGAAATTCTAGTAACATATGCATGTTGCATGGCTGAGCTAACTAGACAGAGACGAGCGTATGGGGTACCGGTCAGATAGTAAGTTCTGCCACTCGACGTGGCGAATCGCAACTAGCCCGGTCGGTAATAGCACCACAGAGTCGGTATATTTTGCGAGCCACTCTCGTAATATTCACTAGCCTATGCTGGTAGCCCATGTTGGAGGGAAAATCACTGTAGTGCATAGTAAATTTTACCGGCTCCGTAGTAGATAGACTACATAGGTCGGTTGAATTTGCTCCTCGGTCGGTATTGTTTACGAGCTCGTCATTTCACAACGTTTCGCGCGGGAAAAATACCAGAGTGTATGGTTCGGTGTACGGTAGACTCAGTTTTTCGTACAAAATTGTTGAGAAGCGTCGAATTCTCTCGCCAAACCGTAACTTGTTGCTCGATGCAACAAATATGGCTCACTACGGCGATGTCTTTGTGGGTGAAAACCACTACAGTGGTGAAAACGGGAGTCAATTTGACGAAAATCAACAACTAGTGCCAGGCTGTTTCGGATCGTTTTTGCGGCTAGGATCTGGTAAGTAAATTTAATTGTCGACTTTTTATTCGAATTTCTTTTTGTCAGTGATGGTCCTTATTATAATAGTTTTACCCAATTTTATGTTACAATTAGCGCAGTTTATGCACCCCCAAGAACCCGTTGCTGCATACACCAAATCTCTTGGGAATTCAGGTCCCGCCATCCTGAACTTAGATATACTTCGCGAAGAACCTATAATAGTCCAGGCACTTTAGACGAAAAATGGGCTAATCTTCGGAAAAAGTCCGATCAAGCTGCAAATTGGTGTATACGTACCTTTCGACTCCCCAAACAATCTGTGAAAAGTCACAAAGATTCGGGCTTGTGCATAACTTTTGACAGCGGAAAAACGGCCCGAAAAAGTACCTTTTTTCGGTTTTTCGCCAATATCTTCGTTCCCGTCGATCCTACGGCTATGAGGTGTACTTATGAAAAATACAGAACGGAAAATTCTCTACAAAAAAGGTGATATAAAGTTTATTGATAGCACTAATAGTTTTCACGTAATCGTGCATTGAAACTCCAGTAAAAAATTTGTATGGATATTTTAGTGCATGTAATGATCTAAATATAGTTTTCTGTGCATTGTCTCCTAATTTCTACATTTTTTATAGGAATCGGGGTGGAAAAATGGTATATATATATATTTCAGTGAACAAAATTTATTCATAATTCATTCAAAACTATCAATTATTTATATAATCATATTTTTAAAACAAAATGATTCTGACATTTTATTCTTCTCTATCCTCGATTCATGTTACCATTGGACTGGTGGAAAATACCAGGATTCAGAATCATCAATGGAGGTTGTTTCTGGATCGTCAATTTTTTCGAGATTATGGTCTTCGATTGGGGCCGCATTCAGGCAAGATGTTCCATGACAGTTGCCACAAATTGCTGAACATTGCAGTCCCAACTTTCGACAGCCGCACAAAGCGCCACAGCCTTTCGAACAATTACAAAAAATCATGTTCAAAAGACAATCCGGGGCAGGAGGTTGCGAGGTTTTTATTGGCTCCAATAAGCCGTTTTTGAATACCCATCCCCAATCTTGAGGGTTCAGCTCGCTTCCTAACCACTTCTGCACTTGGTAGTAGATCCGATATAGGTGCTCTTTAGCCGCATCGACTGTGGGGGGTAACATACTCAACTGGACCGACTTGTTTCTGCCTACAGCTTTCATGAAGCACTGGTAACGGTATTCCCCTAAATCATCTTGGTTAACCGGAGCGCCATACACAGCTAGGAAGATGCGTATCCCATCCGAAGAAACTGACTCTCGAGAAGCATCACTGTGGTTGAAAATTTGAGCTGCAGCGCGTAAGTCATGACGTTTTGTGAAGAGTTTCAAGGCTGCAGTTTTTCCTTTATGAAAAAGAGCAGATGTTGTGTCGCATCCAGTGAAAGCGTGTAGGAAGAGAATATTATCTCTGATGTCTTCGTATTTATTGAAACTCCGAGAAGAGTAGAGCTTTCGCTGGATTTTTCCTTTACCTGGCTTGAGAAAGAAGATTTCTTCATCAATCGGAGCGCGACCAACCAAAATTACCAGAAGGTCTACATCTTCCCCAACAACGACTGTTTCATTTGTGCGTGAACATTCCAGAGCTGTTTCAATGATTAAAACGTCAGCATCATCTTGCGCCTGTTTAACGACATAATTTTTTGCTTCGAACTTGACAGACAACATTGAAATTAATCTGCTCTTGTTGTTGCTGTTGGAAAGGAATTTTTCCTGGCTCACTGTGACATTCATCGTCTCGTCGAAGTAAGTGTCAACAGATGAAGATTTGGCTGCACGACGACGTTGTTCCATGGCTTTCACGCTGTTGGTGCTATTGTTGTATCCATCGAAGACTACGACAGCGTTTGAACCGTAGTACCTTCGTACATAATCAACGTACTTCGCACAAATCGAATCAAAAGATTCATACTGATTCCACATAACTCGATGCAAGAGGAACCCTCCGTCTATGACATACGTGACTGTCGTAAAATCAAGTTCAGTTACCGTTTGTTCACTGCCTTGACAACGCGACATAGTATACGTCTAATACGATGTAGATACGCTTTGGGACTGTTTGGGACTGCGTATACAGCACACCCCACCAGCAAAACAGGGAAGCAGGTATGAACCCATCGCTGACGTCAGAGGGGAAGGCGCAGCTGCTGTTGGCGCCGCCACACAGAACGCATTATGCAGCGGCGCGAAACTATAAAACTTAATCCGATTTTTCATGCCCTTTTCCGTGGAAATTGATAGTTCTATCGATAAATTTCATATCACTTTTTTTGTAGAGAATTTTCCGTTCTATATTTTTTATAAGTACACCTCATAGCCGCAGGATCGACGGGAACGAAGATATTGGCGAAAAACCGAAAAAAGGTACTTTTTCGGGCCGTTTTTCCGCTGTAAAAAGTTATGCACAAGCCCGAATCTTTGTGACTTTTCACAGATTGTTTGGGGAGTCGAAAGGTACGTATACACCAATTTGCAGCTTGATCGGACTTTTTCCGAAGTGAAATGCTAAAGTTCCTGGACTATAAACGAAAAGTCTGGAACGACTGCCGACATAGAAAAATCGACGTCTCAAGACAGCGTTGATGTTTGGGCCTACCTCAAGGCAGTAGCGCATCGCTTTCGGAGCAATATCGCAGATCTGCTAACAAATGATCTGAGAGGCCGAGAATTCTTATTCGCTTTTTGCAACTTGGGCAGATTAACTATTCGTTGGTATCGAATTTACTTATCGACAGTGAAGTAAAGGACAATCCTGATAAAAGGTATTTGAACTGTTCACCGTTATACTGAATCTACAAGTTATTTCGATCACCATTTTCTCACTGTTATTTTTGGTACAGAATCCCGAGGGATTTATTTTTGAAGTGGGCCCACGATCCTGTGATTCTTATCCCATCTACCAATTCCGACATATGGTATCGAGCCTATAGTGGAACTGGTGACGGTCGACAATCCGCTGGCGGTGTCCTATACCAAAAATACGCTAACAGGCGGAAAACTTATCACAAAATTGGCTTACTGAAGTCAGAGAAAAAACGAAATTGTTCAGGTACATTCTACTTTTGTGCTATTTTATTCTTCAATATATAGGATGAGTTCAGATCGTTCAAACTCTGCGTCTTACTCATTTTGGCCATTTCGCTTGTTGATTACTGGCCCTCGACGATGTATACTCGACAGCTCAATAGTGCTGGTCTCTCTTTACTCTATCTTACAGAGGAGTTATTATCGATAACTACCGAACTAGCTATGTAAATAAATAGAATCAATGATTTGGATATTTTTCCACTATTATTATCAAAGTACTGGATTTTCATTTCAACGCTAGATAGAATTTTTGTATACACATTGAAAATATTTTATGCAAATTCAAGTAATGACTTTTAACTGTACATAACAGCACATCCTAGGGCAAATAATATCGATCCACCAGTTGCCCAAGTCGATGACATCAGGTGGCTGGAGAACAACGATGAGCCACGAGACGAAGTTATTGCTAAATGGAGAACCACGCAGCCTCACAGGCTTAATGTCATTGAATCTTTGGGCATTGAGGGTTACTTCGATCGATTCAAAGCTCTGAAGCGCTCAGATGGATACATATTGGTAACTAATATTAATATTTGAATTCTTTATAATGTAATATTGATAACAAATGAAATAATTCCTACTGAAATTTCAGCTGGATATGGACTTTGATGCCTTGTATCCAGGCTGTAAAGATAAAGTTGTTTTCTAAATGGCCCCGTACCGCCGAAGGAATAATTAACGTAGCAAAAATTTCAACAAGTCCAGAGGTACTCCATTTTCTGCACATCCACCGTGCGCTGATTGATGAAGGTAATACATATATAGGTACTGGGATTATTAGAACATTATAAGTGACAAGTATTTTCTAATATAAAACGATTTTTTGCAGGTAAAATCGAGGTATTGGCATTTTTACTTCTTCCACTGCTACTGGGGTCAGTAAGAGTGAAAAATACTGCAGGAGGTCAGAAGAAGCCTTCGAGGCCGGAAATCTCAAATTTATTCATCGTCTATATCGAGGTAAATATATTTCTGTGTGATTTCTAGGTTGCATGTGGCCGAATTGATAGTTTAATCTAATCTTTAATCTTTAATCAAATGACTATTGCAAATAATGGAATATTCGAAGTTAATCCGATTTCTCTTTTACAATTTCAGTCTCTGGAGGATCTCCAGCTGAAGCTGCAAGCTCGGACTAACAGTTTGATGGCAAATAAGCAATCCATACAACCGTTCCCAGTACTCATCGGTCCAATCTGTAATTTGGTGAGCTCACGTGTAACCATAAATACTGTGGAATATGACGTATGTTCTCCGGTCAAAGCGATCGATACTTGTTTCAAATCAATCTTTGCATTGAATGCAAAATATCAAGAAGGAGCATCACATTGCTGGTTGTTCATTGAAAAATGTATCTATGAAATTGATCGCCCGACTAAGAAGTACGCGAACGTTAACAAATTGATCTGTGCACTTAATGCCTACTTCGCAAAAAAACACGCGTATCTAAGTCTTCGAAAGGAAATCCGCATTGTTTCCAAAAAATTGTATGCAACGTGCAAGACTGATCATTCACCCAAAGTTCCTATATATGGTAATTACTATATTTAACTGTCTTCCTTTCAAAAGTAGCAGTACTTGAAGAATTTTAATTTTCAACAGAGTTTATAATCCTATATATTAGATGAAAAGTTAATCTAAACTTATATCTGTGATCTCCAAAGGATTTGTTAATCCTTATGTACCTAAATTAGCTGTACGTAATAGTCACTACTTTCGTTCTGTCAAAAACTGTCTTTCAAAAGTAGCAGTACTACTTGAGGAATTTTAATTTTTAAAAGAGTTCATAATCCTATATATTATACGAAAAGTTAATCGAATGTTATATCTGTGATCTCCAACGGAGTTAATAATCCTTATGTACCTAAATTAGCTGTACGGGACAGTCCCTACTTATAGATAGAATTCTGAAAATATTAAATGGTTATGAAATAATCAAATAGTATGAATTCCAACAATGTTCAACTCTTCTGTTAGTTTAGAAGTGCATACGACCGTGAATATATGAGAGGGACCAGTTGACATAATTAACAGAAACGTAATCAAACAAATTTAAGACATTAAATATGAAGTGTTTCAAATGCAATTTATATTTTGACAAGTCTAATTATTTTATTTTACATTTAAAACACGACCATCACCTGAAATCGATCGATAAATATCAGTGCACAGATGATTGTGGTCGTACATACAATTCGCTCAATTCTTACCGCAAACATTTAAACGCTGTTCACTTCAATGACCCTGTCCCTTCTGTGACAATTAACACTCTGCATATGAACCAAAACGTTGCCTGTAGCAGTAGTGAAAGTTTTCAAATCCATGAACATGAAACCGTACCTGTTATCGACGACACAAATTCTGGTTGCAATGAATTACAAAAAAGTGAAACAGTTAACAATTTACAGCTAGAAGCTGAATCTTCAATTATGACTCTGTATAGTGAACCGCACGTACCCAGGAAAATCGTACAACTTGTAACAGAAAGTGTATCATCATTTTTTGAGAATGCCGTTATTGCGACCATCAAAGACAAGTTACACACGAATTTTCGTCTTCCGGAAAACTCACAGAAAACTGAAGTATTAGAGCAGATCGATAATATCATAGATTCCGTTGAAAATCCTTTTGAAGATTTGTCATCCGAGTACAGGCGATTCAAAATGATGAAGAACAATCATAAATATACTCCGCCGGGGACGTACACAATTGGTGAGAATCTATTAGAAAAAAAAAATTGTGGAAAAGAAACTGTGAAACCAGTACTTATAACAGGCAAAGTTATCTCACTTAGGGTTCAATTGAAAGCAGTTTTAGAAATACCTGGTTTACTAATAGAAATTAAACAATACCTGCAGGATCTACAGAGTGATAATTCTAAACTCAGCAATTTTGTGCAAGGTGATTTATGGCAACAAAAATCACAGCATTTTGGTAATAAAACTGTATTTCCTCTGTTCATCTACTTCGATGAATACGAAACAGGTAACCCTCTTGGTTCACATGCAGGTGTTAATAAGTTAGGTGCCGTCTATGCGTCGATCGCTTGCATGCCACCAAAGTATGCGTCGACTTTACAAAGTATACTTCTGGTTTTACTTTTTTCGCCGAAGACCGCAAAGATCACGGCAATAAAGCTACTTTCAAACCGTTACTTGATGAATTACATCTTTTGAGAAATGAAGGGGTAA
Source organism: Euura lappo (assembly GCA_018257835.1). NCBI lineage: Eukaryota > Metazoa > Arthropoda > Insecta > Hymenoptera > Tenthredinidae > Euura > Euura lappo. Next base: position 14,509 of record JAEUYN010001172.1, on the reverse strand, counting down.
CTATTATAACTGACAGCGGTGAAGAAATCATATATTTCTCTCTTGGTATACTTCTGGGTGATAATCTTAGATTTAATTCAATGTTGGGCCTCACCGAAAGTTTTTCTAGCAATTATTATTGTAGATTTTGCAGAGTGAAAAAAGAAAGGTGTCAGACCTTGTGTACAGAAGATCCCAATTCACTAAGGACTCGAAGTAATTATGACAAAGATTTCGCACTCAATGATCAAAAACAAACTGGAATAAAAGAATTTTGCATTTGGAACGAGCTCGAAGATTTTTACATGTGTGATAACCAAACCGTAGACCTGCCACATGATTTTGGGGAGGGTATTGTCATCTACGTAATGTCAGCTGTGATCGATACTCTAATATTTGTTTTGAAGTTATTCACTCTCGACACTCTGAATTTTAGAATTCAAGTATTCGATTACGGACGTTTGGAGTCGTCGAATAAAGTCCGTTTCATTACTCTAAAATCAGCCAAAGAAGTTCGCATAAAAATGTCTGCGTCTGAAGCTTTTTGTTTTGTGAGGTATTTCGGTTTCATGGTCGGCGACTTAGTACCTAAAGATAACCAGTTTTGGCATTCATACATATTATTGAGAAGAATCATTGATCTAACAACTGCCCCTCATACAACCTCTGCACAGATAGATACCCTAACTGATTTAATTTCAAAACACCATGAGCTGTACCGTAGACTTTATCCTGGAAAAACACTCACACCGAAATTTCATTTTGCGACTCATTATCCACGTGTAATGAGAGCAGTAGGACCTCCAACGCAATATTCATCCCTACGATACGAAAGTAGGCATCGTCTGTCAAAGCTGACAGCGAACGTTTCTTGTAGTCGTGTTAACATAATTCATACTTTGGCTATTAAACATCAATTACAGAGTTGTAATTTCGTTCACAATTCTGGCTGGGCTCAAACAATAGAAACTGGTCCCTCACCAAATATTGATTGCACTACGTACAATAAATATTTCAGATACGTTGCGTCTCAAAATTCTATACAGCGTGTTACATGGATAGAATACCACGGAACAAGATATGAAGTAGATCGTAGTCGGTGCTGATTTTAGACAAAACGTCAGTAAATCCTGTTTTCGGTAATGTAACCGATATTTTTATGGTAGGGGATGTCCCTCACTTTTTAGTTACTCCATTGCCCTCTTGTAAATTTGATAGTCATTTTTGGGGCTATGAAATAATTAATGGTCCAAGTATAGATTCACAAACAAGCCTGGTTTCTCTGAAAACATTAGCCGACTCACGCCTGTGTAGTTTGAAACTTATGAAACGGGGTAAGACGTACGTAACGACACGGTACATTTTGTAATTTCGTGCAATTCTTATCATTGTATTTCTGCACACCTGTATATATTTCTCTCTAACTGTATTTCTCTGCACCTGTACCTGTACCCGTATAACTATAAATGTTGAATAAACTGAGATAATACTCAATTGCAGATTTTCTATTCCTGTACACCTATACGTTGCATGTCACATTCACAGAACGTCTGGTAAATTTTACTGAACTGGCAAGTGCCTATATGGATAGAGTGTCTGTTCGGTTATTTATACCAAAGACTTCGGTACTACATACCTGTAGAATATTTTTGCTATGACTGCACCGATCGGTAATCTCAACTATGTGAACTGATGAATTGATCGTTGTCTTGTAGTAGTAGCTACTACACTGACTGGTACAGTAAGCTGTAAATGTGCAGTGGAGTTTGGTTATTGCAACGCTAGTAAGTAGCCCAATGAACCACATCACGGCAGTGATTTAAACTGTGGACTTCGGTAAATTCATCGTGAATTTTCATTAGCAGGGACCACACTGACTAGTAAATAAAATGGCTGCACAGAGTAGATATTACGTGCGTTTTGGTAATTCTGACGCCTGGGATTCGCCCTGCGAACTACACTTCGAGGTCCGAGCTTTACCAAACGAATGCAGTAAGATTTACCGAACAGGCAGTTTATCCATATACGCACTTGTCACTTCGGTAAAACTTACGGGAATTATGGTATTCTGGACCGGGGATTTTTCTCCGTGTGTGCAAGAACGGAGAGCCCGTAGAACGTTTTTTGCAATTTATACCTATTGAAGGTCATCGCGCGTCTGAGATAGAGCAGGCGATTGTGCAGGTATTGTTCGACAAAGATATCGACATAAAGGATTGCCGTGGACAATCATACGACAATGCGAGCAATATGTCGGGCTGTTCCGGTGGGGTACAAGCCAAAATTATCGAACGTAATCCTTTGGCGATTTACGTTCCGTGCGCAGCGCATTCCCTTAATTTAGTAGGTCAAGCAGCTGCTGTTTGTTGTTCGAGAGCGACCAGATTTTTTATGTTCGTGCAACACGTCTACACATTCTTGAGTGCATCTACGTCCAGGTGGACACAAATAAAATCGAAGGTCGAAAATCAGCCTGGAATGCTGTTGCCCAAAAGTTTGTCTGGCACAAGATGGTCAGCTAGAGCGGAAGCATGTCGAGCACTCGTAAGATCGTGGGAGAGTCTGCGAGACGCCCTCGACGATATTGCGGAAAATGGTTCCGAAAAGCCATCCACAAAAGCCGAAGCCGAAGGATTGTCGCAACAATTTGGTTTGCTGGAGACCGCTATAATGGCTGTGACTTGGAGCGATATCTTGGAGCGTTTCGAAAAAACGAATAAAAGTCTCCAGCGCGTTAACATCGATTTGACAACAGTTGTACAACTGTATGATGCCCTCCAAGCATTTGTTGTCGGTTTGCGTGATCGTTTCGACGATTATGAAGAGAAAGCAAAGGAGCTATCTCAATGCAACGAATATGCGCATGAGAATCAGCGGAGCAGAAGAAGGACCGCTCGATTTGACGAGGTAAACGGTAATGAAGCGATACTGGACGGAAAACAAAACATGCGTATAAAAACGTTTCCCGTCATACTCGATCGATTGTCAGGCGAATTAGAAAAAAGAAGTCTCGCGTACAAAAATGTCAACGCTCGCTTTGGCTTTCTCAGTCGTTTGCCATCACTGACGGATACAGAGATCATCCCACTGTGTGAAGATTTATAGACGACATACTCCACCGATCTCGATAAAGATTTTGGTGAAGAGTGTATACATTTCCGGAATTTTGTCCGGGAAATCGGATTGACGGAGGATGAAATCAACATTGGGAAATTTTTGATGATCATTCGCGAGAAGAATATTGTTGCGACATTTCCCAACATGGATATCGTTTTTCGAATGTATCTCACGCTTTTCTCCAGTAACGCTACAGGGGAAAGTTCCTTTTCGACGTTGAAAAGAGTGAAATCTTATTTACGGAATACGATGGGTCAGAGCCGTCTCTCTAGTCTCGCGTTTTTATCTTCGAATGCAGAGCTTGTTGATATGGCAGAGACCGATGCAATCATCGATAAATTTGCAAGGTTAAAAGCGAGAAAGCGAACGTTTTAATCGGGTGCACTGAATCGTCAATACCTATCTCCAATATAAAATATATGTGCTCCATTCCTACCTATATAATATGCTACCTATATAATATGCTACCTAATATGCATCCTACCTATATAATATATGTATGATTGAAATTTTGTTTCCGTTACATTATTTTTGAAATATAAAAATCATTAATTCTATCCTATGCTTTTTCGACTATTTTATGGAGAGGGGGCGCTAATTTCGTCAGGCCTAGGGCGCCCGTTTTCGTAAGCCGCCGTCTTTGTTAGTCTTCTAACGAGAGCGGACGGTTTTTTGTGCACCAAAATGGTGCGAACAGTAGGAAAACCGGCTAAAGTGGAGCGGAAAATCGTGATAGATGTGATTAGGAAATACAAAGAACAAATTATTCTCCCGAATAAAAAACTTGTTTCGAAGTTACATGCAGTATGGGGTATGATATCCAAAGACTTGTATAACGAATGAAAGGCTTCGACTTTGTACTCCTTGGTCTGCAAGAGAGATGTTTGGCAGCAGATTTTTCCTACCAAAACTCAAATCGACGATACTCATATGGATGACACGAGTGCAGAAGATGCGTCAACAAGTGCCAGTGACCGTAGAAACAAAAATGACTCGAGTGTTCAAACGGGTACGAGTCCGATAAAATTCAGAATCTGGGCAACCAAAAGTGAATTTGACGAGCTGTTGGAATAGAGGATCTACAAGCGAAATGAGGCAGCCAGAGGCAAAGAGTATGATCGTCTTGTCACAGTTTTGACACCAGGCTTCTGGGAAGAGTGGGTTTCTGATCTCATTTATGATGCAGACAGAGGATCATGTGCATATAATTTTTGTTATGCCAGAGTCGGACAGGACGGCACAACCGGCACAATTACTGGTATGTATGCGCTTGGGTTTGACAATCTTCATGCTATTTTCCAAACCCGTTCGTAATTACACTATCTATAATACACAATGGAATAACTTGACTTAACTTATCCCAAAGACATAGATACGTATGAAAAAAATGACTAAACTTATCTTACCCTAAAGACATAGATACGTATGAAAAAAATAACTCAACTTATCTTACCCTAGACATAGATACGTTACATGAAAAAAATAACTAAAATTATCTTACCATAAGGACAATTGAAAATAAAAAAAATTACTAAACTTATCTTACTTCGAGGACATAGATGAAACTGAAAACATAACTTGAATTAACTCATCCTGAAGACATAGATAGATATGAAAAAAAAATTAACTCAACTTGCCTTCAAGAGATGGATAGAAATAAAAATCCAGAATTATCGCGACAAAACCCATCAATAACTATACATATATGAAACGTAACAGTCACAAATCTGTACACGTGGTTATCATATTCATGAGAATGTTGAAAGAAATACTGCATTTAATGTGTTTTTCAGGTAATCGTCGGTGTAAAGGGACGCTGAAGTGCAAGATCTTCCAGGCGAATGCTACTCCAGACCAGGGTTGCCAGATTGGGCGATATATCGCAATTTGGGCGACGTGGAGCGCCACTTTGCGACCAAATTTAGAGATTTTGCGATTGTCGCAATTTGGGTGATTTAGATTTTCTGAAAAGCGATATTTGGGCGACCCGGAGCGCTACCTCGTGACCAGATTTGGAGGTTTTCCAATTACCGTAATTTCGGCGATTCCGATATCTTTTTGCGATATTTGGGCGCCTTGCTGCGCTGTAGGTGGCCGTAGCTGAAATGACATTCTCTCCCTAGCCCCTGGCGGCCGCGCGGCCGCGCCGGGCACAGGCCTGGCCGGGCGTGATATGACGTTTCGTTTTTCCACTCTAGTCTGGCGTATAAATCTATGGACTTACGTACGCGGGGATTCCCTTCCTCTTCGTGATTTATTTCGTTCCACCGCTCAAATACAATCTAAATTAGTTTTCCAACCATGGGAAAGTGGGGAAAGTATAAGAAAAATTATCAAAAAAAATGGGAAAGTGAACCAGCACTGAAAGGTAAGTGTATCACCGTAGTCACATAATAATAGAATATTATTCCGAATCCCACGTTGCACTCAGTTGCAGAACAATGTTTCTCTAATTTTATTTCTCAGGATGGCTAATTGAAAATCCAAATGGTAGCTCGGACCCTGAGAGAAGAGAGGCACGTTGTAAAGTTTGTGAAATCAACTTGAGGGCTCATCACACAGATATTCTTTGACATAGGAACACTGCATCTCACAAGGCAAAAATGTCAAGCATAAATCGAGCAAAGCAGCCGGTTCTAGCTAACATGGGTAAATTCATATCGCAGCTCGATATTATCTTTATTCTCGTCCTCGATTCGCTCTCAGTTATCGGTAAAGATATACTCACTAATTCTACTTTTTTTTTTTTGGTTTGTTACATCCTAGGATTCAAGGTGGTTTCAGTGGAGCAAAAGAAAGTAAAGTATCTTTGTATGGCCATACACATTGCTGCACATTCTGCAATTCGCAGTATTGACCACCTCTCTGAAATTCTGAGAGCACTGGGCACGGGGTCATCATTGGAGAATCTGAGACTCCATCGAACTAAATGTTCTAAGTTGATAAAAAAAACGTCATAGCCCCTGCTATGTTGACTGAACTTGTCCAAGTATCGGAAATCAGGGATTTTCCTTAATTGTAGATGAATCCACTGAAATTTCGAACAACAACTATCTGGCATTTGTTGTCAGATACTTCAGTCAGAAGAAAGGCCAAATCGTCAACGAATTCCTGGGATTTGTTGATGTTGAAAGAGCGACTGCCCAGGGACTCTTTGAATCAACCGTGGAGTATCTTAATACAATCGGCTTGGATATAAGAAATGTTATTGGGATTGGAACAGATGGTGCCAGCAACATGTGTGGGATTCGTCATTCCTATTACACATTGTTCAGAGAGAAGGTACCCGAATCCAACCCACTACAAATGTTGATCATTGAATTTTTTACGATGTTTTTTCCAGGTTCCGCAAGTCCAACTTGTCAAGTGTGTTTGCCACTCTCTACACCTATGCACTTCAAAAGCTGCAGATGAACTGCCCAGTAATCTCGAGTTTTTGATTCGGGAAACACGTAACTGGTTCCATGACAGCCCTCTTCGTCAGCAGTTATACAAGACTCTATATGAAACCATCAATGAAGGAGAACTTCCGAGACAGCTTGTGCAGCTCTCCAAGACTAGGTGTCTCGCCTGGTATAAGGCTGTATCCGTTATTATCGATCAATGGATTGAGCTGAAAACGCACTTCAACGCGATGGCATTAAACAACGATGACAAGTGCTGGAAAGCAAGGATCCTTAAGGACATGTACAACGATGACAGCAACCTTCTGTATCTTAAGTAGAAGGGATGTGGGGGTTCTGGCCCACGATCCCTGTTACCGACATGTTACCGACCGAGGGGTTCGCATCCGTGCTATTTACCGACAGTGGGTAAGTTACCCCACTGTTACCAACCGATGGTTCTATTTACCGACAGTGGCCCCGGAGCATCCCTGTTACCGGCCGATGGTTCTATTTACCGACAGATAGCGTCCCTATTATAGTGGGTTACCCTCGGAGCATCCCAGTTACCGACCGATGGTTCCCGACAGATGGCGTCCCTAATTACCCCGAGAGATGGCGCTCCTAATTCTTCATTCCCCAGATGGCGTGCCTAATTGTATGGCGTCTGTTTCACTGGGGCGCCTACTTTACCCTGTAGAGGCTGCCTGTTTCACCGCTAGATGGTGCCGGGTGCCACCCCCGTAGAGGGCGCCTGCTTTTGCCCGGATCTTTTGGATAATTTATTTCCCACGCGGGCGGCGGCAAACATCAAAGGTTTTGAGAATTTTTTCCTCACACATGCGGCGGGAATCAAAGGTTTTGTCTCTGATTTCCTTTCCCACGGTGATATCAAAGGATTTTTCCAATTAACAACCTCAAGCCACACCTGCATGCGGCTTGAGTCAAAGGGAGGTGATATTTTCTCACCCCCCACACCCGATCCGCGATGTATAAAATCGGGAGCTCCCTCGAGCAACCATCACACAAGTTTTCTGACTTCGAGTCGAGTGCATCAGCGCTGTGTCTCTGATCCAGCGATTTCTCCAGAGCTACACGCTAAGAATCTCCACTGAAAAAGTTCTACGAGCCGAGTATATCAACGTTGCGATTCCTCTGAAGCACTTGGCTACAGATCTTCAGCAAAAGGTTCATGAATTCATATATCATTGATTATGCTGATTTATTTTTGTGTGTTAAATGAAATTTCATACTTTTATTTTTTCGACAGACAATGGATTTAACGATGCTTAACCAAACCACTCGTCTGGATGACTATCCGATGACTAAAAAGATGGCCGAACTCGAGATCGGCAAGAAGTATAGCATTACAGCTCTCAAACCAATGATCACAAAATTCGGTGCAGGGATCTTGGCAGCCATCGATGATGAATTCACCGTTTTCCTGCCAAACAGGATTGCAAAGTATCTGGAGGCGAATCCTACTCAGTTGACGATGATGAGTGATGCGGCGAAACAGAAGGATCTCCAGTTGAACTATCTTGGCGGCTCTTTCAACAAATGCGAGTTCTTTTCGGAAAAGGTAGACTTTCACTGCTTTTCTCTTGAATTTGGTATTATCGAGACAATATGTTCATTATTGGTTTTTTCAGTCTGAAGCGATGGACTTCGAATCAATCATGCCGGCTGCCTGAGCGACTTTTTACCAACAAAAAAGATGTCGGAGCTGGAGGTGAACAAGAAGTACGATGTGACGGGTATCAAAAGCGTCAAATCCAAATTCGGTTCGAGCATCCTGGTGGCGATAGAGTGGAAATTCACGGTATTTCTTCCCAAGAGAATCGCCAAAGTTCTCGAGCAGAACCTCGACCAACTGGCCGCCATGAGTGATGCAATTGCCGAGAAACGCCTACAGCTCCACTATCTCGGCGGGGAGTTTGATAGATTTGAATTTTGCGATAAAGTGTCAGCCTAAAAATGTCTAATAGTTGTATTGAAGTAAGTTTATAAAATGTAATGGAGAGGGGTGAATAAAAAATTATTAATCATATATATTGAATACATTTTATTGATCCACACACATTATTACACTCTAATTAATATTAACTTAAACTAATTTTCTCACAACACCGCTGATCGGGTTGTAGTCGACGATGCGATCGTGTATAATCAGGCAGTAAGCCGAAGTATTTGGGGGCATGCTGGCACTAGTTTCAAATTCCAAACGAATATCCACCGGGCCGCTTTTCAACGATTCATTCTGTCTCGAGCAATCTATGGCCACGAGCGGTGCTTTGTCCAAAAATTTACCCCGCGAGAGCAGAGGTTCAGGTTCTTTGTCATAATACGCCGGTTGAAAGTTGGTGTACATATCATAGAGAATGGCATATTGATTGTTGGTAATATCGAGATTCATGCTAGCATAGGGATAGCACTGTGAGTTAAGATAAAGTTTCACATCTCTGATCCGGCAATGATCAAATTCGCTGGCGTTTTTCTTCGCATCATTCCGCCGTCCGGTCTGGAAGCCCAGTATTACATGTCTCGGTTTCTCCAGCTGCGTCGACGTTTTCACCACCCATATGTGTCTCGTTGTCTGTGGCAGCATCGGATACTCGTACATCTCCCAAGAGCGAAAACTCATAGATATGGCCGGATCCGCGGCGATGTAACTCAACAGCTTCAGCTTTTCATTATCCGCGAGTTTGATGTACGGTAGCAGCCATTCAATTTTTTCGATTGAAATTTTCACGTCCTCCGTCGCTGATTGTAGAATGGCATTCAAATCCGTGTTTGATCTCGTCAAAATCAACTCATGTTTAGCGTTAACGATGATTCGGTTATAATCCTCGGCAAATCCAAGCAGGATATTCAGCGGTATTATGACGTCAAAGTATCCCGCGGCATTAGCTATTGCCGTATCGTCGTCGCACAACCAACCGGTGTTGTCCAGGAAGTGCTGCTGTCCCGGTGTCAAAGATAGATATCCTTTCATAACACTAGTGATTCCAACGTTCACATTTTGATCGATCTCATGCCCATTCAATTCGTAGCGGATGGACGCAAACAGATGACCAATAGCCATATTAACCAGACTGGTGGTTGCGACAGCGGTTTTGCCATCAGCCTTTGTAATCCTGCCGTGAATGTGTAGCGAACTTTTGCCAGGCAATACACATGCATCTTGATTCTGAACAACGATTCGAATCTCATCGTTGTTCTTGAACGAGGACGATGCGTATGGCTGGTGTGCGTGTATCTCACAGTGGGCGATCGATTCATCGAACGCCACGGGGTTTTGAATTCTGATCATTTTCGCCATGGTATTATGCACAACACACAACGAATTTTTATTTTCCAAAATCGCCACGAAGTCGAAGGCCTAGGCTCTGGAGAAACTGAGTGTTCAGACGTGTCACTCGAATCAGAGGAGCTCGATGACTGATGATGTTTGGACATGGTGTCGCGTTTATATATCCTGCGCCAGATCGTCTCGCCGTCTCGAAAACAACTCCCATTATCACGCAGATTTAATGTGTAGCCGTATGGTTATAGTCTCCCCGCGAAAATTCACCCGCGTCCCGTCTTGATCAACTATCCGCAATTGCAGATGATGTATCGTCTTGACGGTGGTTGGTAGGTAAATGACGTTGGTCGGCACTTCCACAATCTTATATCCGGGCGGAACGGTGGGAAAAAATTCGTGAATCGCGTGAGCACGTTTTCCGTTTATGTACGCACCCGTCGTTATATTGCACTCGACGCGTAAGGCATTGATTTTGAGTATAGCCACGGGTAATTCGGATTTATGAGTCATGCCACCCTTGAGGAGACTTGGTTTAAAACCCAGCAATCGAGCAATGGAATCCGCTGGTCGAAAATCCACCGCATGATTACACCTAATTTCACTGTGCAGCTCGTTGTTATTGGCCTTCAGACTGAGGAGAATATCTTTGGGGAGAATCTTTTTGAGAAAATTTTCAATATCCTCGAGTTCATAGCTACCGGTGGGTATGATGAAAACATCATTATCCTCTTTATTCGCTCGTTTTATGTAAAACTTATTCCCACCCACGTCGATATTGGGAATTGAATTGAAAGTGAGGAGCTCGACAAGCCCGAGAACATAGTCTTTCGACGGTGACAACTCGATCGGCGGAAAAAAGCGTGTCTCCAGCGTGGAGGATGCTCCGGACAACGTCAACGTCAGCGAATCAGCCATGACTAATGATGAAACGATGCGTTGCATTCATTTTATAGTTGTCCACTGAGAAACTTGAGACACAAGTGGCCGCAAATCACAGTGTCATATTCTTGATACCTTCTATGATTATATTCTACGCTGCCTACACCGAGATATCGCATAAGATCCTCGGGTGGTTGTAAATCGCCAAAACTATCGAAATAGACGACTTTATCCCCCGTTTTCCTGTACGCAACCCAGTGAGTCCCCGGGCCATTTTTATCATCAAGATTGATAATTGCAGATTCACGCTTTCTCGGACCACCATTGGGTAAATCATTTCGCATGAATACACCGCGGAAATATGGAATTTTCATCTCCTCGGCGTGGGTGCGTAAATCGGCGTCGGTGAGAGCACGGTGTGGCAGCTTTGTTAGTTTTTTGGTGGCGCCAGGTACAACCCCATACCCTGCTTGTAGGGTTTCAGGTATAAACCTTTTCCCAACGCAATCGCCTCCATTGTTGAATTGTGGCGCTTGGACTCATCCAATTGACGTTTGTTAGAGCTGGCCTCGTTGACCACCTTCGCTATACTCGCGGCGCCACCAGCTAGGGCTCCTGTGGCGCTGAGGGCCCCCAATATTGGGATAAGGAAAGGCAGGAAACCGCCGATTTTCTTTGGGACAGGTAGAACGCGAGGCACACGCACCGCCCCTCGAGCCGCCGCTATACGGGCCCCAGCCAACGCCGACTCAATGGCTCCGGGACCGGGTCTCATTGATTTCTTTGCTGCCTGAATGACCGATTTCAGAGTGATTGTCTTCTTTTTCTTCACACCGCCACTCTTGGGTTTCCTCAAACTCCTTCCTGTCTTTTTCTTCTTCTTCTTTATGGTTCTCCGCATGATCCCCATACCGAGTTTAGACTTTGCCTTCATGGTGTTGGTCACTGCCCAGGCTACAGCTCTTTCGCCCAGACTGGCGTCTTTGGCTGAAACACGACTCCACGCTCGCTCGGCGAGTACTTTGTCGGCTGCGTTTCGCGCTGCGATGTTTGATCGATTCTTATCGTATGCAATGTCGTGCTGTTTGCATGCGGCGTCTAGCGGATTGATTCCGGGATCACCGCGAGCCAATCTCTTGGCTAATTTGGTCCCCGGCCCACAGTACTGGTACCCCGGCACGTGTAATTCGACTGGGAGATTATTGATGATTTTATTCACCAGACCTTTTCCACACTTCTTACGTGCATACCCAACCATAGTCGATCGACAACTAACCCGATTTCCCTATAAAAGCCTATATTTATACACGGCGTGCGTTAGTCTTTTGTAGTCCTCTACCCACTGAGCATCATGAAATTTGAAAATCAAGCCAGCAAACTACCCGTCACGAATTTCGACAAATTGGTTGAGAAAAAAAAGAAAAAGGGTAAACGGCACGGTGAACTACTGCCCAACAGTGTGCGAGCGGTCTTCTGCGGCCCCTCAAATTGTGGCAAGACGAACGCTCTTCTCACGCTAATCACCCACGGCAACGGGTTACGCTTTGAAAATGTGTACATCTACTCGAAATCGCTCATCCAGCCAAAGTATGAGTTTTTGCGAAAGTTACTCGAGCCGGTGGAGGGGATGGGTTATTTCCCTTTCGGTGAGCACGAGGAGGTGGTGAAACCAGAAGATGCGCGTCCCAACTCGCTGATGATTTTCGATGATGTAGCCTGTGAGAAGCAAGACAATATCAGAGCATACTTTTGCATGGGGCGTCATAGAGATGTGGACAGCTTCTATCTCTGTCAGACATACGCACGTATCCCAAAACATCTCGTGCGTGATAATGCAAATTTATTGGTGATCTTCAGGCAGGATGAGATGAATCTAAAGCACATTTACGCCGATCACGTGAATACCGACATGACGTTTCAACAATTCAAAGATCTCTGCTCGGCCTGCTGGAACGATGGCAATTACAGTTTCGTTCTCATCGACAAAGATAGCGAGATCAACGCGGGGAGATATCGAAAAGGTTTCGATTGCTTTATAAGTATAAATTAACACCGATGAATGGAAATACTTGCAGTCAAGTTGCAACAATCAGAGTGGCAACATGAAGAGCGAACAGATTCGTAAGCACAATGATGTGTTGCGTGAAATAGCGAAAGCTAGCGAGGTGATACGACGTAAACATAGGATGCTTAGGAAGGATAAAGATACAACCGAGCAGGCAATGGGGGAGATGTTCAAACCTTTGGTGACGCCGCTGCAGGAGTTAGTGGATACATCGAAGCAGCAGCAGATAAAGCAGGAAATTAAAACCGAATCGGGAGACGCGGGGGCGGTGAAAAAAGAAGAGAAGCAGGATATTTCTATGAAAAAAGGCGAGGAATCGACAGCAGCGGATGATCTGGATGAAGATGCTTTTTTCGACATTGAGGACGATCAGAATGCAAACGACGACGACGACGACGACGACGACGACGATGGGGACAAAACAATCGTAGCACGACCCACCACAAGTACACCGATAAGAAAGCCGAAATCGACGGATTCCGTGTGGCGGTATTTGAAAATGTTCGAGACGGAGCATCGATCGGAGTTGGATGAGAAATATGGCGTCCGACAGCTGGTGCAGGGATTGAAGATTGGTGATTCGAAAATTAGCTTTGACACGAGTCAGGTGCACGTTGGCGGTAAAAAGTACAAAGCAACGCCTGGATTGCTTGAATTATTGTTCAAAAAATCACCCGACACCACCATCCTCAAGACCGAGGACAAGAAAAACTATGCTGAAATCGTCGTAGCGACAAACGTCCATCGGCACGGCTACAAAGCGGATAAAAGCATTCGCAGAGATGTGAAAAGTACAAAGTACAAGAACTTTATCGCCCAATACGCGGAATCGCCGAAAAAGAAGGGTGGAGGTCTGCCAAAGCATAAGATTGCGCGTAAAGAGGGGCAGAGTATGGATTATGTTTACTGGGATAACCCCAACGAGCTTATCGACAGACTTCGACTACTTATGGCGTCACAGGCGGCCGGAAATACCAGCCATTCCAACGAAATAGTCTCGATTATTGAGGAGTTGCGCGAGGCTAAAGTCATTTATTAGCATGAGATCAAGCATAAAATTTTCATTCACGCATTGACCGTCGAGCAATGAGCATAGACATATTCGGTCGTCAATTGACGGCGGGTGGAAAAGTAAGAAGTGTAGCGGGTATTCGCGGACCTCCGGGTGTGGGATTCAAGATCACCGCCGACAACCAGTACGATATAACCAGCAAACGATTGTGTAACATCGCCGATTCACAGGAGGAAAATGACGCCGTATCCCTGAAAGTTCTCAATATACGCGTACAGCGAGCAGTTGACAGTCTCCAGAACGTTATCAAGGACGCAGTTCACGCCATTGAGGTGAAAATCGCGAAAAATGACAAAGAAATTCGCAATGTTTTGACATCCGTGCCTGAGAGTATTGAAAAATTGAGGTACGATGTGAATTTACTGGGTGAAACTATCGTTGGCATGCAATTGGTGGTCGATCAAAAGAAACAGTGAGTGTGGGTTCGAAGAGATGTCGGTTGATATGAAAGAGACAATAGCGAATGAACTCCATAGGCCGGCCAGACGTAATTATCCCAGACGTTTTGTGGATATACGTGGCTTGGACGAGACTTGGCAAGCCGATCTTGTCGATATGTCGGCCTACTCGGGTGTCAACAAAGGCCACAAATTCCTCCTCACGGTTATCGATATATTCTCGAAATTTGCCTGGGGTGTACCGATCAAGAGTAAAAATGCTTCGGATGTGACGTCAGCTATGAAATCTGTGCTGCAGCAGGGGCGTGT
>JAEUYN010001171.1:0-10613 GCA_018257835.1 Euura lappo | reverse complement strand
TCGGTACGAAAAAATGGTAAATCGCGACCCTTGTGAGCGAATATCTGCCCCACGATCCTTCATCGTACTTGTAGGACCCTCTGCTGTCGCGCAATATCGTCGAGGGGCGGATATTTCAAAATTTCGGTACGAAAAAATTGTAAATCGCGACCCTTGTGAGTGAATATCTGCCCCACGATCCTTCGCCATCGTACACGGAGAAAAAGGAGTGATTGCGACAGCCAGATTTCTGGTTCCTGTAGCTTACAATCAGGTCTTTGGTCATAACAGTGTGTTGTCCAGCTACAGGAGTGCAGAGTATAGCTGTGGGAGCCGGAGTATAGTTGTGGGAGCTATACGGAAGGTTGCAGCAACTGACAGCATGGCTCCCATAGCTGTTATAGGTTATGTTCATGCAAATATGTATTCAATCAGCTACAGGAACCGCTCCTTTTTCTCCGTGTACTGTAGGACCCTCTGCTGTCGCGCAATATCGTCGTGGGGCGGAAATTTCAAAATTTCGGTACGAAAAAATGGTGAATCGCGACCCACGTGAGCGAATATCTGCCCCACGATCCTTCATCGTACTTGTAGGACCCTCTGCTGTCGCGCAATATCGTCGAGGGGCGGATATTTCAAAAGTTCGGTACGAAAAAATGGTAAATCGCGACCCTTGTGAGCGAATATCTGCCCCACGATCCTTCATCGTACTTGTAGGACCCTCTGCTGTCGCGCAATATCGTCGAGGGGCGGATATTTCAAAATTTCGGTACGAAAAAATGGTGAATCGCGACCCATGTGAGCGAATATCTGCCCCACGATCCTTCATCGTACTTGTAGGACCCTCTGCTGTCGCGCAATATCGTCGAGAGGCGGATATTTCAAAATTTCGGTACGAAAAAATGGTGAATCGCGACCCATGTGAGCGAATATCTGCCCCACGATCCTTCATCGTACTTGTAGGACCCTCTGCTGTCGCGCAATATCGTCGAGGGGCGGATATTTCAAAATTTCGGTACGAAAAAATGGTGAATCGCGACCCATGTCAGCGAATATCTGCCCCACGATCCTACATCGTACTTGTAGGACCCTCTGCTATCGCGTAATATCGTCGAGAGGCGGATATTTCAAAATTTCGGTACGAAAAAATGGTGAACCCTACTGAAAAAGATCCTGTAAAATATTACATGAAAAAGTACAGAATAAATTACATGATAAATTTTATCAAGTTATGATTGGATTTATGATACGAATTATTATGTACTTTCTCATAAGATTTTTGTTCTAACCATCATTTTGTACAAATACACACAATTTATTTCCTAATTTATCGTAGGATGTTTTACGTCATGGTCAGATTTTATGACAGAAAAAGAAAAAAAATGCATCCCTGAGTCGGGATCGAACGGCGTCCTTTGAATTCGCAAGCAGTGACGCTACCATCTGAGCTACGGTACTTCATAGTAATATAACGATGTTTCAGGTTCATAAGTTTTGATATGATTGTGATTGATTTTCAGTTTCTTTGGAGAAGTTGGAACTCGTAAATTCCTGGTCTAAATTTTACTTTTTTTTTCTTTTCTATCGTAAAATCTGATCATGTAAAACATCACACTATAAATTATATTAGTATATTATGCACCTAGGGCGGTAAAGGTTGTTTTCGACGAGTGCGAGGTTGTATTCCGAGGCGAAGCCGAGGATTACAATCGCACGAGTCTAAAACAACGTTTGCCCTGTGGTGCATACGATATTTTATACACCAAAGGGAAATAAAGCGGTTTTTTCGGCTGGAACAGGGCAATAAACCGCCGTTTATATCCCGGAGGTGTATAAACAATATGAAACGTCAGATCAACGCTTTCACCTTGATGAAACCACAACGAAACTGGTACCGGTGATGTCGCTTTCGACATGCCGAACTTTCAGCACTGGATGCGAGGTTCATAGAATTGCCATACAAGGTATGCAGAGTGAAACCAAGATTTTAATTATCAGAAATCAGTCGCCTACAATCGTGATGAAACGAACCAAATTTTATGTTTTCCCAACACTCATCTCACCGTTTTACTTCAATATAGGGTGAGTCTTTGAGCATGATCATGATCCTGCCAAACACGACCACTGGGTTGAATAAAGTTGTGGACAATCTGGACAAGGTGAATCTTAGACAAAGTGCGAAGGATACGAAATCTCGCAGCGTCGCTGTAAAGTTACCAAAATTCAAGGTTGAATGTAATTTCAATCTCAACCCGACCTTGTTGAAGGTAATTTATGCATCTACAGGATTATCAATTTAATACATCAATTTGTCTCATTTTGGACTCTGCAGTCTGGTGAATGCCGTTTCGTGGGCAATAAACGTTACATTTTATTCCAGATGGGGGATGAAGACCATGTTCAAAACTGATGTAGCCGACTTTTCTGGAATAGCTGATGTTCCGATAAACATTACTCGAGCTGTCCAAACCGCGTTCATTGAAGTCAACGAATCTGGCACAGAAGCATATGCAATAAGTCGTGAGTAAAATTAATCGAAAATTGCCGTGTACCATTACTCCGTTATCCGAAATGAATGTGACATCGTACTTTTTCTTGTTTCAGACTTGATGGGAGGACCTGGTCCAATCGACCATTCAACCTTCGTGGTTGACCGTCCGTTTTACTTCACAATACTCCATAGTGTGATCGTCATCGAAATAACTCGATCATGTACATGGTGGCCACTTTTTTGCTGAAAAAAAATTCCCTGACATTTCCCTGACATTTCCCTGACCTAAATATAATTTTTCCCTGACTGAAATTCGGACGAATTAGTGGTTATTCAAGTATGTAATAATAATGCTTTAAATCCATGGTGAAAGAAAATGATTTTTGAGAATACTTTTGATTGCATAAATGTCGCTGGAGATATTTTATTCTGTCTTGTTTCGTATGACCATGAAATTTCTAAATTCCTTTGCTTTTCCCTGACTGTTCTTCTGGATTCCCTGACATTTCCCTGACTTCCCTGACCATTTTTCGAATTCCCTGACTTTTCCCTGATTTCCCTGTTTTCCCTGACGAGTGGCCACCCCATGTACTTTATTTATGGTCATGAATTATGTTCCTCTTAAGGTAACGCAAGCTGTTTCCGAGTGCGTCTCTCTCGCTCCCGCGGTGCGGCCTATGGCGCTATCTCTCTCGTACTCACGCACCTTTCATTTCCTCTTAAGGTGAAATGAAAGTCACGTGACCTCGATATGATTTACACTTGGAATTTTCAAACGCTATTTTCTCAGCCAAAACACATTCGATTGATGTGAAATTGATATCAGTGACGTAAAAAGAGTCAACGAAGGGCAAGACGAATTTTTTTTTCCGAAAATCGGAACACGTAATGAGAATTTTGTCTAACAATATTGTTCTGTGACCCCAGGAGGTGCTGCCCCTCATGGAGATGGGCAGCACTTCCTTGGATTGCAGAACAATATTGTTAAAAAACGTTAATTACGTCTAGATTTTCGGAAAAAAAAATTCGTCTTGCCCTTCGTTCACTCTTTCTACGTCACTGATATCAATTTCACATCAATCGAATCTGTTTTGGCTGCTTGAGTAGGGTTTGAAAATTCCAAGTGTAAAATGTCGCTATCTCTCTTGCACTCACGCGCCTTGCATTTCCCCTTAAGTGATTCTTTGATTAGTTCGTACCTTTTTACTACACACCACAACAGTCTTGAGTTTGTGGAGTGTGTGCTCTAGTGTCCTTAGAACTTTGAGTATGTACTACGAGTTCACTTGCAATCTATATCATTGTTATAATAACTTTGTCAAGGTACTCTCTGCCTAGAGTCATGTCACTACAATATATTTAGGATTATAATAACATAATTTTGCAGAAAATTATGGTCTTGGTAATGACAACTGATTGCTGACACTAGAATGGTGTATAGTGTACAAATTTCCCTGATTAATAGGTAAAAAATTCCGAATAATTCATGATTCAAAACATAAAAATAAGACAGCTGTTCACATATCGAGAAAGTAGATCTTAGTGATCAATTTTCATCAATTTCACTGGTCGATGTCTCAGGAACTAATCAGCTGATTTTGATAAAATTTTAACACCGAACTCAGGTGTAGTTTATAGTCTGATCTACTCAAGTCAGGACACAAGATTCTCTGGTAATTCCAGGATACTCCAAGAGATAAAAAATTCCCTGAGATTTCAAGGTCTTCCAAGTAGGTAGACACCCTGTTAGTAACAAGATAAAATCGTCTTAGACTTGAAATTTCAATTTATTCTTCAAAAGGATCATCGCTGGGATTCCCAGTAGCAGTGCAAAGCAATGATCGTCATTACAGTAAAGTTATGGAACAGAAGTTTACAGGTTTATGCTCGATTTTCATAAGACAGAAGTCGAAATCACACCGCTGTGATTATGAAATAGTTTCCATACAAGCTGTGGCCAAAATTATCTGAGAATGCTGATTCATGTAGTGAAAATTGTCCAACAGGCAGGATAATCCTACTTATTATTAGCGTACAAAACATACGAATACATGTTCTATGGTCATTAAACCCACAATGAATGGTCTCTCGGGCCAATGTTGGAATTTTGTCAAATAGATCGATGAAAATTAAGCATCGAACGATCAGTACTGACGCAATCCCCCCCGCCGCATCATAGGCTGAGCCACTCTGTTAGGAGGCGTGATCGATATGTCCAGGTAATCGCCTATTGTGAACCTGTTCGAAAGAATAATCCAAGTATCAGTTATCACATAGCTAGAATCAAGAGATCGAGAGGATATACGACTGGCAATTTCTCAATAAAACATCATTTGAAGCTTCTCGGTGATTATTCGTCACTGTTTACGAACCAAAGACACTACCTAGCCTGTGCGAGAGTCTTGTTATCGTCGGCGCCCCTCTGTCCGGAGCATGTGACGCCAATTTCTCTCATTCGATAACCGGAATTTCTCATTTCTGGAGTAACCAAAGAGAAATCGAAGTAAGTTCCCTTCTTACGAGTGTCGGGATTCACCTCCTTCACCAGAGCCGTTATCTCCCTCAGCGTTGCGTCCATCCTGAACGAAAGTATTCAAAAGTTTCGTTACCGTCGTGATTATCGCTCGAGAAGGCTGAAAAAATTCACGCTCACCATGTGTATATTTGCAGTTCGTTGGACGGAACGTTTCCTCTGCTGTAATCGGAGATGTTGTGGTGTCTGCCGATGTTGCAGAATACCCTCAACAGCAACGGGCACGTCTGTTGTGTTAAAAATATTTTAGGTTAAGTTATCTTAGGTTAGGATCGCCTCGAGCGAATTACTGAATGAAAGAAGGGATTTCGTGGAGATACGAGTTCGCGAAATACCCGGGGCGTTATTACGATACCTTTTCTCTGTCCACCGGCTTGTCTGATATCTGTTTGTCGTCTACGATCATTGATTCTACCGCTGATGCCATTTTTTTAATGCGATATTTGTCTGTAATCAAAAATTATTTGATACTACGCAGAGCATAGACTATGCTGAGTGTCTGTGCTCGCGGCTCGAGTCGGGGAGTCGTGGAGTAGGAGACATAGGTCTCGGAATCCCAGGTTGTAGGGGGCGCTGCGAACAGCCGAGAACCGTAGAATTCCGGCGAGCGGCAAAATTCGAATATCATTTATGACGAGCAATGTGGAATTCGACCTGCACATGTACTAAAAAGAATATTTCATTCCTTCGATATAACTCTGACCATGTGACTAGGTTCAGATAAGGATTTTATGTACTCTGACAAACAGTAAAAATAATTGAGGATGAAAAATAAATGCTGTTTTCGATTGGCATAAAAGATGAGAGGAGTTTCCATTGGGTCACAATCAATATACCTAAAAATAAACTTACAGTCGTCACGAAAATGTACAAATTTATGATCGTAATATCAAAAAAATATAAACATTTCCAGTGTGCTCCAGTAATTTATGTGAGTCTAGACTGCTTGCGCAGAAGTCTGGCCTTTTCTTTTTTTTTTTTTTTTTTTTTTTTTTTTATTGACTTGAATTTCCGCCAAGCAAAATATAGTCGCATAATCACTGACTGAAATGACTTGATTTCCCACCTACATGCAGGACCAACAACTTGATTTGTAGGGCTAAAAATATTATACATTATAGTTTTAAATCTTGTACAGTTAAATATATTGGTATATGTATACAATTTGAATATACCGGGTGATTTACCCTACATCGAAAACATTGGAGAAACAATTTTTTTGCGAAATTCTAAGAATAAAAGTCTTTCGAAAAATTTCTGAGGTGCCTCCAGTCTTCGAGTGAGAAATTATTTACCCTGTGAACTTGGCCTTCATTTGTGAAAATATGAATTTATTTTCGGAGTTCTAGCTGTTATTCGAAGAGTTCTAGAGTTCTTTATAGGTTTTCCGAATAGTTTCTATCGATTTTGACAGTGAAAATCGATTTTAATATCCAAATAACTCACAAAAAGAACGTAGAAACTTTGAATTTTGGAGATAACTTTTGTAAAAGTCTGGACGGATCAGAAAACAAAGAGGAGATAATCACTGAGAACTATTGAGGGCTACGTAGAACTCGAAATGAAAGAAGAAAACCCTTGAAATTGTTTTTTTAATGAAAATCTACCAAGGAACCCAAAATCTCGGAGTAAGTCGTTCGATTCTCATCGGACGCGGAAATTTCATTGTGATAATCGCAGAACTCGCGAAGGGCTACTCAGAACGATCTGTAACGGATTTTTAAATACAATCTGGATTATTTGTCACTGGAAAATAATGCTGCAAAAATTGGTATTGAAAACAAGAACGTTACATCATCCATGAAATAGAACAAAAACTCGTGAGATTTTCCAATATTCATCTTTTCATACTGCATGGAAGGTATGACTAATTGTTTGCTATCAAGCCATAAATGAAATGATGAGAAGTAAGTGAAGTAATGACAAATAACCGAAGTAATGAGCATTCACTGCGAAGTAACTGAATTTCCCAAAATCAACAAACCTTTCAATTAATTTTAACTAAAAATCTACAGACCTCGTGTGTAACGCGAGCCTCTGAAGACATCGAAAATGTCATCTGTTTTCTCGTTCTTAGTACATTTTGTTTCGATGTATTTGTACCTGTTTCATTTTGATTTCCATTCGCTTGAAATAAAGTTTTTGAAAATTCCAAGTTTGACAGATCAATATCGGTGATAATCTGACAGATTGACCATACGTTTGGTTCGGTCACAATCTGACACATTAACCGTCTATAATCTTTTTCTATCTTCCGTCTCTTGCCATCTTTTGTCTTTTGCGAATTTTTTCATTCACGCGTCTGTTTATCGTGTAAAACACACGTAACTACTCTGATATTCACCCATCGAATATTCGTGTAAATCACGTGTAAACACGTTGATAATTCGTGTAAGTTTAAGCGTTGATTGAACGCAAAAATTAATTCTGTCATCCACGCGCCTAGAAATCGTGTAAAACACACGTAACTATTATGATATTTAATCGTCGAACATTCGTGCAAACCACGTGTAAACACGTTGATAATTCGAGCACGTGTAAAGGTCGCATCAACGTGACGTACAATATGACGTATGCCGTGTTCGGGTTGTAGTCTTGTGTATGGGCTGGTCTAAAGATCACGTGTAATTACGTGTCTGGAAGACGTGTAAATTATATCAATCAGTTCATTTCTTCCTTCTATAATTTCAGGAACATACACGACGTGATCAAACAAACAATCAGAGAGATAATAAATCTAGATTTCTGAACATTTCATCATTGTTCCTGGTGAATCCATATATCGAAACGTTGCAGTGTTATTCAAGCGGCGGTATAGCGTAGTGGTTAGGGCGTGCGACTAGTAATACGAACAGCGGCGAGCGTTCCGGGTTCAAACCCCGGCTAGGTCTTAGGGAAGCAAAAAAGTTACAGCGAACTCGAAATGCGTTTTAATTGACCTGTGTACTCGAATATAAGTTAGGTTAACCTGAAACACCGAAAATAGCCAGTAAAAAGTAAAAAAAAAACTTTTTCGTAAAATTTTCTTTTTGCTCTTCCATGTACACAACGCGTACGTTCAACGTATATTAAACGTTTAAAACATGTTCCAGGTGTTGCTCTATAACAGCCACATAAACGAATAAATTACGTTCAATGAACGTTTCTCAAACACGATGATATTGATGGTGTAAAAGTTGGATAATACACGTCTTTTAAACGATCAAAAACCAGTGGAACGGCCGGACATTACATCGTTTCCGATACGTGTTCTTTCAACGGTAAATCAATGCGTATGGACAACCGCGTAATCGAGGTTTCTAAAACACGATGATATTGATCGTGTAAAAGATGTGTAATACACGTCTTTCAAACGTTGAAAAACTAGTGTAAAGGGCGGACATTACATCGTTTCTGATACGTGTTCTTTCAACGGTGAATCAATGCGTATGGACAACCACGTAATCCACGTTTCTAAGACACGGTGATATTGATCGTGTAAAAGATGTGTAATACACGTCTTTCAAACGTTGAAAAACTAGTGTAAAGGGCGGACATTACATCGTTTCTGATACGTGTTCTCTCAATGAATATTACACGTTTATTCTACACGTGTTTGTGTTTTTGATCCACCATTTTTAAACGTGTATTCAACTATTTTGTGTTTATTGGGATTCACTATGCTATACAATTAATTTTTAATTTTACAAGACTTTCGTGTACCTAGTTACTGTCTCCACACCTAAAAAGAAGGTGTCACGATATCTCGAACTCATTGTTGTCACTTTCTTTCCACACCTGACTCATTGTTGTCGCTTAAGACCCATGCTGATTGGCTTTCGGGGAGAAAAATGACTCGCGCGGTACATTTCATAGTTCTGAATCAGTCTGAAGTAAGCTGACATGTTTATAATATTCGATTTCAACGTTTGACACCTGAAAGAAACGACGGTTTTCAGCGCCAATGGTACTGGTACGAAGTAGTGGATTATCGTTTCAACTGAAATGATGGTCTCGGAAAATCGTATCAGCGCTAAACTGTCTAAAATACTACGTGAAAATACCATATTCGCAAAATCTTACCGATGAACTGTCAAATATTGTTCATGCAATATTCCTGTGATGGAAAATTATTCGTACTCCTTCCAAATTCATTTGTGATTTGAACGTTCGAAACGTGAAAGAAATATTGATTTACCATCGTCAGCAGCGCTTCTATGAGCGTTGAAATAGTACATTGTGTATCAAGGGCGCAAAGCACTATGTTTCGAGTGTGAAATTTGCAGCGCAAGCCCAAGGCGAGAGTGCTGCAATCACACTCGCCAAAATAGCCTTGCGCCCGTGGAGCCCACGATTTTTTCGTCTACACCTGGTCTGCCTCTTTTCAGACCGAGTGCGTGGGCGCAAAGCAGCACTTTGCGCCCGAGGGCAGAAAAATAGACTCTTTCACCCGCTTTTAGCGGGCCGAAAGGACTTTTCCGCCCGAGGGCCGAAAAGATCTGTTTTGCGCCCGTTCAAGAGGTATGAAAAGTGGCACTTTGCGACCGGGTGTGAGAAAAGAGGCATTTCTGCAGACCAGGTGTTAATTAGAGAATCGTGTGCATCACAGGCGCAGGGCTATTTTGGCAAGTGTGATTGCAGCACATTCGCTTGCGGCTCGTGCTGCAAATTTCAGACTCGAAAAAAGAGCTATACTCACCTTCTTGGATTTGTTCTACTTTGAAAAGTCCATCAATTTTTTCTCGATATAGGGCTGTTCCCAGATCAATTCTTGATTGATGGAAAAACCTGGATATGTCAATTTCAACTGGTGTTATGTAGAAAAATCTGAGTGGGGTCCGCGGGACCCCGGTGTGATAACGAGGTAGGCGAAAAAGTGGAATTTTGAATTTTTTTATTTCGATTTTGAATTTAAAAATCCGTTAGCGATAGTTCTGAGTAGCCCTTCGCGAGTTCTAGCGATTATCACAATGAAATATCCGCGTCCGATGAGAATCGAACGACTCCGAGATTTTGGGTTCATAGATGGAATTTAGAATTTTCTTATTTCGATTTTGAATTTAAAAATCCGTTAGCGATAGTTCTGAGTAGCCCTTCGCGAGTTCTAGCGATTATCACAATGAAATTTCCGCGTCCGATGAGAATCGAACGACTTACTCCGAGATTTTGGGTTCATAGATGGAATTTTGAATTTTTTTATTTCGATTTTGAATTTAAAAATCCGTTAGCGATAGTTCTGAGTAGCCCTTCGCGAGTTCTAGCGATTATCACAATGAAATTTCCGCGTCCGATGAGAATCGAACGACTTACCCCGAGATTTTGGGTTCATAGGTGGAATTTTCATTAAAAAAAAACAATTTCAAGGATTTTTAATATTTTCATTCAGAGTTCTCGGTAGCCCTCCAATAGTTCTCGTGATTATCTCTCTTTGTTTTTCTGATCCGTCGAGAACTTACAAAGTTATGCCAGATTCAAAGTTTCTGTTGCGTGAAGTTGGCCCCCCGGATGTTAAAATCGATTTTCACCGTCAAAATCGATAGAACTATTCGGAAAACCTATAAAGAACTCTAGAACTCTTCGAATAACAGCTAGAACTCCGAAAATAAATTCATATTTTCACAAATGAGGGGC
>JAEUYN010000118.1:0-24775 GCA_018257835.1 Euura lappo | reverse complement strand
TTAGTCGTTTCAGACTATTTTACTAAGTGGCCGGAAGTGATTGCTATTCCAAACCAGGAAGCCGAAACTGTAGCTCGCGCGTTCGTCAAAGATTTTGTCTGCCGCTATGGTGTTCCTCTTGAGTTGCATACTGACCAAGGGACAAATTTTGAATCCATTTTGTTAGCGGAGACTCTTCGAGTCCTGGGATCTGGGAAGGCCCGGACCACGGCTTTACATCCGCAGTCAGACGGAATGGTAGAAAGACTCAATAGGACCTTACTGAGATATTTATCAGCTTTTGTAGATCAGAATCAAAGGGATTGGGACGAATGGACTCCGTTGTTCCTTCTTTCTTATCGCTCGCCGATTCATGAGACGACTGGACTTTCTCCTGCCACTATGTTGATGGGTTGTAATCTTAGATTACCTTCCGATTTAGAAAAAGGGATTCCTCCGTCTCAAAAGGACTCTCCGATAGACTACGTTATTTCCCTGAGAGACAAACTAGACGAAATCCATGATTTTGCTAGAGACAGGATTGAGGTTAGTTCAAATAGAATGAAGGCCCGTTATGATATTAGGGCAAGAGATCTTAAATTCGAGGTTGGAGACAAAGTGTGGCTCTTTCAGCCTCGACGAGAAAGAGGCAAGTGCCCTAAACTCCAAAGTAACTGGGAAGGACCTTACGTCATCTTAACTCGTATCAATGACGTCATTTATAGGATTCAACGCCGCTCGGGAACTCCTCAGAGGAGAAGAGTTTCCTCTAGAACAAAGCCTCGGGTTGTTCACCTAGACCGCCTAGCTTCGTACGTCGAGAGGGTGTCGCCGAATGATTCTGTGGAGGGACAGAAACTATTAGAAATTCGTAGAATTCTTCAGGACCAGTCACTTCCAGCTTTTTCTTCACCAACGGAGCAGAGATCGGGAGATACTTTTGGTTTCGTTCCTTGCTCCTCCTGGTCGCCGGAGTTACCGTTAGGGTCAAGGAAAAGGGGCTCTTACCCTTTCACCATTATCGTTGAGGGAATTTTAGGCTGTGGCAAAACCACGTTTATTAAGAGGTTCCTAGAGGATCCCCAAATCCTCACTCTGTTGGAACCTTTGGACGAATACGGGGACGTTAGCGGTATGACTTTGTTAAGGAGGAAGAACGTCGACCCCGTCCAGTGTGCGCATCAGTTTCAACATCGCGTTCTAATGACGATGAGGGATAGACACCTGCAGCGGACTACTTTGCCTGTTAAAGTGATGGAGAGATCGATTTTTAGTGGGAATTGTTTTGTAGAGGCCCGGAGGAGATTAGGTGAATTTGACGACGTCGAGACTCACTTATTAACCCAAACTTGCAAGATTCTCACCGATAGCTCCTCTGATTTTGACGTTGATTTAGTAGTTTATCTAAGATTATCTCCCAAGGCATCGTTCGCTCGCGTTCAGTCGCGCGCGCGAGAAGAGGAAGTAGGAATCACTCTGAAGTATTTGACAGCCCTTCACGAAGTTCACGATGATTGGTTAGTTAAACAGACTTATTCTTCTATCCCTGCTCCTGTATTAATTTTGGATGCTGAAGATTCGGCGAATGATGTTTATCGAAGTTTTTGTGAGGTTATGCGAAGTTAACCTGTCACTTGGGGGTTATGTGCCACTAGTCTGAAGCTGGTCGGTTTGTTTACTCTCTGATCGATTCAGATCTTTGTTTCTTGTTGCGCGCGCTTCTCTAGTTTGAATTCAACTTGAAGGTGATGCTAGCGACGGAAGAGGAAATGCTTAGGGATTATAATAATGGGCTCACATAAGACGAAAATTCGAATTATTGTCTTTATTCAAACGACAAATCGAACAATCTCAAGAACGAAATTAGGAAAATTCGGTTGCGAACGGCTCTCATGACGAGTACCGGTCCTCGCAGACGAACCGCATCGCTCGCTCGAGGCGTTTGCAATCGGAACAGGACGCTTTGTCCGTCAGTATCGGTTCCTGACACCCTGGACATCGCGGACCTTCTCCGATCACTGATCGGTGCAGCGTAGCGATTGCGCGGAAATCCTCTCGACCGATTCTAAACAACACAAGATCACGATTGGAAAACGAATTTTTGAAATAAACGTGGGAGGTTGGATCACTTCGAGATATTTACCGAAAGACAAAACAAGCATTACAGAAAATGCCCGGCTCGGATTTACGAGTGATTCCTTCGCCTCTCCCACATCGAACAGTGGCCCATTGACTTTCGAACCAACCCTTCAGCTCCCCCGTTGTTTTTTCTTTGACTTCTTCGAGATTGAACGCTGTGGTTAAGGCACTTATGTTTAAGAGATCTTGCAGCGAGTAAACACTCATTTTGATTAATAATTGCTTTCACCGTGTTACTTCGTCTGGGCTTGGGACGATTGTGAGGACGCTTGTGCAAGCACAAGCACGCGGAGCTTCTTTGGCAACGAATTAACAGAAAAAATTGCCAATTTTATTTATGACCAATCGGCTATTTAACGCAGTCTCTCGGTCGCTTGGAACATTCTTTTGGTTTAAACCGACACGTGCGAAACGGTAAACTGACGCGCGCTCCGGGTTGGGTTGGATTTGGCTCGATGACACGATTATAGAATCAGTTACCCCAGTTTCTTAATCACGCTTTTGTTGAGCTATTTTACAGTTTTCTTCTTTATCGGTGATGGAGAAAACATACTCCTCTGTTCTGGTGAAGGACGCTTCTTACAGAAACTTTGGCCTTTGGATCTCATCTCGTCTTCGAGGAGACATGGATTCCTACACGTCTTCAGCGAAACACGGATTTCTTCATGGATTTTTGGAAGATCGGACTCTCTCAAACTGGATATGAGCTATGATCGTTCCAATTTCTTAATTATCTTATTCGTTATTTGTCAAATACTCAATGAGTACATTTTCCAAAGAACGAAATCTCGTTTCAATGAGAAACAATGTTCCCGGAATTGAGATTGACTTCGCAATCCCTTATCCTTGTCCTGTGACTCATCCCTGTCCTCCAACTCCAGGGTGTGCTGATTTTTCCGGTCCTGATGGTCCTTCTGGGTGCGACCTTCGGTTCCTGTGTCCCTTAACCATCCCTGAGGGAGTTCCTCAACCGATCTTTCGACGGATGGTCTATTCTTCCACCGGTTGGACGTTTCTCCCATCGGTTGGACTCTTTGACTTCGCCCCGGATGGAACCTGCAGGATCTTCATAGGATCTTCACAGGATCTTCACCAAGGACACATACGAAGCGACGTTGGATTAATGGACAATTTTTGGGATTGTGGTGCTTACTATCTATCCACTTTCTGGTTTTCTGAGGTTTTCCAGAAAGTAATCGATAGGCTAATGCCGGATAGTTCTTGGGAGAACACCAGTTTCAAAGGGCCTCAGCTCTCATTTTTATGTCGATTTGTTAGTTGTTGTCGACCGTTCTTCCAAGAGTCGGGACGACTCTTCCTCAGAGGGGGGGGGTAATGTTACAAAGGTACCCGTTATATCAGGGGAGGTCATAATGAGACGCCCCTGAACTGAGTATTCTGAGGAAATAGTTGATAGAAATAACTGATATGAAATATCTGAATCATCTGGTCGCTTCGACGACCAGTATTATTGTAAAAACAGTCTTGTCCCAGACTTTAAACTCTGAACACGTATATTCACTTGCTGAATAAACATATAATTTCTTGCACCTTAAACTTGGTCTCACGTGTCGCCTTTATCATTTCGGGAGAACCCTTTATTTATTAGTAACAAGGTCGCAACCTTCGTTACAATATATACTAATATAGACCGAATCCATCTCAAATCGGGCAGGCAAGGCTAAAATGGAAATCGTGATTTCACGGAATTTTTTCAAATTGAAATATGTTGTTGTTCGACGAAAAAAAAGTGACCCGTATTTTTTTGTTTTGGAAAAAGAAATCTTGCTACGAAGTTACGGCTATTTGAACATTTAATCGTGCGCTACCAAAGTTCTTGGAAAGGGAACACTTTTTTTTTTAATAACGCTATATCTGCGGAACGGATCATCGCAAATACTTCATCTTGGTCTCATTTTGTAGGGTTTTTCGCACTCTTTTGGAATTCGAAGAAAAATTTGAGGATTTTAGAAAATTGACGGAATGACGTTCATTTTTCGAAAATTTAGGGAAACCCGTTTTTCTCGAAAAGTGATTTTTTCATTTTCTCAAAAATTTTACACAATATGTGGGGTAATACGACGGATATATCCTATGAGTTTCATCGATGCTAAAACACTGCTTCATATCGAGAAAAAAAAATTTCGTGCGTGACTGAAATTCGTCAATTCCTGTGCTGGTGTCTACTTTGTGAGCGTCGTTGAGATGTGTACAGATTTTTCGATCCAAATAATATTACCGAAACTTGATACATACGTACCTGAGGGAGTACATGGCCAAATACCGTATGATGTATAAGACTACCACGAAAAAAATACAAAATTTACAATCAGGGATTTATTGTAGTAATAACAATATCGTACAATAATAATATGATCATAACTACATAATATTAAATACTATATCTATAAAAAATATAATATAATATAATAATAGTATAAAATCTACAGATCTTGCATGCGTAACGCAAGCAGCTGATGCATTGAAAATGTCCTTCGTTATCTTAGTTTTCGTGCATTTTTTCATCTGAATCTCTGAATTTACATGCTGCGCTATTATTATTGCCATCTATGATTACAGTACGAATCATCATTTGCACCGTGAAATCTACATTACCGAAATGTCCCTCGTTCTATTGTTTTTGTTCTTTTATTATTTATTTCTTCAACTTTTTTTTCATTACGCACTTCCGTTGCATTGCTTCCATTGCATCGCTTCCGTTGCATCATTTCAAGATTTGATCCCACAGATCTCACTACTGACCCGAAAACGGAAGAATTTTCAATGCTAATAATAATATAATGATAAAATCTACAGACCTTGTGTGTAATGCAAGCCTCTGAAGGCATTGAAAATGTCACCTGTTCTCTCGTTCTTAGTGCATTTTGTTTTGATATATTTGTATCTGTCGCATTTTGATTTGAATTCTCTGAAACGCATTTCTGTCCCGTTCACATTTTTGTTGCATTTTAACATTTGATCCCCTATACCTCACTCTATACCATACCACGAAAATAGAAGCATACTCAACAATATTGATATACGATATTGTTATTACTACAATAAATCCCTGATTTTTAATTT
This sequence comes from Euura lappo, assembly GCA_018257835.1. NCBI lineage: Eukaryota > Metazoa > Arthropoda > Insecta > Hymenoptera > Tenthredinidae > Euura > Euura lappo. The sequence continues at coordinate 19,573 of JAEUYN010000118.1, read as the reverse complement.
TGTATTTTTTTCGTGATAGTCTTTATTAGCAGATCAATATTCGGTCTACGATGTTATACATCATACGGCATTTGGCCATTTACTCCCTCAGGTACGTATGTATCAAGTTTTAGTGATATTGATTGGATCGAAAAATCTGTACCCATCTCAAAGAAACCCACAAAGTCGACACCAGCACAGGAATTGACGAATTTCGGTGACGCACGAAATATTTTTTCTCGATATGAAGCAGTGTTTTAGCATCGATGAAACTTCGAGGATATATCCGTCATATCACCCCACATATTGTGTGAAATTTTTGAGAAAATAAAAAAATCACTTTTCGAGAAAATAGGGTTTCCCTAATTTTCGAAAAATGCACGTCATTCCGTCAATTTTCGAAAATCCTCAAATTTTTCTTCGAATTCCAAAAGAGTGCGAAAAACCCTACAAAATGAGACCAAGATGAAGTATTTGCGATGATCCGTTCCGCAGATATAGCGTTATTAAGAAAAAAAGTGTTCCTCTTTTAAGAACTTTGGTAGCGCACGATTAAATGTTCAAATAGCCGTAACTTCGTAGCAAGATTTTTTTTTCCAAAACAAAAAAATACGGGTCGCTTTTTTTTCATCAAACAACAACATATTTCAATTTGAAAAAATTCCGTGACATCACCATTTCTAGCCTGCCCGATTTGAAATGGATTCGGTCTATATGACATGAACATTTTTCGATACGAGATTTCTTTTTGTTTTTCGATTTCGATTTTAATTTTAATCATTTTCGTCGTTTTTTAGAATAACTGTTATTATCACTACGCCTATTTGTTATTATAACGTTATTATTCACTCTTTTTTTGAAATTTCTATCCTGTTCACTCGACATAAGGGGGCGTCCACAAATTACGTGAGGCGATTTTTGCGATTTTTTGACCCCCCCTCCCCCCTTGGTGAGATTTCGTGAGATTTGGCTCGACCCCCTCCCCCACCCCCCTAATCTCACGTGAGATTTTTCAAAATGCGTATTTTTAGTGTAAATACGTTAATCTGTGCTTGATCGCGTTGGATTTCTAATAAAAAAACATAATTTATTAATAAAAAAAAATTACGTGATATTGGCCGAGACCCCCCCTCTCCCCCACGTGAGATTGGGTGAGATTTGGCTCGACCCCCTCCCCCCCCTAAACGCCTCACGTAATTTGTGGACGCCCCCTAATCACATACATTAGCTGTATGATAATGATAATAGTAAAAATAATTACAATAATAATAATGATAATCATAGCAACCATAATGATGATAAAAATGATAATTAAAATAATAATAATGACGATATTTTTATATTAAAAACAAGCGAGTATGCTCAAATTATGCAATTTATAAGTACAATACAATAATCACAGTAAAAATAATCATAATAATAATAATGATACAAAATATTATATAACAATAGTATGTCGAAGCACCTTACGGGATAAGGACCATAGATTTATTTAAAAAAAGTGATGTGTGTACAGAGACTGATGAGAAAGAAGAGAACAAAAATGATTTCAATGCAACTTTCGAGGGGACGGAAAAAAAAAACACAATTTCATCGTCATTCACTGTAAATATAAGGCGAACAGGAGGGAAGGGGGATGTGATTGCACGTTTTTTTGTTAGGCTAAAATGAGTGCAAGAAAAGAAATAAAAAAAATAAAAGATCAAAAAGAATGTTTAAAAATTGTAAGAGAAAAAAGTCTTGACTGGATTTGTTATTGAAAACAAAATAAATAGATGCTGGATGTCATGTGACTTCCTGCAGTAATCATCATGTCATTGTTAATTATTTAAATATATGTAATAAGGGGGCTTTGCCCCCCTGCGCGCTTCGCGCGCCAACCCCTCGATTTAGGTTGATCTTATACAGTATCGTTCTGTATTGTGAAAAAAAAGTAATTTTTTTAAATTTGCCACACTGCGTACTTCGCACGCCAAGATAGGCTTAAACTAAATATAAAGAATTTCGACACTATCATTTCCTTCACATGAGGGTTCTGAGGGATTCTTGTCATTTACGGGGTTCAAATTGGGATGGAAACATTTAGAATAGATGAGGAATTGGATACATTACCTGTTCATAATGTTTCATGATCATTCCTAATCATGTTGTTTCGACGCATAACGCATGGGGCAATTTGCAAGGGTGATTTTTTTCAAAGTGGATGAATTCCCGAAATCGGCTCACACGTTTTCGAAAAGCACATAAACAGCACGTAATTTTGGTATATACCTACTTACCTTCGATTCGGTATTGTATTCAGTAAGGGAGTGCTGAATTTCATGCAACTCACAACCGGAAATGGAAGATTCCAGCTACGGGGTTGAAGTACAAAAATCATGTATGGGGGTACAAAAAAGCACATATTCCTCGATAGGGGATGATTTTTCGGAATCGGCTCACACGTTTTCGGAGAGCACATAAAAAGCACGTAACGTTGACACGATCGCCGCCTCGATTCAAAGTCACTCTGAGCCGCGGGGTCATCGTGCGACTTGTCGGGGTAGTTTTCCTCGATAGGGGAAGATTTTTCGGAATCGGCTCACAGGTTTTCGGAAATCACATAAAAAGCACATAATTTTTGTATATACTCACCTTCGATGTGGGGTCGTATTCAGTCGTGGGGGTGCTGAATTTAACGCAACTCAGCACCCCCGCCGGAAATGGACGATTCCAGCTACGGGGTTGAAGTACAAAAATCATGTATGGGGTACAAAAAAAGCACATAAAAAGCACTTAATTTTGGTTATAAATAAAGTTCGATCCGAAATGGTGGGGGTGCCAGCTTGACCCACGTCTTCCTCCTTAAGCTGACTGCAACAGACATCTCTATCCTCACCTGGAAAAATGGCATAAAGAAGAAATTAAAGAGGGGAATGTTCGGCTTGAATAGCATCGGTCAGCATGTCCTGTGCGACATCTGTTATTATATCCAATAGTTTTAGTATTGCTTCATCAAGATATGTTGATAACATATCGATAATGAACTTTCGACGAAGTTACTTCACTGTCTCTGTGCGTGCTTGTATTTCTATAAATAATAGTGATATGAAATAATAATTATGCAACCCTTCGAACGAAAGTATTGAAGTAATCAATTGGAAACGAAAAATGATTCAACGTATCTATAATTTAGGGAAAAGTATTACTATTTATATCTGTACGGTTGAGCTAAATCAGTGTGGAACTGCAGAACTAGAAGGTTTTCTATCTCAACTACCATGTGTGTACTTCAATATAATGAAACACAAATAATAACAATTTACTAACCACGAGAACTCAGTGTTTTAGGCACAATGAACATGTACCCTCCAGAACTATTCTATCTCGATTGAGCTTATTCTCTTGCTTAGATACACATTCGTTGTGAACCCATCTCTTACAGATTCGACAAGATGAACATGCACCTTTTTTATCGTTCATGCAGTACAGGCACATATTACTCATCGATTCTGATGATGACATGAGTTGTTGGGCGATATCGTTACGATATGCATTCGGATCAAAACCCAAATTATTGCAAGGCACTCTCTTAGCAAGGCAATCCATATAATAGTACGAGAGCCCGTTACCAAAAATTTTGTATCATAGCACCGCGGGCCAAACCATATAAAATATGTAGTTTGGATGACTCTGAACCCGAAAACCCGATTTTCAGACATTTTGTGCCTTGCGTCTACCCTGAGCGGATTTTCAAAAATGCAAAAAAAAAAGCCACCCGGTATCATAGCAACGCGTCTGATCTACGGAATGTAGTTAGATGATAGCCCTGAGATACCGTAAACACGATTTTCAGACAAAAATACCCTTGCGCCTGCCTAGGAAACCATTTTTAGAGCAAAAAAATGATACACCAAAAACCGTATCATAGCAATTTGTCTGAAAATCATGTTTATACGTAGTTTGGGTTCCATTGATGCTAGAAAATCGATTTTCAGACAAAAATCTCCTTGCGTAAATTTTTTGAAGAATTACAAAAATGCAAAAAAAAAAAGCCACCTGGTATCATAGCAAAACGTCTGAAAATGGTTCGACATGATAAAATCCATGTCCCAGATGTAGAATTAACCAATATCAGACAAATTAGGTGTTGCACGGGCTCTATCAGACAAGTTTTCGAGAAAAAAAAATCGTATTTTTCCGTAGTAAGGGGTTGCATATGAGTAGGCGGCCGAACAAGTAGGTGAACTTCGGGATTTTTTATCTCGAAAACGATTTACTCAATTCAATTCTAGTTTGGCTCATTCGAAAGAGTGTACATTCAAGTACATCCCCAATTATTTTTCATTATCATCAAACTAGTACGAGCGCCTTTGTCGTGGTAGGCGTGAAAGGTGATACTCGCCGCGACGGCTCACAATAAAATACCAAGATTCCGAGCACTGGGTTGGTCGGAGAAAAAAAACAACGATGGATTCTTAAAATATAGAGTATAAGGGAAAAGTTGTCGTAGGATTTATTGTTTTATATTTTTTTTTTACGAAATGGCAAGTTTTTGAACATTTTAATAGCAATATTTACCCAAAAATTGACCTTTTTTGTTCAATAAAATAAAAAAAAAAGAATAGTCTTAAAAACAAAATTAAAAACAAAATCTCACGAAAAACTTTTCGTAATGTATGGAATTTAAAAAAAAATCGATTTTTTCGACTTCCTGAGGCACGTAGGCACACGAGCGTACCAAGCGGAGGGGCATTTGCCGGGCGCCCCAAGAAGTTCTACTCGTTTTCAACGCTATGCGCAAGGCACAAAATGTCTGAAAACGGTATTTTCGTAATCTCGGTAATCATACGAAAGATTTGGAACCAATTTGGGCCGCGTTGCTATGATACAGGGTGGCTTTTTTTTCTTACATTTTTGAAAATTCGCTCAGGCTAAACGCAAGGCGCAAAATGTCTGAAAATTGGGTTTTTAGTAATCGAATAACCAAAACTACGTACATTTTCGAAATCAGACACGTTGCGATGATACGAGGTGGCTTTTTTTTTTGCACAGCAGAAATCACCCCCCGCAGCTGTGCAAGGGTTCTGGAGTCTACTACTCGCTAGACGGGTTCAGGGTCATCTAAACTAGTAATTCTATATGGTTTCATCCGCGTTGCTATGATACATGGTTTTGGTAACGGGCTCTCGTACTATAATACATCACGAAAGCGGCGCAATTGTAACTATCTCTTTGCATCGATCGATAATTTGCCAATCAATGCTGCATAGATTGTTTCTTCCTTCCGGATTACACTCTCCAAGATATCTACGAAACGCTTCGACAGCGCGATCTCCAGAGTGTGCTTTGATTAATGGATCAAGATGCGTGATGGTTTTTTCTTTTATGTTGAGTACCAACAGACACCAATGGGAATTGTAGCAATACGGTAAGAACACCATACCACAAAACTCGAAATTGATATTGTACATTGGCCATGACTCGGGTTTTTTTTTGTACGTGATAATCACCAATCATAGATTGTCTGACAGGTGGGAAAAAATGAAACGTTGTCATTCCAGTCTTTACTGTTGATAATCATGTAGCTATCAATGACGGAGCCATCAATCCATTTCTTCGGCTTCAAGGTACAGAACTCGTTCGACCACAGTACGTGGTGTTCAAGTACGCAAAAGGAATTTTTTTTGAAAGGTACTGAGCTACTGTAATATAGCGTCTATTAGCACGCAGATAGTGATCCACCAGGTTGCCAGGAGAATTATCAAATGATGCCACATTTGTTCTATCGATCTCCGACGAATCCAATACCTTGCCACTACATTTTTTCTTCAAGTTTTCCTTCGTCTTCAGTAAGTTGCAGTTCCTTCAGCTTCAAGTCAGTTTTTTCTCCTGTCTTGGGTGGGTCCAAGTTTTTTTTACTAACTGGAAGTTTTCCTTCGTCTTCAGTAAGTTGCAGTTCCTTCAGCTTCAAGTCAGTTTTTTCTCCTGTATCGGGTGGGTTCAAGTTCTTTTTACTTACTGAAAGGATACCCATCTGCTTTTGATTATTACCCACGTTGTTTCCTGCTGATGTAGATGTAAGTTGTTTAATAATGCCGCGTCCTAATTTTGTGGCACCATCGATAATGCGAAGGTGGTTTAACAGGAACCTATTTAATGAAATTGGCGAATTGAAACCGTAATCGCGTCTCATTATTCTATAGTAGCATTCGGATCCCGTAGATGTCGAAACAGTATTTGGAGATGAATAATGTTTGCGCATTACGTTCGTCCAGGCTGGAAATTGCTCGAACAACATTATTAAGTTGTTAGTGATCTTCGGTAAGTAATAGTTGTTCGCTACAGAAGTCAATGCGCCGGCATTACTCGAACACAAGAGTAAGCTGGAATTATAAAGTTCATGCACGAATTTTGAAACTTCATTGCGATCGCCACGTTTGTTGTTAAATTTGGGATCGTCTCCTTCTTTAGCGTCACTCTCGAAATTGTCTTTCTTCTCGTAGTACCTGCCGTGATCGAACGTCTGAATTTTTTTTTTCTAGCCAAGATTTCCTGTTGCAACATTCTGTACCTTCGTCAGCGTTCTCACTTTGACAGACGACAAACATCGCTGTCATTACTTGCTGTAAAAGCTGAAAGTCCTCTAACTCTAACGAAAAAGCAATGCACCTGGCATAAAAATCACTCTTTACCCAGTTATGTCCCGAAAAAAATTTCCATCTTAGTACAGCTTTTATGAGATGTGCTCGATCCCGTTTGATTAGACAGCGAGGTAGAGTGTCATTTTGCTGTATTCAAAATCTGTAGCATTTCGAGAGATAATCATGGTAGTAACAGCCGTTGCAAGCCAAGCAGATGGCATTTAAAAGAGCCATTGAACAGTCTGCTACTACTTCTTCGGGTTGTAACGGAGTGGACTAGTCCACTCCGGGACCTCGCCTCCACCTACCCGGGGAACGACCACAGGATAAATAATCATGCCTAGGACGGGAATCACCAAAGCTCGCTCAAGGGATCCTAGCGTTTAAATAGCCTCAGATACTGCCGCCTTTTATTTTATATTTCATATTCTCCCGCCTCGAGACACCGCCCAGCAACGAGGGACTCTTCGCCGCATCGCCTCAACACCTAGCCGGTGTCCTGGAAGCTGCGGAGCTAGTAGTCGTGCCCTGAAGGAAGTACTCTCTCGCCTACACCCCGGGGAGGGCTGCAAAAACGAATCCTCGCCTCCGCCACACGCATAAGACCCGGCCTGGTCCCCCGGGCAGCTGAATACCACCTCACCCCCCGGGCGCCATCTACCTCGTCGCCAGCAAAGGGCACGGCGAAAACCGAGCGGCCGAAAGGCCCGGCTAGGTCGAACTACCACCGCTGGAAGCGCCACCGTGCCGGCGAAACGCACGCCGTCTCTGGGCATCGCCATTCCCGTCTTAGCGCTTGAGATAATCAGTCGTCTTAGTTTTGTTGCTCTTTTATTTTGCTTTTGCTTGTTAATATTGCGTTACCGTTAGCTTTTTATTTGTTATTCTCTTTTTGGTTTCGTGAGTGTTACCGAGGGCTTGTTCATCCCGAGGGACATCAGTTAAAGGTAGGCTTTCGCTTTCACCCCGACACCCCGTGTATCTTCTTTGGATTTAGAGTATCGCCCTGTGTCTCCGTCCGAGCCACAGGTAGCCGCCACATAAAGAGGCTTTGGGTTCGTCACGGGTTGTCGTGGATTGTCTAAAATTGCTAATTATTGTTTTTCTTTTGCTTTTGATATTTTATTTGGCTTGTATTATATTATCTTGTTAGATGAATGGATCTCTTGAGTTGTTAGATATTTCTGCCGTTCCGCATGAGAGTGTGTGTGAGTCCGCTGTCTCTAGAATGCCTGTATGAGTGCGTGAGTGCGAGCGAGAGGAAGTGAGCGGCCCTCGGGTGTCCTCCTTCCCCCTCACCCAGCCTTCTGCTGCTTATTTTCTTATTTAAGCTCTGTTGTTCGCTAGCGTTAGGATTTTCGGCCGCAAGGCTTGTAAAGTTGTTCACCTATCGGAGGGTTAAATTCCGCATCTGACTTTTTCTTTCGTATTTACCGTTTTCTTGCTTTGAATAAATTAGTATTATTTTGCTTCAAAACTTCATGAGTGTTAGTTGCCTTGACCCCTCGTTCCCCTCTTCCGCTGGCTTGCCGGCCTAGTCTTGATTCCGCTTCTTTTCTTTCCGTTTTGTAATTTTTCAGCGGCACATTAGTGCCTGGCGCCCTGTCCTTTTGTAATTTTTGGATTTTATTTGATTTTGTATTAATTTGGCGGGATTATTAATTGATGCTTTATCCCCGGCTTTAATAATAGTCTCGTTACAGGGTATAGATGCCCCGCTGTTTATCCAAGCAGAAATCCATGTGGAAATGCAGAGCGTGTCGCTACAGTCGGTAAGCATTTGAGCAAGAGTGAATATTTTACCTCCCAGACGGATTACAATATTGAAGAGAAATACGTGACCACTTTTATGGCCATCAAATACGTCGACAGCTTTTACAAAACGTCCAGAGGCATCCAAAGAGACGAAAATCTTCAATTTCGCTGCTTCGTTCCATAATTCTAACTGATTATCGGTCCAATACCAAAAAATTAGTGGTACTGTCGATATTTCTCGGATACTCGGTTTCTGATCCATCATAGAGAGTGCTGAGGTGATGGGATCTCCTGGAAATGCAGCTAGTCCGATATCTTCATCCTCAGCTTCCTGCCGTGCAGTTCGATATACGTTCGTACTATTCAAGAACGGAGGTGCTGTGCCGGACTCACTCAACACTTCATTGGCCTTTAGTTGTTTGTAATGGGATGCTTTTTTGCCCCTCAAATCTTGTTTTGCTTCTTTTCTCTCACCTCCTGCCAATCTTAGTCTTTTGAAGTGTGGTATTCCGGTTGTGTCTGAGGTAGTGATGAATATCTTGATGCCAGTTTCAGGATTTGGTATTTCCTTGCACTCACCGTCTATCCGTGCTTCACATTCTTTACGAGACCCGAAGAATTTAAAGTACGAAGAGTCTTGCCATTTATAGACTTGTGCTTTTGAAAAACTCCACGCACACGGCAATGGATGTTTTGCATATATCGCTTTTCTGATGATAACCGACCACGGTGGGTTTAGGTGCACGTAAGTGCAACCATCTTTGTAAATTGATTCCACAGGCTTTATCCGCTGCCAAGTTTCCTCATCTAAGTTTATACAAAATTTCAACTCTTTCAAGTTATGTGAGAGACGACCACGCTTTTGTTTTTCACGTTTCTTTTGTTTTTCAAGTTCTGCACGAGAATTTTTTATTATTGTCATTTTTGTGTTTTTTTTTGTTTTTTTTTTAATACGAAAACTGGTATTGTTAACTAAACTTCGAAAGAAATAAACGATTTTAGCCACATTCGGTCACATCTCGCAGCCATTTTCGAGAAAAATAGTAATATTGTCAGATATAATTACATTCGGTCACGTCTTATAGCCCTTTTGGATAAAAATACTAATATTGTTCGGTTCAGTATCAATAGTAACAATCCGAGCCCGCTAAAACGAAACAATAATTATTCTGAAGACATGTGCTACATAGAAGCGTGCCAGTTGAGAAAACCGTGTGGAAATTTCTACTTTATCGACGAGGGTTTATGACAATTGTCCACTGTCGATAAGAAGGATAGAACGTCGTCGATGTCGGGTTTCTAACCCACGCCAATATCAAATTGACCAGAAGCAAATTTGATTGTTTTCGACATTTTTGTTATTCAAAGCCAGAATTGATAATACCTACCTATTTATTGAAATGTAGATAGCATACATAAATGTGTATGCCATACAAAAAGTGCAGCAATCATCCTTACGAAACATATGAAATACAATTTTCAGGCCAAAGTTGAAAAAAAAAAATTTAGAAGCTTGTTGCAATTACCACATTTTGAAGAATTATGCAACGGTGAACTCAATACAGTTTCGGACATGTATAGAGAACGTTACGTCCGCAGATATTCAAATGGCTGCAGAGAATCCTTCGTTCTGCTATCATCTTCCTCCAATTCTCAAGATTAACGTCTCGGATGTAATCTGATCCAATTTCAATGAATTGCTGATTAGAGAATACTTACCATAAATGCTTGACAATTATATGGTTGCCAAAAATTTACTCACAAGTGATGAAATTTGTAAATGGAAATGAAAACGTATCCGCTATTTTTTTTTTCTACGAACACTCTAAAATCCTGTGAAACGCACAGAATAATCAAAATTCCGGATCTTTTGAGAAATTTTCAAGTCTCATCATAAAAAAACTAGACGAGGCAGAGGTATAGAGTTGTATTTTTTTTTTTTATCTTGAAAATGTTGTGAAAATCGAAATTTCAATTCTTCTATGCGTTGCACAGGACAAGAGTATTTGTGAAAAAAAAATGGCGTACTACGACTATACGACTTTATACCGTTGCCCTGTCAATGTTTTTTTTTTTTATTTTAATTTTGAAAATTTAGCATAAAGAACTCTTAAACCAGACTTTTTTATGCGTTTCACAGGATTTTAGAGTTTTTGTAGAAAAATTAAAAAAAATGGCGCGTTCGTTTTCAGTTTCATTTACAAATTTCAGTATTTTCCAGTAATTTTTTTTCAATGATAACAATAATAATTTATAATAATAATCATTATCATAATAATAATTGTGATTATTATATTATTATTTTTGGTATGGAAAAAATTGAAATTCCGATTTTCACAACGTTTTGAAGATAAAAAAAATTGAATAATAAATGGCGTAGGATACAACTCTATACCTCTGCCTTGTCTAGTTTTTTTATGATGAGACTTGAAAATTTCTCAAAAGATCCGGAATTTTGATTATTCTGTGCGTTTCACAGGATTTTAGAGTGTTGGTAGAAAAAAAAATGGCGCATACGTTTTCATTTCCATTTACAAATTTCACCACTTGCGAGTAAATTTTTGGCAATGATAATAATAATTATTATCATATCGTTATTATCATAATAATAATTATTATTATCATAATATTATGATAATAATTGTTATTATTATCATCATCGTCATCGTCATCGTCATCGTCATCGCCGTCATCATCATCATTATTATGAATATTGATATTATTATTATTATTATTATTATTATTATTATTATTATTATTACGGAAAAAATTGAAATTCCGATTTTCACAACATTTTCAAGATAAAAAAAAAATAAAAATACGACTCTATACCTCTGCCTCGTCTAGTTTTTTTATGCTGAAACTTGAAAATCTCTCAAAAGAATCGGAATTTTGATTATTCTGTGCGTTTCACAGGATTTCAGTGTTGGTAGAAAAAAAAAAAATGGCGCATATGTTTTCATTTTCATTCACAAATTTCACCACTTTCGAGTAAATTTTTTTCAATGATAATAATAATAATTATTATTATAATAATTGTTATGATTATTATTTCGGAAATTGTAATTATAATGATAATAATAGTAATAATAATAATAATAATAATAATAATAATAACAATAATAATAATCATAATAATAATAATAATAATAATAATAATAATATATAACAATGCATTGTTATAACTATTATGTATTGTAACGGAGTGGACTAGTCCACTCCGGGACCTCGCCTCCACCTACCCGGGGAACGACCACAGAATAAATAATCATGCCTAGGACAGGAATCAACACCAACTCGCTCAAGGGATCCAGATAGTTAAATAGCCTCAGATACTGCCGTTGTTATGTTTTATATTTCATATTTCCCGCCTCGAGACATCGCCCAGCATCGTGGGACTCGCCTCAACACCTAGTCGGTGTCCCGGAAGCTGCGGAGTTAGTAGTCATGCCCTGAAGGAAGGAAGTACTGTCTCGCCTACACCCCGGGGAGGTCTGCATAAAGAATCCTGGTTCTCGCCTCCGCCAGATTGAGCGTAAGACCCGGCCTGGTCCCCCGGGCAGCATGATAACACCTCACCCCCCGGGCGCCATCTACCTCGTCGCCAACGAAGGGCATGGCGAAAACCGAGTACGCGGAAAGGCCCGGCTAGGTCGAACTACCGCCGCTGGAAGCGCCACCGTGCCGGCGAAACCCATGCCGTCGCTGGGCATCGCCATTCCTGTTCTAACGCTTGAATTAGCCCTATCGCCTTCAGCCTTATTCTTTTGATTTCTTGCTTAGAGCTTGCTTCTTTTGTCTTTTGTGTTGAGTATTTTGTGATCGTCACCGAGGGCCTGTTTTTATCCCGAGGGGCATCAGCTAAAGGTAGGCTTTCGCTTTCACCCCGACACCCCGTGTACCTTCTTTGGATTTAGAGTATCGCCCTGTGTCTCCGTCCGAGCCACAGGTAGCCGCCACATAAAGAGGCTTTGGGTTCGTCACGGGTTGTCGTGGATTGTCTAAGATTGTTAATTATTGTTTTTTTTTGCTTTTGATATTTTACTTGGCTTGCACTATATTATCTTGTTAGTTGAATGGATCTCTTGAGTTGTTAGATAGTACTGCCGTTCCGTATGATTGCGTGTGTGAGAGTCCGCTGTCTCTAGTATGCGTGCGTGAATGTGTGAGAGCGAGCGAGAGGAAGTGAGCGGCCCTCGGGTGTCCTCCTTCCCCCTCACCCAGCCTTCTGCTGTTTATTCCTTAACTTTGACTTTGTTGTTCTCTAGCATATAAGTTTCCCTTCGGTCTCTGGACTTGTAAAGTTGTAAAATAGTTGACGGATTATTAAATCCAGTATTTGGTTTCTTATTCTTACCTACCGTTTTCTTATTTTGAATAAACCCGTATTACATTGCGTTAAAACCTAAATGAGTGATATCTGCTTTGACCCCTCGTTCCCCTCTTCCGCTGGCTTGCCGGCCTAGCCTGTATCTCGCTTCTTTGCTCCCTTTTGTAGTATTTCAGCGGCACATTAGTGCCTGGCGCCCTGTCCTTTTGTAATTTTTGGATTTTATTTGATTTTGTATTAACTTGGCGTGATTATTAATTGAGGTTTTATCCCCGGCTTTAATAATAGTCTCGTTACAATAAATAGTATTGACATATCTATGGGTGGATAAAAGTCATATTTTTGTGTATTATTGACACTAGGCTGACGTTCGTTCCGCACATGGACTTTATAATTAAAAAATCGTTAAAATTACTCGGCTTTGTAATAAGATCCTCGTTAGACTTTAAGTCTGCTAAAACGGTCACGACGCTCTATAACAGTCTCGTCAGATCCACACTGATGTATGCATCGTCTGTATGGGCTCCATACACCAGCTCTCACATTTACAACCTCGAGAAAGTCCAGCACAGGTTCCTCAGGTATCTCTCTTTAAAGTTCGGCGAACCAATGTCTCGGGTTGATCATGATTACCAACTAATTGCTAGAAGAGCCGGGGTGTGTAGCCTACAGTCGATGAGAGTGTACAATGATCTGTTTTTACTTTATAAATTATGGAATGGGCTTATTGACTGTGACGATTTGGTTGGGCTTTTTAACATCCGAGTTCCTAACGTCGCTCTCAGACGCGGTAATGCGATTTTCGAGGTCCCTTTGTTGACCGGTTATTTTGATAAGAGGGCTATTGTGCCTAGGCTGAGCCACCTTGCCAATACCCACAGTCAATGGCTTGACCTTTTTTGCATGCCCCTTGGCACATTTATTGGCAAAGCCAAACATATTATTTTGGAATATTCGTGATGATTATTTTTTAATTGTTTTGTTATATTTATCACCTGTTGTTTACGTTTTTTTTTTCTGTATTACTTGTATCATAATACTTTGTTAATTTTTTTATAATTTATATTCTGTATACAAAAGGGGTTCGCCCCGTGGAATAAATAAAAAAAAAAAAAATTATCTTAACGAAAGGAAACCGTTTGGATCGGGTAAAAAAATATAAGAAAAATTCGGCTCACATTTTCGCAATCGGGAAACTGTTTTACGTTATTAATATGATTTTTGTGAATTTTTTCAGATTTAAAAAAATGGTCTTTTTTTCGGTCGAAAAAAAAGTATAACCCAAAAGGGATTTTTTTTAAATCTGAAAAATTCAGAAAAAAGGTTTTAGGGCAAGGACAACAATAGAAAAAATTACGAAGCAAATAAAAAAAGTTGCGGTCTGGAGGCTAGGTGAATTTACGTGGACAGCCTCATATATGTATGGTCATAAAAATATATCATACAGGGTGAATTCCTAATGACTGGACGGCCTGAAGTTGACTGAAATTGAGTAATAGCTTTCCGACAGTTGTGAACTAATTGAACCATATGAAAGCTCATTTATTGATTCTAGCTAACTCCACACTGTTCAGCAGTAAGTAAAAGTGAGGAATATTAAAATATCAATAACCAATTAAATTTCAGGTGCTTGTTACATACCTAAGCGTACTTCATCATCCGTCAAATCAATTATTCTGTCCCCACGGTGATGGTTGCCAGTAGTGGTTTTTTTCGTTAATGTCTGGCCAGCGGATGTCAACTTCTTATCAGTTTCTTTGCTGCATCCTGCTGTTGCCACTGGCACTCGTGCAGAAGACTCTGATCTGTTGCATGTAGCTGCTCGTGATGCGTTGCGCGGTGGTGTTATTGGTGTATTGTTTGCAGGACTCGATATTCTGCACGGTGATCTTGAGTGCCTGTTGCGTTGTGGGGACATAGCTTTTTTGTAGGGCGATCTCGACAACCTCTCTAGCGGGGTTTTTGGTCGCTTGTACTGGTATGGTGATCTCGTCAACCTCTTTTCTGGGGTTCGTGGTCGGTTATCCTGGTACGGTGATCTCGTCAACCTATTTTCTGGGGTTCGTGGTCGCCTGTCCTGGTACGGTGATCTCGTCAACCTCTTTTCTGGGGTTCTTGGTCGATTGTCCTGGTACGGTGATCTCGACAACCTCTCTTCAGGGGTTCTTGGTCGCTTGTACTGGTACGGTGACCTTCTTAATTCCTCACGTTTTGGAGTTCTTGGGATGTGGTACGGAGATCTGGTCGATGTGTCGCGTTGCGAAGTGTGTCTCGACCTATCCTGTTGCAGGCTTATTGATATCTTGGGTGATCTTGTTGAGCTCTCGCGCGGTGGCGTACTGCACATCTCGTAGCGTGAGTATTGCGACTCGTTGCGGGGTGGTGTGATTGAAGAGTTTCTTGACCTTTTGGACGTTACCTCGGTTTCTAGAATGTCTTGATCTTCGACATTAGGTTTATTCTTACGCAATTGGTCGGCCCATGTCTGTGAAAATCAACGTTGCACCCAATAAATAATAATCCTGTGAAAAACCTATGTGATTTGTACTTCATCCAGGCCCATGATACTTTAAGAAAAGTGAAAATAACGTGTACAAAATACAGATTACGACCAATGATCGAAGAAACACTAGAAAACAAAGGGCGATTGATGTAGGAGGACAAAACAGCAATGATTTACTGAAACGAATGTTGATCACGATATTGCCAAATCCGCCATCCATGGATACCAACAGTGAGTAATTTTTATATTTAAAATCAAAATTACAACGTATTGTGATTCAAATCAATTTCTATACATCCCGAGGGGAAACCTTCAAACCTCACCGTCAACTGCGCATGCGCGGGAGTGATTTAATTTCCGTTAATTTGATCGGTCGAGAGAATCACCTAATTTATTCCCGCACATGGGTAGTTCACTGTATAGTTTGAAGGTTTTCTCTCAGTATAGATGAAAGTCACTCCTACCAGCATAAATCTCTGATAACTAACTGATAAATTGGAAATTATTATCCCACTGACGAATTTGGCCAGAATTGTAAAGAAGCAGCCCATGAAAGCAACGGAACTCATACCTTTTCCCATGCTTTGATGCTCCGTACCGTACCCTTTGCATTAAGCTTCTGCGTTAGTGACTCCCATGTAGCCCAATAAACCGTGTTGTCTACCTCATTGTTGGCGAACGCAGCATTAGCTGCCATAAATTGACGCAATAAGGTCATTTGCGCAGCATTTCCCCGGTTCTTAGTCCGTTTCTTCTGTCTGTAGTTCGAAAAACATAAAAGAAACGTATAAATGTACTGAAAAGTTATGACGTAGAACTTGCGTGTAAGGCATCTAGATATCATCCGGTCATGAATGTTTCAGAGATAACGTATTATGGACAACAATTAGAGTATTTGGGATGCAAGTGATTCTTAATTTTATCAGTAATCATGATTAGTTTGCCTCAACATACATAAGGCCCCACACAGACTGGAAAACAGTGACATACTCGAAAGTTGATCAACGCAAATGCAAGTTTTGATTGAGAAGTTATTACTTGGCATCTCGTATCGGATAGGTTCCAAGTAAGTCGAGTCAATATGTACTAGCAATTTCAGTTATGTTTAAGGGCATGCTGGACTCAGATTTCCATATTTAAAAAATAATGAAGTCGGATATGGACGGGGGGGTGTTTAATGGGTTCCTTAGACGATTTGTAATCAAATTGGTAGCTGCATGAACGTGTATCTCACCAAAATCGAGTAAAATAAGGCTTTTTTGTTTCGCGAAGCGTGGGGACCGTCACTTGTTTTCACTGATATCACCGACTACGCATCACAAGGGCGGAAAAGAATGCAATTCCACCCTCGTCAATATAATTCCACTCACATATATCGCAAAACTTGTTCATTTCACCCAACGATGAAGCCTCAGAATTGTTTCCAGAAAAAGACTGTAATTTTTCTCGGTATAAAGCACCGGCCGCGGCCATGTTGGATCGTTTCGCGTTGCATGTCGGGCCGAGCAGCGCTCCCTCGAGACGCGCGGGCGCAGCGGGAACCAAGCTTACAGTTGTTGCCAACCTTCGTCTCGCGGTCCTGCGTTTCACGAACCGCCGTTCCTTGTTCAGCGCTATGACAGCTGAGCGGGAATTCAAACGGATATAATTCGGAATAATAATAGTTATAACAATGCATTGTTATTATTATCATTATTATTCTTATTATTATTATTATTATTATTATTATCATTATAATTACAATTTCCGAAATAATGATAATAAGAATTATAATAATAATAATAATTATTATTATTATTTTATTATGATGATAACAATTATTATAATGATTATTATTATTATCAATGAAAAAAATTTACTCGAAAGTGGTGACATTTGAGAATGAAAATGAAAACGTGTGCGTAATTTTTTTATTTTTTTTTTTATCTTGACAATTTCGTGGAAATCGGAATTTCAATATCTTTCCAAAATAATAACAATAATAATAATAATATTGATGATAATAATAACAAATATTATTATGATAATAATTATTATTATGATAATAACAATATGATAATAATTATTGTTATCATTGAAAAAAATTTACTCGCAAGTGGTGAAATTTGTAAATGAAAATGAAAAAATTTTTTTCTTTTTCTACAAAAACTCTAAAAATCTTGTGAAACGCACAGAATAATAAAAATTCCGCATCTTTGGAGAAAATTTTCAAGTGTCATCATAAAAAAATTAGACAAAGCAAAGGTGTAAAGTCGTATATACGCCATTCATTATTATTATTATTATTATTATTATTATTATTATTATTATTATTATTATTATTATTTCAGAAACTAATAAAATTCCGATTTTCACAACATGTTCAAGATAAAAAAAAAATTATAATAACAATAATAATAAATGGCGTATATACGACTTTACACCTCTGCTTTGTCTAATTTTTTTTACGATGAAACTTGAAAATTTCTAAAAAGATCCGGAATTTTGATTGTGCTGTGCGTTTTGCAGGATGTTAGAGTGTTTGTAGAGAAAGAAGAAAAGATCATTATTATTATCATGATAATAATTGTTTATTATTATTATTATTATCATTTCGGAAATTATCATCATAATTATAATGATAATAATAATAACATTTCATTGTTACAACTATTATTATTTCGAATTGTGCTAGGCTAGGTATACGGCTGGCGTTCCGGAGAGAAAGAGAGAGAGAGAGAGAGAGAGAGAGCCATACAGTGTTTATAATAAATAATGCAACTATTGTTTCGATAACGCGGTAAGTACTCAAAGTGATAAAAAATAATCGAACAAATGATAATTGATTATCCGGATCGATCCCTGTTCTATTTTTGCCCTCCTTCGTGCACCAAAGATTATTCTCGCGAATTGTTTGAACTCCGAAATTCAATTGCATTTACAATTGATTCATAGCTGGAAAAATAAAAACAATTTCACCACGAGCAGGGTAAGAAAAATTGCATTGGGTAGCCAGCATTTTGTTCTGGGGGGGGGCACCAGATTTTCTGGGGGGCCGTACCCACCCCTGCCCCCTCCTGGCTACGCCAATGAAATATTGTAACGTATACATCGAATGAAAGGTGAATGAATATCACTCGAGTTGTCTTTATTACATCATTTGTTTATTTTGAACTGCAGCATGTAAAAAAAATTAAATTACATAAATTCACTTACGATTACTCACACTAGACAAATAATTTGATTTTATAAACCATGGAAAACACATGAGACGTGGTTTGAACATACTTCATGATCATGAGTCACAGGATATTCAATAAGATGTTATAATTTATCGTGGTCAGATCGATATGGGAAAGAAAAATAAACCTGAACTAATTGTAAGTATTGCACCTCTCCTCGTCAACTGTATACCCTACTGGAATGTATGGCGAAAATGACCAGCAGGCTTCACCATTTATTTCCCTCTCCCTAGTCTCTTCGCAGGTACACGGACCCCTCTGCCTTTGTTGGTGAAGGTAGCTGGACACTTTGCAGAAACCTGCCCGTGGGCACGGTTTTTCGATAAAAAATTAACATTCCAGCAGCAAACTTGCGGCATGATCAACAATATTTACGTAATACAATAACATTTCTCGAATTGCAGGTTTCTACGTAATTTCCAGAGCAGTTTCTATTAAAATTTCAAGTAGCTAAAGTAATTGATAATTGAATTTTTTTCAATTACAAATTACAATTGTAATTGGTAATTGAATTTTTTTCAATTACAAATTACAATTGTAATTGGTAATTGAATTTTTTCCAATTACAAATGAAAAATGTAATTGGCAATTGAATTTCTACCAATTACGAATTACAATTGTAATTGATTATTGAATTTCTTTCAATTACAAATTCCAAAAGTAATTGATAATTGAATTTTTTTCAATTACAAATTAAAAATGTATTTGGTAATTGAATTTTTTTCAATTACAAATTCCAAAAGTAATTGATAATTGAATTTTTTTCAATTACAAATTAAAAATGTAATTGGTAATTGAATTTTTTTCAATTACAAATTCCAAAAGTAATTGATAATTGAATTTTTTCAATTACAAATTAAAAATGTAATTGGTAATTGAATTTTTTTCAATTACAAATTAAAAATGTAATTGGTAATTGAATTTCTTCCAATTACAAATTACAAAAGTAATTGATAATTGAATATTTTTCAATTACAAATTACAATTGTAATTGGTAATTGAATTTCTTCCAATTACAAATTACAAAAGTAATTGATAATTGAATTTTTTTCAATTACAAATGAAAAATGTAATTGGCAATTGAATTTCTACCAATTACGAATTACAATTGTAATTGATTATTGAATTTCTTTCAATTACAAATTCCAAAAGTAATTGATAA
>JAEUYN010001170.1:0-27109 GCA_018257835.1 Euura lappo | reverse complement strand
GCGGCATCAGAGGGTCCTACAAGTACGATGTAGGATCGTGGGGCAGACATTCCCTGACATGGGTCGTGAATAACTATTTTTTCGTACCGAAATTTTGAAATATCCACCCCTCGACGATACTGCGCGGCATCAGAGGGTCCTACAAGTACGATGTAGGATCGTGGGGCAGATATTCCCTCACATGGGTCGCGAATAACTATTTTTTCGTACCGAAATTTTGAAATATCCACCCCTCGACGATACTGCGTGGCATCAGAGGGTCCCACAAGTACGATGTAGGATCGTGGGGCAGATATTCCCTAACATGGGTCGCGATTCACCATTTTTTCGTACCGAAATTTTGAAATATCCACCCCTCGAGGATACTGCGCGGTATCAGAGGGTCCTACAAGTACGATGTAGGATCGTGGGGCAGATATTCACTCACATTGGTCGCGAATAACTATTTTTTCGTACCGAAATTTTGAAATATCCACCCCTCGACGATACTGCGCGGCATCAGAGGGTCCTACAAGTACGATGTAGGATCGTGGGGCAGATATTCCCTCACATGGGTCGCGAATAACTATTTTTTCGGGCCGAAATTTTGAAATATCCACCCCTCGACGATACTGCGCGGTATCAGAGGGTCCTACAAGTACGATGTAGGATCGTGGGGCAGATATTCCCTCACATGGGTCGCGAATAACTATTTTTTTCGTACCGAAATTTTGAAATATCCACCCCTCGACGATACTGCGCGGCATCAGAGGGTCCTACAAGTACGATGTACGATCGGGGGGCAGATATTCCCTCACATGGGTCGCGAATAACTATTTTTTCGTACCGAAATTTTGAAATATCCACCCCTCGACGATACTGCGCTGCATCAGAGGGTCCTACAAGTACGATGTAGGATCGTGGGGCAGATATTCCCTCACATGGGTCGCGATTCACCATTTTTTCGTACCGAAATTTTGAAATATCCACCCCTCGACGATACTGCGTGGCATCAGAGGGTCCCACAAGTACGATGTAGGATCGTGGGGCAGATATTCCCTCACATGGGTCGCGAATAACTATTTTTTCGTACCGAAAATTTGAAATATCCACCCCTCGTGAATACTGCGCGGCATCAGAGGGTCCTACAAGTACGATGTAGGATCGTGGGGCAGATATTCCCTCACATGGGTCGCGAATAACTATTTTTTCGTACCGAACGTTTGAAATATCCGCCCCTCGACGATACTGCGCGGCATCAGAGGGTCCTACAAGTACGATATAGGATCTTGGGGCAGATATTCCCTCACATGGGTCGCGAATAACTATTTTTTCGTACCGAAATTTTGAAATATCCGCCCCTCGACGATACTGCGCGGCATCAGAGGGTCCTACAAGTACGATGTAGGATCGTGGGGCAGATATTCCGTCACATGGGTCGCGAATAACTATTTTTTCGTACCGAAATTTTGAAATATCCACCCCTCGACGATACTGCGCGGCATCAGAGGGTCCTACAAGTACGATGTAGAATCGTGGGGCAGATATTCCCTCACATGGGTCGCGAATAACTATTTTTTCGTACCGAAATTTTGAAATATCCACCCCGCGACGATACTTCGCGGCATCAGAGGGTCCTACAAGTACGATGTAGGATCGTGGGGCAGATATTCACTCACATGGGTCGCGATTCACCATTTTTTCGTACTGAAATTTTGAAATATCCACCCCTCGAGGATACTGCGCGGCATCAGAGGGTCCTACAAGTACGATGTAGGATCGTGGGGCAGATATTCCCTCACATGGGTCGCGAATAACTATTTTTTTGTACCGAAATTTTGAAATATCCACCCCTCGACGATACTGCGCGGCATCAGAGGGTCCTACAAGTACGATGTAGGATCGTGGGGCAGATATTCTCTCACATGGGTCGCGAATAACTATTTTTTCGTACCGAAATTGTGAAATATCCACCCCTCGACGATATTACGCGACAGCAGAGGGTCCCACAAGTACGATGTAGGATCGTGGGGCAGATATTCCCTCACATGGGTCGCAAGTAACTATTTTTTCGTACCGAAATTTTGAAATATCGACCCCTCGACGATACTGCGCGGCATCCGAGGGTCCTACAAGTACGATGTAGGATCGTGGGGCAGATATTCCCTCACATGGGTCGCGAATAACTATTTTTTAGTACCGAAATTTTGAAATATCCACCCCTCGACGATACTGCGCGGCATCAGAGGGTCCTACAAGTACGATGTAGGATCGTGGGGCAGATATTCCCTCACATGGGTCGCGAATAACTATTTTTTCGTACCGAAATTTTGAAATATCCACCCCTCGACGATACTGCGCGGCATCAGAGGGTCCTACAAGTACGATGTAGGATCGGGGGGCAGATATTCACTCACATGGGTCGCGAGAAACCATTTTTTCGTACGGAAATTTTGAAATATCCACCCCTCGACGATATTCCGCGACAGCAGAGGGTCCTACAAGTACGATGTAAGATCGTGGGGCAGATATTCACTCACATGGGTCGCGATTCACCATTTTTTCGTACCGAAATTTTGAAATATCCACCCCTCGACGATACTGCGCGGCATCAGAGGGTCCTACAAGTACGATGTAGGATCGTGGGGCAGATATTCCCTCACATGGGTCGCGAATAACTATTTTTTCGTACCGAAATTTTGAAATATCCACCCCTCGACGATACTGCGCGGCATCAGAGGTTCCTACAAGTACGATGTAGGATCGTGGGGCAGATATTCCCTCACATGGGTCGCGAATAACTATTTTTTCGTACCGAAATTTTGAAATATCCGTCCCTCGACGATACTGCGCGGCATCAGAGGGTCCTACAAGTACGATGTAGGATCGTGGGGCAGATATTCCCTCACATGGGTCGCGAATAACTATTTTTTCGTACCGAAATTTTGAAATATCCACCCCTCGACGATACTGCGCGGCATCAGAGGGTCCTGCAAGTACGAGGGGCAAGCCTGAAAGCAGCATCCAAAATCGCAACTACTAGGGTCTCGATTTTGCCGAATGATTTAGTAATTTTGGTCACAGCACCTTCGATCTGATCGCTGGTATCTGGAAATTAAAAGATACCTCAATAATTTAGACAGTCTTCGAGTGCTAATTGAGGCGCGATATTCTAGATGGGCACAATCGTCTTCAACTCACGTCCGGCTGGCCTTCCAGTTAGTTCCGCATGGGTTATCATTTGGGCTTTTATTGGGTTGATTATATCTGAAATTGGAATACAGAAGTTATGATCAAGTCGTCTTCGACTCTCTCTCAGTTCCAACAACAGCTGGATGAAAATCAAGCTAGGCTTGATGTATATACAGTTAATTATTTCAAATTTTGATAGAACTATACAGATTTATAACTTGAATATTCAATAAATCGCGAGAATTTAAAAATATTAGATCTGCTTTACTAAAATACCGGGATATTTGCACGCCCTATCTATTGCATAGGTAGCATCAGTATGTCGGATAGCCACCGTCCCTATCTACCGCCAGCTAACTGATAGATACTTGCCGCGCCTATCCAAAATAGTGCGGCTCACAATACTATTGGGATGCGGACCACAACCATCTCGGATGCGGCGGCTCAGCAGAATATGGTGACTGCAGCTATCTATTTTTTTTAGTTTGTTCGTCAACTCTGAGACAATGTGATTCTGGACTTAGGCAGTGGTATATGTTTTGCAATGCTCAGAACATAGATATTTATAATAACACTGTACCCGATATCATCAAGTTGCTGACCTGTCAATTTGATTCGGGATTGTCGTATGGCTCTTTAAACTCCATTCGTTCAGCTATTTCTCCGATTAGAAATGGAGATTTAGGCCAACATCCGTTCATTACGAGATTTTTGCAAGGGGTTTTACATAACATTAAACCTAGCAGGCCTAGACATGAGGTAACTTGGGACCCCAGTATTGTATTGGCGTACATCGCTACTCTATACCCAAACGAAAACCTATCTTTGGAGAAATTGTCCCTGAAACTAATTTCTTTACTTGCACTAGTTACCGGTCATAGAATGCAAACCTTTGCCCAAATAGAGTTGAACAATATAAAGATACTTACTGACAAGATTGAGATAAGAATTACAGACAAAGTAAAGACATCTGGTCTTAACAGAGTACAACCAGTACTAAAACTACCAGACTTTCACGAAAGTCGAAAGATCTGTGTCTCATCTGTATTAAAAAGCTATAATTTAAAGACTAAAAATATCCGAGGTAACATCGGCAAATTATTCATTAGCACTAGAAAACCGCACAATAATGCGGTAACAACGTGTTAATAATAGCACATTTTACTTACTATTAGTATTTATTTTCTCATTGTTACAGGAATGCTTATTGTTTTAATTTTTGGTTTTAAGGTTTACGTAAAGTTGCAGCGCGTGGTGTCGCCCAAGCGGCATCGTAGAGATAGAGAGATTGACCAACCTATAGAATATAAGGTTACTGTCTATATACTAACCGTCAACAAAACTCCCTAGACGGGATAGTCCAATTCTGGACAAATAACTAAAATACATATAATACTAACATGCCGCCCACCTTGAACAGCCATGCTTCAATAAAAAAAAAACATTATTAATATAATGGCATACAATGTTTTTCTTTTACATATATGTATGTATATTCTTAACTTATGAATCTATATTTCTGTGGCATTAATGGAAATTGCACCTTCGTCTATGGGCAAGATACAAAGCTTCGAGGCGGGACGTTTGAGGCTTCCCTTCGAAGTCTTGACAGTTGCAGCTCGAATGATGTTGTCGTTTCCTGGATGGACCGCCTCAACTCTACCCATGTGCCATCGAAGTGGAGGTAGATTGTCGTCACGTATGATGACCAGTTGGCCCACAGCAAGTTGTAGTCCAGCGTTTGTCTTCCATTTCAATCGTTGCTGATATTCGTTCAGATATTCTTTGGACCAACGCTTCCAAATATGCTGCTTCATTTGCTCAACTCGCTGCCAGCGTGACAAGCGATTGATTTGAATGTGATCCAGACTTGGTTCCGGATTAGAAGTGAGGGCGTCTCCGATTAGGAAGTGTCCTGGGGTTAGATAGGATAAATCATTGGGATCTTCGGAAAGAGGGGTAATAGGACGGGAATTTAACACCGCTTCTATTTGAGTTAACAATGTCTGCATTTCTTCAAACGTCAGTGCTGCAGATTCTCTTGCGGTTCGCTTTAGATGATGTTTAGCTGATTTCACTGCCGCCTCCCAAATTCCTCCAAAGTTTGGAGCCTGTGGAGGGATGAAATGCCAGGTAATCCCGGCTGTTGATGTGTGCTCGCTGATGTAGGCCTGATTTTGCTCGTTGATGAATAACTCACGTAGTTCATTCAGTTTATGGTTCCCACCGACGAAATTTGTTCCGTTGTCTGAGAATATGTTTGAGGGCTTTCCTCTTCTTCCAATGAATCTTTTAAGGGCGTTCACAAAGGATTCCGACGTCATGTCACTGACTAGTTCTATATGAACCGCCTTTGTGGCGAAACATACAAAAATTGCTCCGTATGCCTTCGTAGTTTTACTATTTCTTCTTAGTCCTTCACGCACATAGAGCGGACCAAAGTAATCCACCCCGGTATTGTCGAAAGGACGAGTGAGCTCAACGCGTTGTTGTGGAAGGTTTCCCATGATGCCTTGCGATGCATGCGGGGCAGCCTTGAAGCACGTAACGCATCGTCGTACCACATATTTTACCAAACTTTTGGCTGTCAATGGCCAAAATCTTGCACGTATTCCAGCGAACGTCGCTTGCGCACCGGCATGCAGTTGCCTGATATGTTCAGCCTCAATAAGCAACCTTGTGAACGGATGGTGCGCAGGTAGGACCATTGGATGCTTGGTTGTATACGGTAGTTGCGAATTTTGGAGTCGTCCTCCAACTCTGATTATTTGTTGGTCATCCAGAAATGGATTTAGGTTTAGCAATTTGCTTTGTCTGGGAAGATCAGCCTTTTTGATCAGTGCCTTAAGGTCGCTGGCAAAAGCTGAAGCTTGGATGACCTTCACTATACAGTTTGTGGCTCCATTTAACTCTGCTGTGGTCAAATATCCTGTGATCCGATCATCCTTCTTCTTTCTTGAATTATTGACGAATCGCAGCCAGTAAGCTGTAATCCTTGTTAGTCTGCTCAGAGTCGAGTATCTGTAGCATAAATCGTCTGGAGCTATTGTTGGCATAGCCACAGTTTTCCGCTGTTCGAGAACTCTGTTATGGTTTGGGGCGTAGTTTGATGCCGGCCAATTCGATGAGCCACTAGCCAACCATAGAGGCCCATGCCACCACAGATCGTTTCGAATGAGTTCGGTTGGGGGTATTCCCCTTGAGATAATATCTGCTGGATTTTCAGCTGTGGATATATGATGCCAGTCTGACGGATTTGAGAGTTCTTGAATTTCTCCCACTCTATTTCCCACGAAGACGTTCCATCGTCTTGATTGTGAATTTAGCCAATCCAAAACGATCGTTGAATCTGTCCAGTATTAGATGCTGTCGATGTCCAACTGTAATGCTTCCACTAGCTTATTCATTTGAACAGCTAATAATAGGGCTCCGCACAATTCCAGGCGTGGAATCGTAGTTTGCTTCAACGGAGCAACTCTAGATTTGGAGCAGATTAGCCGCGTGGAGTAGTTGCCATCGTCGTCTTCAGCTCTAATATAGATGCAGATGCCATAAGCTTCTTGACTAGCGTCACAGAATCCGTGAATTTGAATATTCCTTGGATTTGCAGTTGGAAGTATTTTACGTGGTATTCTTAGCTTGTTCAATTCAGGCAGTTGGAATTGGTACTGGAACCATTTGGAGTGTACAGCCAATGGCACTGACTCGTCCCAATCCAACTTCAATTGCCAAAGAGTTTGGATAAGAATCTTCGCCGTTACAATAACCGGGCCGATGAGGCCTAATGGGTCAAAGATTTGGGCGATGCTTGATAGGATGGTTCTGTAGGCTTGGTGATGTGATTGGCGGTAGGATTTGAATGTACGAGGTACTGGAATGTGTCGTCTGAGAAATTCCATTGAATACCTAAAGTTTGTATATTCTCACTCTTGTCCAATGCCAAGTCCTTGGTGTCACCGTCGATTCGGAGCAAATCCGGTAGCAAGTCAGGGCAGTTTGATGCCCACTTGGCCAACTCAAAACATCCTTTCTTCAGAACGCTGATTACTTCGTCACGGAGGCGTAGGGCCTCCGGTATAGAGTTGGCTCCGGTCAGCAAGTCATCGACATAGAAGTCGTTCATGACGGCTTTGCTTCCAAGCGGGTAAGTATCACGTTCCAGCGAAGCGAGCTCTGTTAGGGCTCTTATCGCCAAGTACGATGCAGATGTTGTCCCGTAGGTGAGAGTGCTTAATTCGTAAGTTCGAATTTCATCATTAGGCTTGTCACGCCATAGGATTCTCTGTAGAGAGGTCTGCGATGGATCTAGTAGAACTTGGCGATACATTTTAGTGATATCAGCAGTAATGGCGTACTGATGAGTTCGAAAACGTGCGATGATTGAGAATAGATCATCCTGGATGGTTGGTCCAGCCAGCATGGTTTCGTTGAGTGACACTCCAGTCGTTGTCTTGGAGGACCCATCAAATACTACCCTCAATTTGGTCGTCGTGCTTGATTCCTTAATCACAGCATGATGAGGCAAGTAGTACGTTGGCGTAGCAGCCTTGTTGCCTTGCGGGTTCGCGACTAGCTTCATATGCCCCAGCTCTTCATATTCTTGTATGAATTTTGTGTATTCCCTCTTTAGCTCGGGCTGGTTGCTTAGTTTTCTTTCTAGACCTATAAACCTTTTTACGGCTGTTTCGTATGAATCGCCGAGTTGATTGAGTTTTTCCTCGATGATTGGTAGTTGGACGATGAATCTTCCTTGTTGAGTCCTCTTGTGTGTATCGCTGAAATGCCTTTGGCATTTCTTACCATCGGGACTCATTGTTCGTTGAAGATCATGCTCCAACTTCCAGATATCTGCCGTAATTGTTTCAGGCCTGTCGTTGACCGAAAGATGACAAGATGTTCCGGTCAGTGCGATGTGATTGGAGTGGTATTGTCCAGACACTATCCAACCGAGATGTGTTTTTTGGAGCAACGGTTGATTTCGCGCGGCTCTAATTTGTCCAACGCACACCAAGTCCCAGAAGATTTCCGCGCCTACGAGGAGGTCTACCTGCGAAGATTTGTAGAAATCTGGATCAGCTAGCTTGATTGTGGTTGGTATTTTCAGATTCGATGGATCGAACGAAATCGTTGGCAAGTTTTCAGTTATCCTCTTCAGAATTAGACAATCTATGTCCATTTTGAAGCCATTGAGTCTAGATTTTATACGTAGCTCGACGGAGTTGTGAATATGCGAAAGAGAATTGTTTATTCCTGTTACCGGAACATGAACAGCTCTTTTTGATAGGCCCAATCGAGACGCAAGGTCTTCGGTGACGAAATTGGATTGAGATCCACTGTCGAGCAGCGCCCTGCATTGGTGAATCCTTCCCTGCTTGTCGTAGACCTCTATGACTGCGGTTGCTAACAGTATCTGGGCCGCCGCAGCTTGGGAACTGTGGTTTACACTAGTTGCCGGCGCCTGACCTTGCTGAATTGGCGCAGAAGAATTCGATGATCCCCCCTGGGGTTCTGCTGTCCTTTGTTGTTCGTCACGGTGAAGCAATGTGTGATGCTTTTTGTTGCATTTTCTGCAAGCCCCAGACCAGCATGCGCTGGGTGAGTGCGAGCCAGTTTTCAGACAATTGAGACACAGCTTATGTGCCTTGACTTCCTTCGTCCTGTTCTCAACAGACATGTTGCGAAAGGAATTACAGTGATAAATGAAATGATCACCCTTGCAGTGCATGCACGTAGCTTGATTTGTAGCCACATGAGAAGCGGTTCCCTTATGTTGAGTCGGGCGCTGTTGTGGCCCTGCGCTGGATGATTGTTGAGGTTTCGTCGATATAGCCTCTAGCGTTTGACACTTGCGTGTCAGGAAATCAGTCATTTCCTTGAGAGTCGGCATGTCAGGTTGTGTTAGACTAGTTTCCCATTCTCGTATAGTTGATGAGTCTAGCTTTGTAGTAATTATGTGCATTATCAAATCATCCCATGAGTCGACGGAGCGCTTGAGTGATTTCAAGGCCCGCAGATGCTTGAGTACGCCGTCCAAGACCTGCCTTAGCGTCGTGTGGTTTTCCTTGTGGACGGTAGGCAGGTCGAAGATCGACTTGATGTGATTCTGGATGATGATCCGTTTGTTATCGTACCTCGTTTTCAGTATTTCCCAGGCGTTGTCGTAGTTGTCAGCTGTGATTTCCAGAGAGTGGATGGCTTGAGCAGCTTCGCCTGTTAATGAAGATTTTAAGTAGTGAAACTTTTGTATTTTGGAAATACTGTAGCTCTCGTGGATCATTGCCTTGAAAGTATCATAAAATGGATACCAATCCTCGTACAACCCGCCGAAAGTAGGTAGATTGATGCAAGGCAGCTTCAGCTGTGTGTTTAACTGTTGGAAGGTTGAGTTATTCGCTCCAGCTGAGTATTTCAACACGATTTGATTCATTTTTGCGATTAAGCTGTAGTACGTGTTCTCGAAGGGCTCTCAATGCGATTCTTCTGCTGGGTCTATCTCTTCGATTTCCGCTTGGATTTGGTTAAACTGGACCCATTGTTGCTCGAACTTTGTCTTTCGTTCGTTGAGTTCTAAGAGGTTAATATTTTCATCGGTGATTTGGTCGACGTGTTTTTGAAGCCTTGTACATGCTCCCTTGATGATTTTGCGTTTTGACTTCAGCTCCTTTAGTTTCTCCGTCATTGTACTGACTCAAATAGCGGAGATATTGTGGAAGAAGGAAGGAGTATTAGATTGTTCAAAGGATCGGACTCGGAGACTTACCCTTTGTTGTTTTTGCTGCACGTTGCTTTTTGGTGAAATGCTCTCGTTCGTAGCACTGCACTTGAATTTTTATTGTTTACGTTCGGACAACTCAGTCAATGTTTTTGGTTCGATGTTTTTAGGTCGATGCTTGGACCAATGTTTTTGGACTACCGGTCGGCGTGTTGAGACGCGGCGTCGGTTCAGTTTTAGGTTAGATTGTTTGCACTGAGTTTATCCGGCTCGAAGGACCATGTTAATAATAGCACATTTTACTTACTATTAGTATTTATTTTCTCATTGTTACAGGAATGCTTATTGTTTTAATTTTTGGTTTCAAGGTTTACGTAAAGTTGCAGCGCGTGGTGTCGCCCAAGCGGCAACGTAGAGAGAGAGAGATTGACCAACCTATAGAATATAAGGTTACTGTCTATATACTAACCGTCAACAAAACTCCCTAGACGGGATAGTCCAATTCTGGACAAATAACTAAAATACATATAATACTAACACAACGCAAACCGTCAGTAGATGGGTAAAAACTGTTTTGGGCAGAAGTGGCTTGGATACGAGTGTCTTTGAGGCACATGTGATATAGGATTTTACCTGGATATTTATGTTTGGGGTGCCCTACTTGCGTCAAGAAATCCCCTCCTATCCGCCTACAACGTCCTTGGATAGGTATTTCAATGAAAAGTTTATGTTTTTTTTTGTATGTGGATATATTGTGTACAGCTTATTTGTTATATGTATAGAAGTATGAATTTAGTGACAACTATTGGTGATGCTACCCTAGCGGATTCATTTACACCGTTATTTTTGGTGTAATTTTGGTGTGTTTTCAGGTGTGGTTTCAGGGTGGTATGATTTCGGTGTTATTTTGGTAAAATACCAATTTGCCACCAATATTACACCAAAACTACACGGTGTAACTGCTCGGTTTCCACACCATTTTTACACCGAGCTTACACCCACCCATTTTACACCTATATTACACCGATCTTACACCCACCCATTTTACACCCATTTTACACCGATTTTACACCCACCAGTCTTACACTGATTTTACACCCTCCCATTGTACACCGATCTTACACCGATTTTACGCCAATTGCACACCTTATCTATTTGGATCGGAGTGTACCAACTTCTTTGAAGAAACTGTCAATCACAATCATATCAAAGCTTATGAACCTAAAACTTGCATGTGTTACTAAGAAGTACTGTAGCCCAGACGGTAGCGTGACTGCTTGGAAATTCGAAGGACCGTGGTTCGATCCCGACTCAGGAACCTCTTTTTTTTTCCAAAATCCGTTCTGTGTGAAATGGATGTAAAATCGGTGTAAAATGGGTGGGTCTAAAATCGTTGTAAATTCGGTGTAAAATGGGTGGGTGTAAGATTGGTGTAAAATAGGTGTAAAATTGGTAAGGTGTAAAATCGGTGTAAAAAAGGTGTGGAAAACGAGCAGCTACACCGTGTTGTTTTGGTGTAATTTTGGTGGCAAATTGGTATTTTACCAAAATTACACCAATATTACACCAAAATAAACCGTGTTCTTTCGGTGTAATTTAGGTGTGGTCCGATTTGCTAGGGTATTTGTGGTAGTAATGCTGTGCCGCCTTAACGGACTTGATTGAAGTTACTTATTAACGCGTATAATCGCCTTGACGATGTTTTAGTATACGCGTTGCCGCCTTGACGGTCTTGAATTAGTTTTTAAGTACGAGTAGCTGATCGCCTTGGCGATTCTGGGTTGCTTGTCGCCTTGACGACTGCTTGTTCGCTACTGACCGTTCATTTCTTATTTTTAGTTTTGAAGCGATTGCCCCCTTCTAGAAGGCCTTCGCGGGGGTGGAAGCGCCCATGCTTTCGCAGAGGATCGCTAAGCCACCTCCTAGCAGGGGTGACTTGAAACGGTCCTCACGTGCTACTCACATGGACGCTTTCCATTCCCAGGATTTTGCGCCTTTGTCTTCTCTTGAAAAAAACACTTCAAGAGAAGACCTGGCTTATGCCACCAAACTGCAGGCAGACCCGAAGGGCCACCCGTAGTTTGGGACTGCAGCGTACTGCACATAATTTATGACATATACCTTATACTATTATATATACGGTATATATACTATACGTGGCATGGCACGGAACAATTTATATGAATCCATGTTTAAATTCATAGAATCCAGTGGATTTACAGTTCGAAATTCCTATATGAAGACCATATAGGTTCAGCCATAGATTCCCGCCTGGAAATTTTCAGTAGGGCATATCTAGATACGAAATGACTCAAGATTATCGAAGGCCCGCTGATGCCATAAGGTAACTCAATTTTGAGCGGAAAAATCATGTCATGTCTTTAACCATGGAAGGGGTGCCCGGGGGAGGCACCGACTCTTCTCCTTTCGATATCATTCTGAATGTCTTTCGGTTTTTGAATCGCTATTTTTCGGATAATAAGTGACTAATTATCTTAAACATGGTTAGCAAGCGACGTTTGAAAACTTTGTTGGCACAGCCTCGGAATAAGAACAGTATGCCTTGCAAATTTCATCCAAATCGGTCCGAACGGAATCAAACTTTTCATGCAGGTGTTGCAAATAATACAACTATTTCACATGTAACGTGACTCGGAAGAAAAAAGTAATCGTTTTTATAAGGGCCACTGAACGTCTTTATTCTTTTGTCTTCGGAATCTGTGTTGGGAAATGGAAAATTTATACGATACAGCGAATGAATATTTTCGAAATTGATTTTTATCGCTCACAATCTTATGCAGCTTTACATTGTTCTCACTGGTATACATATACATATTCAGTAATCAATTGGAAGACGTGCCGGAAGAAAGTGGTAGTCTCTCGTCCAGCAGATGATTTACGTTCTTCCACAAAAAGTAATTCAGATTAGCAGAAGCGGTTCCGAATATTCCGCTCCGCGATAGCTGCTAAGAAGTGGCCTGCGAATAGATGCACCAAAATTAGTGAATACATATATTCAGCATCTTCGTATCGGGAGAGGCCCGTTCGGACACATCTGGATCGGACACAATCATTATCGGACACAAAATAATAAACCTGTATTATCGGACACATTTTTTTTCGGACACATTTTCTTTCGGACACTTTCAGATCGGACACATCCGGATCGCAGTTTGATAACACCTGGTCATTTCGGTGACAGTCAACAAAGTGAAATTGAATAAATCGGTCATTTTGATGACAGGGGTTCCTTGGCGTGATCCTCAAATGTCTCAAATGTCGAATTTTGCCGACATATTTTAGCTAAGTCGAGCTTACAATTGCATAATTGTCTCTCTAAATCAACTCGAATTGAATGGAATTAAAAAGACTTGTGTGCCAATTCTTTAGAATTGAGAAAAATCGAAAAGAATTGCGACACAAGTCTTTATAATTTCATTCAATTCGAGTTGAATCCGTTTTTACCATATACTCAATTCTTCTTAGTTTACTGGGAGCGCACGGGTCCGGCAACCCAGCATATCTAGTGAAAATATCGTGCATATATAGGGACCCAAATGAGGCGCGTCACCAAAATACTCGATAGTTTCATTTATATATGTATATATAAAACATTTCGCGTGTCTAATGGCATAAGGTCGTAAGCGCCAAAAACGCGATTTTGGTGGTAAAAGGTCGTATATTATAATTTGTTTTTTCACGCCATTCGCTCTGAAAACGGCCAAAACGTATAGATCAATTGAAATTACGAGATCGAAAAATGTAAGTGCAAAAGGTCGTAAGTTGGGCGGATACGTCGTTCTTGCATTACAATTGTCAAGGAAAATTAAACAACAACGTAAAGGCAAAACGTCGTATTATTTTTTTTCATGACCTTTAATGATTTTTCCAAATAGCTGTAAAAACTCGTAAAACGCAAAGATAAATTGAAAGAACGACCATTTAAAAAAAAATTCGATAAAAAATATTGGTAGTTAAAAGCAGAAGGTCGTAAGCGCATTTCTTTTTTTTTTTATTTGTCATGATCTTTGCAAATAGCTGTAAAACCTCGTGAAACGCAAAGAAAAATCGAAATCGACAACGTTTCGAAAATTCATAGAAAAAAAAAACCAAGGTAAAAGCAGAAGGACGTAAGCGCCAATTAAAAAAAAAAAAAAATTGGTGGTTACGACCTTCTGCTTTTAATTGACCCAATATTAAATTTCGACGTTTATGAACGAATCTTCGGGTTTCTATCCCAAATACAAAAAAATATAAACATATATATATATATGTATGACCTTTTGCCGTTACGAACAGCAAAAAGTCGTATAATGGCGCTTACTCTTTATGCCATTAGACACGCGATATATAATCACTATCTATCTCGTGTCCGATCCGGATGTGTCCAATTTGATTTTTATTAAATTAATATTTATGATGTGTCCGATCTGAATGTGTCCGAAAAAAAATGTATCCGATAATGCAGGTTCAGTATTTTGTGTCCGATAATGATTGTGTCCGATCCAGATGTGTCCGAACGGGGTCTAATCTTCGTATCAGGTGATACTGTCGATTACACTCACCAATAGTCTCTTCCGCTGCTTCGGTTCAGCGGGACTGGCATGGGACTTATGATTTTGGAGGATTTTCTATGAAAGTGAAATTACGATTCAATGGCAATTACCAGAACACATTGAAAGTATAATTTAAGATATCCATCATATTTTAGTTGATGTTGGAAATAATATGAAAAGTCAAAATATTCAGGATCGTATAAGTTTAGCAGTACTGAACTGGTGCAGGTTGTACAATTGAAATCAGGGATCGAATGTTGAGTATCAAATACGTTTGCCTAACTGGAGGCTAAGGAAATAGATCAGTTTATGAAAGCCTCATTGGAATTTGGTTTGTAGCAAACGATAGATCTCAGTATGACAATTATATTTCTAATGGTACGATTGTTTCCAACTTACTAGGGGCAGGCAAAACAGCATCCAAAATCGCCTTGACTTGCTTCTCGATTGCGTGGAAGAATTGATTAATGTCGGCCACAAGACCTGTGATCTCATCGCGGGTATCTGGAAATGAAAAGATACCTCACTAATTTAGACAATTTTCAAGTGTTAATTGAGGCGCGATATTCTAGATGGGCACAATCGTCTTCAACTCACATTTGGCTTTTCGTCCGTTGCTTTCCACATGGGCTATCAGATTCTCTTTTACTGGGTCGACAGAATCTGAAATTGGAATACAGAGGTTATGATCAAGTCGTCTTCGACTCTCACTCAGTTCTAACAACAGCTGGATGAAAATCAAGCTAGGCTTGATGTATTTTTCGAATGAGTGTCACTTACCCGCGAATCCGAGAGCAATTGCTGATTTGTCTCCTGAAAATAAAATATGCGTATCACGACAGAGTGGAAATTCACCAATTGACGCATGATATAATGGCAATAAGTGAAAAAAAAAAATGAAATATGAAGAATCAAAATAGAAAATCTCGGTCAATTAAAACAATTTCTCGACTTCACCCTGATATGCAGTGAAGCGAACAGTAGATCACAAAAATATTTTTAAAAGGTAAAAGTCGTTTTCAACTCACCGTTCTCGTTACCCAATAGGATACGAGCTACAGCGTTTGAGAATTCTTTTCCGGCTCTCGTCAAAGCATCTGAAGTAGAAATAGAGAGGTCCTGAATATCAAACGGAATGATTTTCCAGAATACGGAGACAAAGATAATTCGAGCGTTTTGGTAGACGTATAAATTGGTCAAGTAAGTGTATCCACTTATCACTTACCAGCGTCTGCGGGTTTCAGGTAATCGCTTTCTGAAAATAAAATAGGTACATCATGACACTATTGTACTTTGTAAATACAGTAATGCCCCTCAATAGTCAACCCCTCAATAGTCCATACCCCTCAATAGTCAACGAATTTCCCCTCTCGAGACCCCGAAATAGGCCAGCGA
This sequence comes from Euura lappo, assembly GCA_018257835.1. Lineage (NCBI taxonomy): Eukaryota > Metazoa > Arthropoda > Insecta > Hymenoptera > Tenthredinidae > Euura > Euura lappo. The sequence continues at coordinate 11,275 of JAEUYN010001170.1, read as the reverse complement.
AGTTCTCCTTCCACAGTCCCAATTCCCCTGAGACCCTGTTCAGTGGCGCCTCTTAGAGCATGCGCACAACTGAGTTTCTCAGCAGACGAACATACATATGGCAGTTACAAACCTCCAAAAATGATAACATAACCTGTACAACGAAATCAAACTGAGACATGTGATACATAACCTCAATGATCTTACCGTCAGTGGCGCATGCGCGGCCTACTAGACTGTGTGTGTGTGTGAATTCCGTCTATTTGGGTGGGGATGCGGACTATTGCGGGGTTTGAAGGTCCCGAAGAGTTGACTATTGAGGGGCATTACTGTATTTGACGCACTTGAATATCTTCATTGGGTGACATTGTTTTGAACTTACGGGCGGACGACGCTCTAGTTCTATTCGCAAATATTGCCAGTTGGTCTTTGACATGTTGCACGGCATCTAAAATTTAAGTAAAGAGGACTGTGATTAAGTCGTCAGTCCGCGGTGCTCGACTCGCTTGAGCTGAATTCGAACAACAAGTGAATATCTGTCATTATCGAAAATCTCTGTATCTTTAACTCACGGTTGATGGCAACCGCGGTTGGAGCGACTCCTGAAACAAAAAACAGGATATCGTGACAATATTTGACGAATCGAGTGGAACCTGACGTCTTGAAAATGGTTTGAACATTCCGTGTATTATGGCATAAAATGTAGGGAATAAAATGGTTCCAAACAAAGAGCACAACGTTATAAATTCGAACAAAAAGTGAATATCTGTCATTATCGAAAATCTCTGGATCTTTAACTTACTTCTCCGACTGGCAGCCTCGGCGGCCGCGGCAGCCGCGCCTATGTTGTATCCTGAAACAAAAATTCGGATATCATGACAATACTTGACGAATCGAGTGGAACCTAACATGTTGAAAATGGTTTGAACATTTCGTGTATTATGGCATAAAATGTGGAGAATAAAATGGTTCCAAACAAAGAGCATAACGTTCAAAAATAGTATATTGTGTGATAAGTGCGGAAAGAAGGCGATATCCGATGAGTGTGAAGTTTGTAACACGAGCGAAGGCGAGCAGCCAGCATTCAGGCGAGTTGAGTGTCGTTCACTCACGAGCCGCAGGCGAGTGCGGGATGACACGAGACGAGTGTGAATGCTGTGCGAGCCGAGCGAGTGATTCAAACTTCACAAGAGGCAGATGTCGCCTATCCGCACTTATCGCACACCATATTTTTTATAACTCCTGCGGGAAAGCTTGATTTGAGATACAGACGAATAACATCTGACAGATGAGCAAATGGCCGACCATAACCAACCCGAAGTTAGGCGATAATCTAGGTTGACACATCGCTGCCGCCTGGGGCGCCACTTCGCGGACGCTTGGACGTTGCCACCGACCGATGGCGCTACTGAACGACTGACTTACTTCAAAGTGCGCATGCGTGATAGTGAAGAAATGTAGATCGCTTGAAGTGCGCATGCCTGTTGGTGAAAAAATGATGATAATGCACGATGTGCGCCTGCGCGATAGTAAAGAAATATTACTTTTTTTCACTCATCTGAAAAGGGGCCCTTTCCAAACCAGACACAGGCATCGAAAATCAAGCTTTCCACGCAGGTGTTATAAAAATACATTTTATCTATATCGTGATGACGTACGTATAGTTTTTATTTTTAACAATTCAATGAATCTTACCACCTGCAGAACATAAGTGCTGCAAAATGTTAAGTGTGCTGTTAAATATCGCTTGTCTAATGGCATAAGGTCGTGAGCGCCAAAAACGCGATTCTGGTGGCAAAAGGTCGTATAATTTTATTTTTCACGCCATTCGCTCTGAAAACGGCCAAAACGTATAGATCAATTGAAATTACGAGATCGAAAAATGTAAGTGCAAAAGGTCATAAGTTTGGCGGATACGTGGTTCTTTCATTACAATTTTTAAGGAAAAATAAAAACCAACGTAAAGGCAAAATGTCGTAAGCGCCATTTTTTTCATGATTTTTAATGATTTTTCCAAATAGTTGTAAAAACTCGTAAAACGCAAAGATAAATTGAAAGAACGACGATTTGAAAAAAATCGATAAAAAATATTGGTAGTTGAAAGCAGAAGATCGTATCCACCATTTTTTTCTTCTTCAATTTTTCAAGATTTTTCCAAATAGCTGTAAAAACTCGTGAAACGCAAAGAAAAATCGAAATCGACGTCGTTTCGAAAAATTCGATAAAAGAAATCGCAGTTAAAAGCAGAAGGTCGTATCCACCATTTTTTCTTCTTCAATTTTCCATGATTTTTCCAATTAGTTGTAAAAACTCGTAAAACGCAAAGATAAATTGAAAGAACGATCATTTAACAAAATTCGACCATCGGAAAAAATTCCTAAACAAAGGAATCCCTTTTAAACAGATAGAACTAGCACAATAATGCTACATCAGAACCTATCTATGTGAAAACTGTGAAGGCCAAAACCAAGTGTTTATCAACACATCAGAGCTACACCATCTAGAAGAAAAAGGATACCGGGTCAAGATGGAGGACGGTGAAGGATAGTCGCAATTTATTTCGCCGGTTTTCCATATCAAATTCACCTGTAAAACCACGATCAATAGTCAGTTTTTTGGTGTTCCTAATTACACTATCTCTTAAACTTGGTGTAGTGATAATTTATTTCTCCCGTGTTTACTTTTGGGTTTGCCTTTCGCAACTAACCCGTCCCTATGTCAAGGGACGGGTCTAGCGATGACGACGAAATAACTGAGTTTGATAACCAAAGACTTAAACACTCCCAACTCTTTAAATCCCTCCTTAATGGAAACAAAATGCCCAAAGGTAGGAAAAAAAAACTCTAAAATAATTCGCAGCCGATCTAATAGCAATAGTCCTGACAAGGGAAAAAACAAACAGTTCAAACCTTCTAACGACTCACAATATGATCAGCCAGTTACCACCCTAACTAACAAACCCGCTTCTTTCCACCCAAATAATCTTCTTTCCATCGACATGGAACATCAACCAGTACTTCAACCCGCAACCCAACCCGTTACCCCTTCGTCCCAAGACTCATCCCAACTTCCCCGCACGATTAAGTACGAAAGAGGTGATAAAGCCCCCTATATTGTGCACATTCAAAAAGCGTATGGGGAAGGTAACAGGCCGAAGCCTCTTTCAACCTTACAAGTTTGCCGCCTGCTGGACCGGGCAGGAAATAGATACGACCGTATCGAGAATTTGTCTATACGCGTATGGAAAGTGATCTTTAATTCTATGGACTCCGCCAACGCCGCTATAAGTAATCCCTATTTGAAGGACTTCAAACTTAACGCCGTAATACCAGCCTACAACGTATTCAGAAAAGGAATAATTCGAGGAATTCCAGAGGACTACACCGTCAATGAAGTCCTCAATTCGATCAACGAAAATAACTCTCCTTTAAAAGCTTGTGAAGGATACCGACTAAAGAGAAAAACAGTCATCGATGGACACTCTAGTTGGTCTGAAACCACTTCTATGTGCATTACCTTTCGTACCCGCCTCCTACCAGAGTCAATTTTTGTCGGTAAAGCCGTATTAGCCTTGGACGTGTTTATTCCTTCCATTCAGCAATGCTTCAACTGCGGCAAAATTGGTCACATCCGGAAATGGTGTAAAACCCCTGGAAACTGTTTGAATTGTGGTGACGACGGTCACGGCGAAGGTATCATCTGCGGCTCGAAACCCTCGTGCGTCAACTGTAAAGGCGACCACAAGGCTCTGTCCAACTCTTGTCCTAAAGTTCAAGAAGCCAAAGACATTACTAAGATCATGGCTTACGATGGTGTACCTTTCGTTACAGCTAAGAAATTGTATGAAAACCAACCACCAGCAATCAACGTTCCAAGAAAAGATCCTCTGAACTTTCCGAACCTACCAGTTCATTCCTCTTCTCCACCGGCCAGACAACAACTTCCAAAACAAACTCCTTTTGCATCAAAACCATGGAACCGAATTGTACAACACACTAGGTCCTCAATCGATAAGCAAAGTGGTCTCTCCCAGTCGAGAGTCGACTGGTCAGATGAAGATCCGGATGCCGATAGCAATATTCAAGAGTTGACAAGACTTGCGGACTTTCTGTCCACAACTTCAGATCCTGTGAAGATGTGGTCTAGAATTTGGAAAGTAGTGTCCCTTCACACCGCCCACGAAAATGGCCAACTTCAATCGAAACCTCCAGATACTCCAATGGAACTGCCAGAGCCTTCGTCGTAAACTCGCTGAACTTCAACACAACGCGTCAAACTTCGATTTACTGTTAATATCCGAGACATGGCTTACCCCAAACGACAATATTTATTTGAGAGGATTTGATATCGTGAGAAAAGACAGAAGCGACCGAAAAGGTGGAGGTGTAGCCATCTTTGTTAAGAATAAGCTTAAATATAAACAGGTATCGACTCTCTATGACTGTGATGGTAAACTCGAACTTTGCGCCATCGAACTTTACCTTCAAGATGCCAAGCTACTGGTGGTTTCTTGCTACAAACCCCCTGACTTTAAAATCAACTCTCTCTCCTGGGACCGTTTTTTTAATCAATTTCATGGTGTAGACAAAATATTCATAGGCGGTGATTTCAACTCTCATCACAGTCTTTGGGGCGACCCCCTTACTTGTGCCGAAGGAATTAAGCTAGCTGACACTGTCCTTGACAACAACTATGGCATTTTAAATGACGGTAACCCCACTTTTCGCTCTAAACAATACCACTCTTACTCAGCAATTGACCTTACGTTTGTAGACAACCTTTCATTATTCGATTTTACTTGGAGTGTTGGGCGGGACCCCTGGGGTAGCGACCATTTTCCTATAGTAGTTGAATTTTTAAAACCAGTAATCCCTCGATCCATCAATCATACTAACCGTAGACTACATTCCCATAAGACGGATTGGTCGCTCTTTCAAAACTCCCTTATCCTTAGACTAGACGAATGCACTAAAATTGTTCAAGATCCTAACCTAGATGCTCAAGTTAAGTACACCACTCTTATGACGATAATCACTGATGTCTTGAAACAAAGCACCCCTAACAAACCCTAGCATCAATCGACCAATCTATTGCGACAATACTAGCCACTTTCATAAACTCTATCGATACCAAGATTTAGAGTATGTAATTTCTGTGATAGCTGTTTATTCATAATGCAATAAGATACATATATTTATTGTATTATAAACTTGTGAATGGTAAATGTGGTAGTACATTATCATGTACTCCTAGTTTAAGTCAGGTTAAGAATTTCCTTTATAATTTTCACGTGTCCTAACAGGAAAGTGCCTTTTTTCCAGTTTAGTTTAGTCAAGTTTAGTTTAATCTTTAGTTTTTTACATTTTTGTAATTCGTACCTGACTACCTTAAGACCTAGACCATATAGTGCCTTGAGATGGACCGCGCAGGCGCATGCGCGATTGTGCGAGTCTACACATTGGTGATTCCTCTCGACCGTTGGTATAAGCTAACTGTTCCTTGATTTATTATATTATAGTGCATAGTCTTTATATGTATACATATATAAAACTTAAGTGTTAACCTGTTAAAAAATGTTTACTGTATAGGCTCTGTAGGCTGCGCCTAAAGCCTCCCTTCTTTTTTTTCTCTCAATAAAAAAAAAAAGGATACCGGGTACGCACCGAACAACGTATCAATGTAGCACCCAGCCTATCTATATAGCACCCGCAGTGAAAATAGATCAATCGTATCAGGAAAAAGACAATTACCAATTGACACAACACCAACACGTAACAAAAGGGCACTTACAGACACAGTATACCCGACCACAGAAACTATCATCATGCACGGAGGTGAAAATGAACAAGAAATGGGCCTAGAAAACGAAGCAAAACAAGTGGGGTCACAACAAGAACCAACCACCTCAAAACACACCAGACCTACCGGAAAAAACCTTTCCAACAGCCAGGCAACAACAAGGAACCACCTGGAAGAGTGGAAAACAGTAGAGAAATCTAAAGCACGTGGAAAACCTGCAAACAAACAACCCTCAGACGAGCCACAGCAAGAAAACTACAGAGCTACACCCATTATCGTACAAGATAACAGGCTTAGCGATAAAGACAACTTAAAGCAGCTGCTAACCAACTGCAAGCTGAATAATATAAATTATAGTCCACAACGGCCAAAATTCCGCACTACTTAAACCTCCGAATAGACAAGCACACGTGAACACAATCCATAAAAAACTAGGTACCTCCGTCTATATCTCTGAAGAACTAGAGTGGATACAATTACCTAGCCTTCCTGGTGAAAATAATTTCTACGCCAAACTACGAAAAGAATCTACGAAAAAGTATCGGATTTCGGACTTTTCGTAGTTTATTTTTACGCCAGATTTTGTACAGAGTAGTAGTTTTTCGTAGATAGTTGTAGAATGAAATTCGATGTCTATATGAATTGTCGTTTCTAGGTATTCATAGTTTATCGTAGTTCCTCGTAGTTTTTTCGTAGATAGTTGTAGAAGCCAGTTTCGGGATTGTACCTGGATCCTACCCGTACCGCAATTTAATAAACGAAGCGATTTCATAGTAATTCGACCTATTTTTAGAAAAAATCTACTCAACGTTGATGGAATTATTGAATTTAAAATTAAAAAAAAAAATTTACCCCCAGAAGGATTTGAACCTAGCTCACTTTTAGGGGCCACCCATCCAAGTACTGACCGCGTCCGATGTTGCTTAACCTCGGTGATCCCCAGATGTATGGTCTTCAACTCGCCCAAATTCATCTCCTTGCAGAACTTGACATTTTCTGGCAACATGAAGTTAGTGACTGACATGGAACTTCAACTGAATATTTGAAAAGCTTTGTCACGTTAAGCTTCATATTCTGCCAGCTTTTCGTAGAAAATCATACATTATAGTAATTTTGCGTAGAAATTCGTACTATTCAACAAACAATCGCCAAAGTTTAATCAAATCCTTCCGGCAATTAGACTTTTCACTTTTGTTGTAGAAAATTCTAAATTATCGTAATTTTTTGTAGTTTTATACTTGCGATCTACGTAAAAAGATTCTCATACATTTCAGTCGTAAATTTCTGTAAATGTTCGTAGATATTCATAGTTTGTGCAATTCTTATCTACCATATTCCGTAAAATCTACGAAAATTTTTTCGGGTTGATCATGGTCGTAGATTTTCGTAAACTTTCGTAGATATTTGTAGTAAAGATATTCTGTTGCTTGAAAGATGTAAATTTCCATAATTAATCATGAAATTTTGTAGTTTTCTACTTCCGGAACTACGAAAGACTACGAAAAATTACGAGAAATTGCAAACAATTCCGATTTTCTGAACATTTCTACGATTTGACAGTTTTTGTAGTTTGACGTGAAAATTATTTTTACCAGGGATATTCCGTTGTCGGGAAACTGTAGATTTTTGTAATTGTTCATGAAAATCCGTAGTTTTCCACTGCCAAAACTACGAAAAACTACGACAAATCAAGACAAGAACATTCAGCTTCATTCCGTTTGTAGATATTCGTAGATTCCCGTAGATACTCGTAGAACTGATATTCCGTTGTGGGAAAACTGTAGATTTTCGTAATTGTTCAAGAAAATCCGTAGTTTTCCACTTCCAAAACTACGAAAAACTACGACAACTCAAGACAAGAACATTCAGCTTCATTCCGTTTGTAGATATTCGTAGATTCCCGTAGATACTCGTAGAACTGATATTCCGTTGTGGGAAAACTGTAGATTTTCGTAATTGTTCATGAAAATTCGTAGTTTTCCACTTCCAAAACTACGAAAAACTACGACAACTCAAGACAAGAACATTCAGCTTCATTCCGTTTGTAGATATTCGTAGATTCCCGTAGATACTCGTAGAACTGATATTCCGTTGTGGGAAAACTGTAGATTTTCGTAATTGTTCATGAAAATTCGTAGTTTTCTACTTCCAAAACTACGAACAACTACGACAAATTACGAAAAATTATGAATTATTACGAAAAACCTCGTTTTTCTACGCATTTTTACGCTTCGGTATTTTTCGTAGTTTGGCGTAGAAATTATTTTCACCAGGGTTACGTACCCCGAATCATGCTTAATTAAACTAAGTACCTCAACCGGCCCAATATTCCTCACAGGTATTTACGCCAAAACGAGCAATAGAGCCAATGTAGACCTGGATATAGAAACACTTTTGAATACCAACGACATACTGGCAATAGAGGACTGGGATGCACACCACTCCACCCTAGGCACTGGTCAACCTGATCGACGATGCAACATTATTGCTAACTTTCTATCAGCATCACATTCATACATTGGCCCGCCTCAAGGTCAATGTAGCAGACCTTGCAACAGGGGAAACAACACTCTTGATTTCGGCATAACGAACATACCAAGTCTCTCAACACCTGCAAAACCGTAGAGCAAACCAGCGACCACTCAACACTCCTCTTTAAAATAAACATAAAACCTATAAAACACACACACTACACCAGAAATCTACTCAAAATTGACTGGGAAAGGTTCCACAATTCAACACAATTATCAGAAATTGCCACGCAAATAATAACTAAATCAGATATAGAGAACTGCATTGAGATAATTGCAAACAAAATTACTCTAGCCTTGGACAAGCATGCCCCACTAAAGACAGCCAACACCAAAAACAGAATACCTCGGGAGCTCACACAATTAATTAACGAAAGACAGTACTGGAGGAATAAAATGTCCAAAACAAGGGACAGTACCGTGGCTGGCAACTACGCCAAGGCCAAAGAAGAGGTTTCAAAAAAGTTCAATGAACTCCAAAAAGCGAAATGGTACAAGACCCTTGAAAATAGTGATCACCATTATAAAAAACTGTGGCAAATCCAAAAGTCACTCAAAAAACCAGAATCAATGAACCCAATTATACTGAACTCACAGAACCCAACCGAAACGGCAACGATACTCACAAAAACAGCCATTGTCCTACAATCCCCTGTCGAAAGCCACCTACAACTCACACTAAAAGATACCGAGAAAGATCCCATTGCCTTCTGGAATATGGCAGCGTACAGAAGAGCTTTGATGAAATGCAAAAACAACAGAGCACCAGGTCCAGATCAGATTACAGGCAAACCACTAAAATCAGCACACATGATCATTCACGAAAAGTTAGTTGACATCTTCAGCTACTGTCTACATAATAACTACTACCCTGATCGAGAAATGGAAAGAGGGAGTACGTACCTTTATACATAAGCCAGGCAAACCCCCTGCAGAACCAACATCTTACAGACCAGTAGTCTTGTTGAACATCATGGGCAAAGTTCTTGAAAGAATTATAATAAACCGGATAAAACCTCATTCAACCCTCATACCAGACTCGCAACACGGCTTCGTATGTCACAAAGGTACACACTCACAACTACTCAGACTCGCACACTTTGTGGAACAGAACATCGAACAAGGAAAATCGGTATGCATGATTGCCACAGATCTAACCAAAGCATTCGACAGCATCAATCACAAAGGCCTCATCTACAAACTGAATAAAGCTAAAGTTGACACCGGCATCATAAAAATAATAGAAAGCTACCTCGAGAACCGATCAATCGAGGGGAAATATCAAAATACACTAACGCACAACATCCATGTCCCCCATGGCGTACCTCAAGGATCAGTACTGGGACCAGTGCTGTTTAATCTTTACATACACGACATCCCACGAAATTCCAGGCCCAATACGCGGACGACCTGGCAGTTCTGGTACCCGCACAAAATCCTGAAATAGCAATGCATGCAGCCGCCCCGGTCACCGAAGACCTGATAGATTATTACAAAACCTGGGGGCTTCGGTGCAATCCATCAAAAACTCAGATGATTGTTTTCACCAAGAAACGTAAATTCGATGACTCAATCTCTTTGGGGGGAGTCGACATAACCACATCAAGCGAAATAAAGTACTTGGGCGTCACCTTCAATGCCAACTTTAAACTCACAAAACACATACAAAATGTAACCGAGAAAACGAACAGAGTAGCAGCATCCCTCTCCGCAATTATCGGATACTATAGCCAAGTAGATGTTGCGATAAAATACAAAATTATCCGCGCCTGTATTTTGCCAATACTGGACTACGGTATAACCACGCTCCTTCCATAGATCAGCAAAACAAACATACTAAAACTAGAGACTACTTACAAGAAGATCCTTAAAAGAGCAGCGGCACTACCTATCAGCTTCCCTACAGCTGACTTATACGATATGGTACAAGAACAACCTTTTATCCTAAGAATTAAACAACTTCACAAAGACGCCCTAGAAAAGCTGATTAACCACAATGACCCCTACCTGAGAATCACCCACAGACAATCTGTATTCTCCAGACACAATAGGTGCAACCCCCTAAAACCAACATATAGAATATGAAGACTAGCGTTAATAATTTATACCCCCCCCCCCTTTTCTTTTAATATTTTTCTACTTTATCCAAAAGATGTAAGAATCATCATACCAAGAAACTAGTCAATAGACACACCATCAGCCATACCAACAAAAAAACAATACCATACAGACAAACTCTAATACACACCGTGACTTACAGCACACATATCTATCGAGTAGAACAACCAACGAGTAAGATATGGAAAAACATAGTACGGCTGGAGAGTCAATTACTCAACACGAAAGAAATACGATTAAAAAAAAAAAACGTTTGCCTAACTGGAGGCTAAGGAAATAGATCAATTTATGAAAGCCTCATTGGAATTTGGTTTGTAGCAAACGATAGGATCTCAATATGACAATTATATTTCTAATGGTACGATTGTTTCCAACTTACTAGGGGCAAGCCTGAAAGCAGCATCCAAAATCGCAACGACTAGGGTCTCGATTTTGCCGAATGATTTAGTAATTGTGGTCACAGCACCTTCGATCTGATCGCTGGTATCTGGAAATTAAAAGATACCTCAATAATTTAGACAATTTTCAAGTGCTAATTGAGGCGCGATATTCTAGATGGGCACAATCGTCTTCAACTCACCTCCGGCTCTCCTTCCAAAACTTCGCAAATCGGCTATCACTTTGGGTTTGATTGGATCGACAGCATCTGAAATTGGAATACAGAGGTTATGATCAAGTCGTCTTCGACTCTCGCTCAGTTCCAACAACAGCTGGATGAAAATCAAGCTAGGCTTGATGTATTTTTCGAATGAGTATCACTTACGCGTGAAATTCGCCACAATTTCTCCTTTGAATCCTGAAAAATAAAATAGGCGTATCATGACACAGTGGAAATTCACCAATTGACG
>JAEUYN010001169.1:0-13422 GCA_018257835.1 Euura lappo | reverse complement strand
TATTGGTTTATTGAAATAAACATTCAGACGATTCATTTCTATAATAACCATATCCCGCTCGAATATGGTGCAGCTATGAAAATTCGGCCTCGCGATCAGATCCTTCGCACCACCCCGACCACCCCATTTCGTGACCAGCTTGACGCTCTTGTGTTTACGCACATTCTCCATGGTCTTGCCAAACACCGCGTTATTCATTAATTTATAGAAATTTTTTTCAAACTCGTTTTTCGATAGTTTTCTTTTATTTGTATTCAAGTCAATGTAGGATTTCAACCATGGAGATTGCGCAAACTTCAGAATCCTATGCACCTTGACCAGCTTCATGCCCAAATCCAAACATTGCTTCAGATTCCGATAATGAAGTATGTATTTATGTTTGGGTAAAAGTGTGGTGCACAATTTGGCTGTTTTACTGCCGGGTGGGGTAAAATGCTCGGGACAGAGCGGTAAATCTTTATGCTGCTCGTGCAGCTCTACCGGGTAGTCCAAATCGACCTCGAGCATGTAACCAATCGGTGAATCGTCCGGAATGCTCGTCACATCGATTGATTCGTGCTCCCACTCGAAGGAGCCACACGGTAGATGCTCACTCATAGCCGCACCATACAGATTATTGACATCGAAATACATGAGATATGATTCCTCTTTGCTCGAATCAAAATTGCGCATATAGCGATTGTTGGCTTTAGCATAGCGGTTCGAACATTGCGCTACACCACCTCGGATGCTTTTTTCAACAAATAAAACCATCTCGGGGTTATCTAGGAGTTGTAGATTAACACCCGTATGCTTTAACATTGCATCGAAAGCCAACCCCGGGGCGGTGTAATAATGGAGGGGATCTAAATCGTACGTTTGGAAACAGCTCTCGCGGAAATTTTGAAAAACATCGGCAAGCAAGAGAACGTCGGTTTTCAAATACAAGTCCGAATACTCGCCCAAGGTATTCAATTTAAATTTGCTCCAGACACTCTTTGCGTGCTGATAATCCGCATCGGAGACGCCCGAGTCGCTGAGTTTTGAATAGAAGCTTGCTCTATCGGGCAGGCTCAACTCGTCGAGTTTTTCCCAACTATCAATGTATTCGTAGGGGAAAACACCTTTGCGGATCATAAATTCAAATTCCTCGAGATCGCTGTAGAACGAACGAGTTATTGTTTTATCGCTGTTGTCAATATACGATGCCAGCTTGTCGAGGCTACTGGCCATGAACCGAAACGAATCTAAGAATCTCAGGTGTATAAAGGTACCATCAACCCGCTTCGTGAACGAGATATACCTCTCTTTATTAATCGGCAGCAATGTAATTTCCCCGGGGAAAGATGTGGCTAGAGATTTTATAATGAAATGCGAATCATAACCTGAAAAATTGTGAAACACCACGGGGATCGTATGTGTTTCTCTGTAATTTAAATTACATCCATTATGCGCGGGACCGCGATATTCCCCCGTGAAGTGACAGTGATCATGGCACTTTTTATCTCCCGATGAGAACGGTTTCTCACAGATGTAACAATTTTTCGCGCGTGCATGTCGATCCCGTTGCACTTGAGTCAGCGGTTTCATACGGATGATATTTTTAATTCGCGACTCTACGTTCACGGCCAAGTCACGAAGCTGCTTGACGAACCATTCGATGCAATCGGGTCCCCGTTTACTCGCATATCTCGATAATGCATTATCATACGAGCAATGCACATAATACGCAGCACTATGCGGGATATGCTCTTGGGGCTCGTTTGCACCGGGTTTTAGTATACACTCGAGATCCGCGTAGACAGCGAACGGCACCCGACCCTTATTTCGGAAATTTTTGAATTCTAGATTTTTATTTTTCTCCGAGAAAAGCATTCGCACCTTGTTCAAACGCGTGCAGTCGCCTCTATGCTTGTCAAAGCTACTTTGCACCGTGAAGTGACACAAACACCTATCACACAATAAAGTCGCACGCTTCTTTAGCGACACTTGGTTTCCCACTAAACGTGATAGATTTCTAATCCAAGCAAAGTGGAATCGCGGAGTGTAATTCACCAAATCAATATCGTCGATATCCATTTCCTCATCATCGCCAGACTCGACCATGAGTAAATGGATCGCATCCTCTTCTGGATTTATCAAATTTTTACTTAAATACAAAGGGACAATTACGCTCTTTTCACCCTTCGCACTATCACGAAAAGCCTCGCTCTCTATCCCGTATACATTTATCTTAATATTATTAAGTTTCTCGAACTTCGCCACACCATGTAGGGTCATGGGAAAACTCACACCTGTGCAATCCCACTCATCTATGTAGCGTTGATAGCTGTGGGTCCTTTCCGTGTGGCTGTTCACGGGGTGCCGCGCTGCGGTCAGGGCCCAGAGGAAGCAGCGCTCGTCATTATTCTGGATGTTAACGACCGCCTTCTTCAACCGGATGTCCTGGGGCAGCGTCACGAAGGTTGAAAGACCACCGGCTAGGGGTTGGTAGCGGTTGATGTTAATCACCACATTGATAATTTCCAGCATGCTCCAACCGGAATCTCGCTGCTCGAAGTCTTCTACCTTCACCAGCAGCTGATTCACTATTTTATCGTTGAACCAGCCGACGAGATCCGTTGAGGGCAGAATGATCTCGTTTCGCGTGGTGAAGGATTTCATATCCTCCTCGACGCTGTCACCCTTCACGTTCTCGAATAGGCATGTCAGGTTAACGTTTGCTTTAACGTTACCCTCGCTCCGCTGCACGTTTCTCAGGTGCTCGGTGGTGAGCACGCCGGCATCGGTCAGAAATGCCATAAGATCGCGATGTCGGAGATTGGTGACGACTCCAGTGCGAATCCTGCTGTTAAATGCACTGTCGAGATCGCTCCATTGAACACGACCATGAATATTATCGCCAATCCCTGCACCAACGACGGGTCGACGACGCTGTGCGAACTGCACCGCCCAAGATTGCAACAGTGATATCTTACTCTGTATCAATTGTTTTTCAGCGATGCGCATCTTGGGCGCGTTCAAAAGATTATTCAAAGTTTGAATATTCCGCTGTCCGTTCTCGATCCAGTGTGTAATATACTCCTCACTAGCTTCATCCTGCTCCATTGTAATCAGGTGGCTGTACGCCTCAGCCATCAACGCGACGAGATCCGAACACAACTGCTCAACCATGTTTTCCACAAAAATATCACTTCGATAGACCAAGAGCGAATGATTCCCCAAATCAGGAGTGCAACCCTTTTATACACACATGAGGTGGTGGCGGCAAGCGATTGTCGGCATCCTCAAAGAAAATTTTTCACCCACCCTCCGAGGTGGCATCTTCAGGAGGGGAAATTTGGATGATGCAACCTATCCTCTCAGATGCATACGTGTTCGATGATAAGGACGAGTGATGCGCATTTTGCATTTAATTCAAGCATTTACAGTGATACACACTTTACTTGCGGGAAATCGCATCCCACGGTTCCGCATTATTTTACCCCGACAGCTTGGGATTGGAATCGTTTGACTTTTCAATGCGATGTCGGCCGCATTTCTCATGAGAAAACTTTCGGTGGTCAATGTTGCTTCCCCATCGTGAAAATCAACTGCATTTTTTACGAATTTCGGTGGTCGATGTTTGTTTTTCCCATCGTAAGAAAAAAGGGTTTGAGGGTAAATATTGTAGACCGGAGGCTGCGGCTTTGAGAAGTGCCACATAAACTCCCACCCGCCGCGATAGTTGTCTACTGCATTGAATCACGTTTGACCGTTGCAGCATTTGTGCGGCCTGAGTGGAGTATTTCCGTGTGAACTTGCAGGTGCGAAAGGGGTGTGCATATTTCGGTAAGGAGAAGAGTAAGTAACACATTTCGCTAGCCACACCCTCAACTGCAAGAGTGGTGGTACTCCGGTTTAGATAAATACCACCCGTTTCTGCAGCAACCAGCATCATTCTTTGACGAAAATTCAGAGGGTCAAGTGCAAGTGGTGTAAAACAGTGGCTAAAGATATACTTAACATTTTTAATATATTCATCAATAAATTCGTTCTTGATTTTTAAAAGTATGGCTGGAATCGAGATCATTAATTGTAGGTATTGCGTCAAGTTTTTTTTGAGTTGAGAATTTACCGTTTTTAATTTTATCTAACACAGCTTATGACTGGGCGTACCCGGCAGAGTGGGATCAGCTGCAGGATAACGTCCTGCTGATCCTGCAGGATTTCGTCGGGATGCAGGCGCAGCTTAACGGTGGGATAGATCGCCTGCAGGGCATGGTAGCGGAGTTTTTGGGGCAGACTATTGTACTGGAGATCAACCATCGGTACTCTTACTGGTGGTTCAGACTCCAGAACGATAGGGCCCCAATCCCAACCCATGGATCATACAGCCAGCCTGCCTGGTTGTGGAGTCGCCTGATCCTGCATGCCGAGGATTGGGAGGTCTTTTGGGAGGATGAGGAGCAGGAGGAGGAGGAGGAGGAGGAGGAGGAGGATGAGGGGTATTGCGAGGATTGGTGTGTATAATTGATGGGTGATCAAAATGCTTTTTACTAATCACACCTTTTTATTCTTCTTACAGATTCGCAGAGAAACATCATATTTTAGCCTAATCTAAGAATGTTTATAATCTTAAAAGATAAGTTAATGATAAAATAACCTAAGAATATATGGCATGTAACAAAATTTATTAATGTAAAAATAATGTAACCAGCAAAACCTACAGCGATAATAATAATAATGACAATTAATTTCTATTTTTATAATAAAAGTGACGTGAAGTTTTTACTGATCAATCATAATTTTTTTTTTTTCATCCAAGTGTTTGAAAAACCACGACTTCAATCGCTGAACGTTTTCCACAGCACAATGGTATTTTGCGGTAGTATCGTGTCCAGGGTATCGCTTCGGCTCAATCTGATAGTTCGCATGAATCAGGCAGGGGTGTGCATCGGTACGCATTACTTGAGGAGATGGGCAACCCCAATCGCTTAGATCCACAATCGGTTTCGAGTGAGCAATTATTCTATCCAACCAACGTTTCGTTTCACCTCGCCACCATCTTCATCCAGATCATCCGCTGCTGTCGATTCCTCGCTAATTTTCATTTTATAGTTCTTTACCCCCACCACTATCCTTCTCAACTTTGAAAATCTTTCGTGTTGCAGCACGTTGATGGTTATTCCAGGAACTGTTTCGACTAACGAGGGTACTTATAGGTACGAGAACCAATTGTCGAGCTCGACGATGTAAATATGACGAACGTCGGCGGAATATCCCCGAGAACTTTTTCTAAATTTGAACGTGTACGAGTGATGATTTTCATGATCATAACCGATTCTTTTTAATTCGTTTTCTAGCTCCTCGGTGGTTCTTTTCAGCGAATATTGTAATTTAGATGTCAGGATGAAATGTTCGGTTCGCTCCCATTCATGACGAGAGTTCACTCGCCGATCGAATCGAGGATACGGTTTGACCGGAATCAGAGGAATGGAGTCCATCGTCTTTAATTTGGATGCGCGAGCTTTCCTAACCTTTTTTAGAGTTTTGCACTCGGATGGTGTTATGACCAACATACCGTGAATGTTCCGTTGTGTGAACTAACAGTGTAGATATCTCCTCGTTAAACTAACACCCGATGTAAAGTCGAAGCACTTGTGTGGCTTCATCTCGGTAGCTCTGGATTTATATACATCGCGGATCGGGGGTGTGGGGGTGAGAAAATATCACCTCCCTTTGACTCAAGCCGCGTGCAGGTGTGACTTGAGGTTGTTAATTGGAAAAATCCTTTGATATCACCGTGGGAAATCAGAGACAAAACCTTTGATTTCCGCCGCATGTGTGGGGAAAAAAATTCTCAAAACCTTTGATCTTTGCCGCCGCCCGCGTGGGAAAAAAAATTCACCCAAAATTCTTGGAAACAGAACCTTTGATCTTTGCCGCCGCCCGCGTGGGAAAAAAAATTCACCCAAAATTCTTGGAAACAGAACCTTTGATCTTTGCCGCCACCCGCGTGGGAAATAAATTTTCCAGAAAAGCCATCTGAGGAATGAACAATTAGGGGCGCCATCTGGGAAATGAACAAGGCGCCATCTCTCGGGGAAATTAGGGACGCCATCTGTCGGTAAATAGAGCGAACCATCGGTCGGTAACTGGGATGCTCCGAGGGTAACCCACTATAATAGGGACGCTATCTGTCGGTAAATAGAACCATCGGTTGGTAACAGTGGGGCAACTTACCCACTGTCGGTAAATAGCACGGATGCGAACCCCTCGGTCGGTAACATGTCGGTAACAGGGATCGTGGGCCAGAAGCCTCCCATCCCTACTACTCATTTCCCCCAAAAAGGCACTTTTTATTTGTTATTTTTTCACAAATATGAAAGTAATTTACCTGGATTCGGTGACCAGACCTAAAAAAGCTCATCGCCAGTTACATTTTGAAATCTGAAACGTAGGGTAAAATTAGTTTTGGTGATGATCTAAGATTTGTAAAAGGCTGCGCATCAATTGAGAACTCCAGAAAAAGAGCAGTCCGAGTAAACTCCTATTGTGTTATATTTGGTGTTGGTTTGGTCCGATGACAAGTTCCAATCGCATTATCTTGGGCCTTTTAGTGCCCGAACTACATCCTCATTAGTATCCAATCGTGATACTCTCTCGGCTCAGCTGTTGAATGACCAGATTTCTTTCAGGACTGGCCGGATGTGACGGACGAAGCGTATCGCTCGATCCATTTCAAGAATCACTCTCCGCCAAGCGTCTTCCAGTCTCCGCTGAAAGTCAAATGAGAGTGCACGCCAGAGGAGACATCGGAACCAGAGGAACTTCTGCTACTTTGGAGGAAAATTTGAAACTTGTAGCGTATACCTACCAAATATCTGCAATGGACTGTTCTATCAGGAATGAGAACTCCATCTTCACTTCATCGACGCGTTTCAAAACTCATTTATACAGGGTATAATACAATCCCTGACGAATATTTTGCGGAGTCGAGTCACGCATAAATTGAGATTAGGATCTACTGGGCGATTTCAATTCATCTCTTTATAAAATATGATTGCAATTTCACCGGACTCCGAATGATAAATGTTGTTTTTGTCGCTGGGTCAAATTCGGTTATTGATTTGAAAATTTCAAACAAAAAACGACGTTCCATCTTTATTGACGAAATAGTACCTATATCTATGTAAACGTGGCATGTTGGAACGACTTTCATATCTCCAAATGGAAGATAAAAATAATTGATTATCATTTTCTTATCTCGTAGTTATACCACGCGTTTACGTAGTCATTTACTTGTCAGTACAATTGAAATAAATGACGAAAATTCAAATCTTCAAATACCTACTAAAACTACAGCTGTAATTCCTAAACAGAGGTAGGCTAGTGTTACGTCACACGCAGGGCGAATTTGTAATTAATTGAATACAAATTACAAATTACAATTGTAATTGGATAAAAAATCAAATGCCAATTACATTTTTTATTTGTAACTGACCGAAAATCAATTACCAATTACGAATAAATTAAAATGTAATTGGTAATTGATTTGGATTCAATTACGAATTGGAAATGTCATTGGTAATTGAATTTGTTTCGGTCACAAATTGAAAAAGTAATTGGTAATTCAATATCATCCAATTACAAATTAAAAATTTAATTGATAATTGCATTTTTTTTTTTCAATTACGGATGGAACATGTAATTGGTAATTGAATTTTTTTCAATCACAAATCAAAAAGTAATTGATAATAATCAAATTTTTTTACAGTCGTAATTTGTAATTGAAATGTAATTAATTACATAATGTCATTGGATGCCGCCCAACACTGCATAGAAACGTACAGATATAATAAAATAAAGCGATAAAATATTATAAGAAATATAAATAAGATTAATATGTACGTGTAGGAATGTGTTGCCTTTTTCCCCGGGTCGATAAAGTGCTTGTATCTAAAAATCGTTGTCATTATTCAGATCACCTCTGTCAAACCGACAGAAGAATTCGACACTTTGGCCTTATTTATTCACACTCCTGTTGCAATCAATTCTCATAACATATTTTTCACGTTCAACCAAATATCGTCGACTGTGTTATACCTATATCCAGACATCCGCCATAATATCAGCATCAAATTCTGACAAATGAAGACCGGCTGTATGCTGCTCCGATCCTATATACCTATCTCTTTCTCAACCACGCGTCGCGGCCGGGGATTCCCCTACTTTCGCGTCGCGAAACGCGGTACATTTTACCTTTACCTTTTACCCAAATAACGCAAACAAAATTAAAACACAAAAATCATAATTATTCGGAATAATATTCAATATTTGTCCTTATTATCGTGATTATTATCCTCATTATTATCATTATTATTATTATCATCATTATTATTATTGTTATTACTATAACCGTAATAAACGACGTAAAGTACACTGTATGTACAGGTAAGTGATTTAAAACATTAGTTGTTCAGGTACGTGCTCATTCGATTGATTATCTTTTTTTACACGTATACTCTGCCACAGCGTGGCGCTCCTTTCGACTCGAGGTCCTCGTCCGTGTCCACTTTCGAAATTTTTCACAATTATCAGGCGAAAGAAAACGAAAGAAAAAACAGCCACCACCAGGCCTCAACAGAACACAGGTTTTACCGCGCTGTTGCGGAGAATGCACTGCCAATGACTTGACTGCACTACGGTGCAGGATGATAATAAATCTGCGTCAAAATCGACTCATCGGGACTCACCCTTACCTCCAGCCTTCGGTGAATAACAATATCAGAAATCCATTTCAAATCATTACATTATTTCGCAAACTTTGGAGACCGTCACAATCGTTCCTCAACAGCATAGAATTATTTTCAAAAAAGTTTCATACCTATAAATCTAGTCAACTGAACCCACCCCTCAACCTGTAACCGCATGTAATCGCGAAATTCGTCCACCAGATGTCATATTGACCGACTGGGCTGATTGTAAGTCAATTTTTGGTAATATTTCAAATCACCGTTAGCGCTTATTTGTCGCAGTTCAAGGCTGACTATTGCAAGCTTAGCCACTGACGCTTATTGTCGTTGCAACTATTTTCCCGCCTCAGAAAGTATGGCGGTGCGTCGGTGTTTAGAGATACATCCAGGCTCTCCTGCAGTGATTAGTTACAAACCGATCGCCAGAGATGGTGGTGTGGGATACCTGAGGTCCCACCAAAATACTGCGCATGCGTCGTCGCAAACCAGGCCCGAGAGTACCAATTCTTCGCCAGTTCTTCGCTTACCACCGGCAGTAACAGACCGTAAGTATTTCTCTCAAATACAATGCATAGCCGATACCTATTTGTTTACGTAAACAAAAAATAATAATAATAACCAATACTGATACCTCGCTGGTAGAAAAAACATATATATACATATATTCATCCAGCTAATACGTTGTGCATCCGTTACCATTCTTTATCCATCCAGCGGTTCCGTAACTCAATCACAGTATGGTTTCGTGACAACAATACGCGTGTCTCAAAAACGTTAATCGCCGGGCAAAAAAGTGAATTCTCATTTTATCGTAGTCGGGTGAAAAATAGTATATGCCACACGGGAGGAGCGGATTTTTACCTCGTGCTCGTGCTGCCCTAGCTGTCCTAACTCCGCTCGCGTCGCTCGTTGGCTCGGGCAGCAAACCTCGCACTCGGCACAAATCGCGCTCGTTCCTCCCTCATAGCATAATATACTATTTCGTAACACCTGCATGGGAAGTTCGACTCCGTGCACTGTAGAGGGTACGCGAAATGGCTTATTCCTTTACCGGCCGAGAGCAATGCACTGTCCTCGGCTGGTAAGAGGATCAGCTATCTCGCACATTCTCCACAGTCCTCGAAGTCAAACTTTCCATATCAGGTTTTTCACTAAAAAACAGAATGTGGATCTCGTACGGGTTGGCGATTCCTAACTCGTGTATATGCCGACGCTCGCCTTCGGCTTGTCGGGCATACTTCACACTCGTCCGGGATCGCCAGCTTCCTGCACTTGATTGTGAACTTTCTTCTAGTATTTGATACGCATCCAAATTTTTCTGCGATCTTAGATAATATGAACACGAAGAAGAAGCAGGATAGGAGAAGTGGTGGGCAAGGAAAGTCATGCGTCACTCAGTACTTCGGAGACTTGTTTGATGTTGAAGAAACCGTTTGTCTGGCCCATTGTGTGGGTTCAGATTTTCGAATGAGCCAAGGTATCGCCGCAATTTTCAGACAACGATTCGGCTCAGTTGGCCAATTAATTGATCAGCGAGTCGATCCGGGCGGTGTAGCCTATATCAAACACCAGAAAAGGCACATATTTTATTTGGTGACGAAACAGAAAAGCAGTGGTAAGGATCGTCGATGTATTCAAATATTTAGCAGCACAGTAGATTTTAATTTCCTAATTTATACTATTACTCATTTCACATTGCATAATTCTAGGCAAACCCACCTACGAGTCGATGGAAAGAAGTCTGCTTGCGCTGCATGAAAAATGCAAACAATTGAACGTCAGCGAACTCGCTATGCCCCGGATCGGTTGCGGACTCGACAGACTCGATTGGGGCAAGGTCAAAAATATGTTGGCCGAAATATTTGCCGATGGTTTCGTCATTAGGGTTTATACCTTGGCAACTGAAATGGTGAGTTCAAAGTTGCCAGTTCATGTGAAAAATATATTGCTTTTCATTTTTATCTCATACACTGAACTTGAGTCCACTGCCGTTATCCAACTTAAAGGCTCAATTGAGATATGTCTTTTTCTATTTCACCAAACTTTGATTTCATGATTATGTGCAGGGACGCACGGAAAACCCGGATCAGCACTACGTCAACGATTTCCGTGGCTACCAGGACCGAAACGACAGTCACCGTGATGTTCACCGTCGAGAAGATCTTCGTCGCGACGATCGTCACCGCGTGGATCTTCGTCACGATGACCGCCACCGCGCAGATATTCGTTTCGACGATCGTTGCCGCGAAGATCTTCGTCCTGAGGATCGCCACCGCGAAGATCTTCGTCGCGACGGTCGTTGCCGAAAAGATCTTCGTCACGATGACCACCACCGCGAAGATCTTCGTCGCGACGATGGTTCCCGCGAAGATCTTCGTCGCGACAGTCGTTGCCGAAAAGATCTTCGTCGCGACGATCTTCGTCCTGAGGATCGCCACCGCGAAGATCTTCGTCGTGACGGTCGTTGCCGAAAAGATCTTCGTCGCGACGATCTTCGTCGTGACGGTAGTTGCCGAAAAGATCTTCGTCGCGACGATCTTCGTCCTGATGATCGCCACCGCGCAGATATTCGTCGCGACGATCGTTGCCGCGAAGATCTTCGTCCTGAGGATCGCCACCGCGTAGATCTTCGCCGTCACGATCGTTGCTGCGTACATCTTTGTCCCGATGATTGACACCGCGTAGATCATTGACATGATATTATATATATATGGATGATAATATTAATATTATAACATAATATATAATGTAATGTAACATATATCATAATATCATATAATATCATATATATCATATAAAATATAGCACTCTTCAATGTTTCAGATTTTTCCCGCCAGCCGTCAATTTTTTATGATTACTCCACCCCATCTCAAATCGGATTTTTACAAAACCCGATTTTCCATTCCGATCATTTTGACACCCCTCCAGTGGTCGGCCATTCTTTTTCTATTTGTTTTACAGCGTTTTCGACATTATGAACAAACAACAAACAAAACGCTACGTAGCAACCTTACGAAGAATCTCCAACTATGATAAAAAATTCTGTGGTCCATTCGGAAATTTCTAGAAAATAGTATAAAGTATTAATTAGGGTTGCATACATTAGTTAGTTATTGTATACATATATACACATATTATTATATCTACATGTTTTTTAGAGTGTACAATTTTTTCTACGATAAATGTATTGAATGAGTCAAATTAGTTATACGGCACAAACTTTGATTGACAAATTAAAAAAGATCTACATACATATATGAATTATTAGTTGTTTTGATTTCTCTGAGTATACAGGGTGGTTCGTTACTTCATTATTTGAGCACGCTGGCAGATTCCTTGGATCATTTTAAGACGAAACTTGTTCTTGCTAATTTTTTTTTAAAGCAACGGTTAACGAGTGAGAGTCAATTAAAGTAGGCCAATCCTGGCACAGATAAGCCACCGTCACAGGGGCGCCGCGTTTCAGTGGGGCTCGCGGGCAGCGCCCCAGAGTGCGCGAGCGTTCGCGCAGAGTCAATGAAACAAAACGACGATCGGAGTCAAACAATCGGATACAGTTCGCCGATGTGAATGAAACACATGATAAAAGCCGGAGTTTTTTCTTCCTTCATGACACTAAAGCTAACCGCCGCACAGTGGTCCGAAATCCCGAAAGCAGACATAATTCGAATTCGGGTGAAAGTCTGTATTCGGGGGTTTTTGGGGTCGCTGAATACGAATCCTCGAAGTCAG
Organism: Euura lappo; assembly: GCA_018257835.1. NCBI lineage: Eukaryota > Metazoa > Arthropoda > Insecta > Hymenoptera > Tenthredinidae > Euura > Euura lappo. Next base: position 973 of record JAEUYN010001169.1, on the reverse strand, counting down.
AATTTCCAAAACAAAATGGCGTATCGAGAACGGTGAAAATTTCTTCAAACCTGTTCAACTGGGTGAAAGTCTGTACTCGGGGGGTTTTTGGGGTCGCTGAATACGAATCCGAAGTCAGAATTTTCAAAAACAAAATGGCGTATCGAGAAGGGTGAAAAATTTCTTCGAAACTCTGTTCAATTCGGGTGAAAGTCTGTACTCGGAGGTTTTTGGGGTCGCTGAATACGAATCCGAAGTCAGAGTTTCCAAAAACAAAATGGCGTATCGAGAACGGTAAAAAATTCCTCAAAAGCCCTGTTCGATTCGGGTGAAAGTCTGTACTCGGGGGGGGGTTTGGGGTCGCTGAATACGAATATGCAACTGAAATTTCGAAAAACAAAATGGCGGACTCAATATGGACAGCTACTTTTTGGAGAGTCAATTTGATTTGCGGGGAATACATTTTTTAGGAGTCTTCAAGGCTGCTGATCATAAATATGGAGTCGATTTTTGGAAATCATGATTGAGAATGAATTGAATAGGACTACTACTACAACATGTCGCTCGAATCGTTCCGGCTTCTCGGAAGAAGCCCGGGCCTCGCCGTGCTTTCCGTAAAAGTCGTCAAACCTTCAATTTCAGTTGTGAAAAATACAGAAACGTTGAGCCAAGTGTAGGATTTTTCTGAAAATCTCTTTTCTATCCTGTTCGCTTGTTGCCACTTTTTCCTGAATTCGGATACCAATGTTTTCCGGGCATCTTTCTGATTTGGCGGCAAAATTGTATGGATGCTCCTGTTTTTCTTAAATCTGGGCTTGAATAATTTTCGAGGGTTTTCGATCCGCCATTTTGTTTTTGTGAATTTTGCCGCTCACAGTTCCCGCCGGCGGCGATTTTCGGTGATGAACCGTAAAATACTGAAAATAGACTATTGAAACGTCGTATTTTTGTTGAATTAACCATTTTCGGAAATAATTGAATAGTTTGTATTTTT
>JAEUYN010001167.1:0-10420 GCA_018257835.1 Euura lappo | reverse complement strand
TTCTACCTTCCTACACTCTTTTGGTCACAAGTTCGCTGACTTTGGTTCAAAAAAATTTAAATAAAAAAAAAATTAATCACTTGTCCAAAATACGCGATTTCGTGTCCAGAACCCGTTCATCGTACTCAGACGGCCTTTTTCTACCTTCCTACACTCTTCTGGTCACAAGTTCGCTGACTTTGGTTCGAAAAAATTCAAATTTCAAAAAAAAAAAATTTATTCGCGCTTCCAAAATACGCGATTTCGTGTCCAGAACCCGTTCATCGTACTCAGACGGCCTTTTTCTACCTTCCTACACTCTTCTGGTCACAAGTTCGCTGACTTTGGTTCAAAAAAATTTAAATAAAAAAAAAATTAATCACTTGTCCAAAATAAGCGATTTCGTGTCCAGAACCCGTTCATCGTACTCAGACGGCCTTTTTCTACCTTCCTACACTCTTCTGGTCACAAGTTCGCTTACTTTGGTTCAAAAAAATTTAAATAAAAAAAAAACAAGGGTTTGGGCTGACTATGAGCCAGCCTTCGAACTTCCCGTTATTTATTTTATTCTCGTTATTTTGAAATTTGTAAATCTGACCTCAGATTCTTGATCAGCGGTTCAAAAACCTTCGAGTACAAATTTCCGTAAGATTTCGAATGTTTTTAGTATTTTTCCCAGCAAATCGGACTCGCCATTTTGAATTTCGCCAATCTGACTTCAGATTCGTGATCAGTGACCCAAAAAACCTACGAGTACCAAGTTTCATCCAAATCCAAATGTTTTTAGTTTTTTTTGCAGCATATCGAATACGCCAAATGAAAATTTTGTAAAACTGACTTCAGATTCGTGATCAGCGATCGAAAAAACCATATGGTACCAAATTTCATTGAAATCCGTTGATTCGTTCTCAAGATATCGTCATTTTTGTTGCGTTTTTAGAATTTTGTTATTTGAATAGTTCAAAAAGTACTAATCCGATCGAGGCCAAAATCTAATCAGTTCTAAGTTGAGAAAAGCCCCGTCGACTGAGCCCTATCTGATCAAAATCCGCGAACTCGTTCTCGAGATATCGCGCGGACAAAAATGTGGTCACGCACATACACACACACACACACACACACACACATACACACACACATACACACACACACCCAGACGTCAAACTGAAAATAGTCGGAGGTGATTCTTTGGACCTCGAAATGTGGAGATTTAGTAAAAACTCGACTTTTCATTTTCGGGGTGATCACAATAACTTCCTTTTTCTCTGAAAACAGAGAAACGGGAAGTTAAAAATTAATCACTTGTCCAAAATACGCGATTTCGTGTCCAGAACCCGTTCATCGTACTCAGACGGCCTTTTTCTACCTTCCTACACTCTTCTGGTCACAAGTTCGCTGACTTTGGTTCAAAAAAATTTAAATAAAAAAAAATTAATCACTTGTCCAAAATACGCGATTTCGTGTCCAGAACCCGTTCATCGTACTCAGACGGCCTTTTTCTACCTTCCTACACTCTTCTGGTCACAAGTTCGCTGACTTTGGTTCAAAAAAATTTAAATAAAAAAAAAATTAAAAAAAAATTAATCACTTGTCCAAAATACGCGATTTCGTGTCCAGAACCCGTTCATCGTACTCAGACGGCCTTTTTCTACCTTCCTACACTCTGCTGGTCACAAGTTCGCTGACTTTGGTTCAAAAAAATTTAAATAAAAAAAAAATTAATCACTTGTCCAAAATAAGCGATTTCGTGTCCAGAACCCGTTCATCGTACTCAGACGGCCTTTTTCTACCTTCCTACACTCTTCTGGTCACAAGTTCGCTGACTTTGGTTCAAAAAATTTAAATAAAAAAAAAATTTAAAAAAAATTAATCACTTGTCCGAAATACGCGATTTCGTGTCCAGAACCCGTTCATCGTACTCAGACGGCCTTTTTCTACCTTCCTACACTCTTCTGGTCACAAGTTCGCTGACTTTGGTTCAAAAAAATTTAAATAAAAAAAAAATTAATCACTTGTCCAAAATACGCGATTTCGTGTCCAGAACCCGTTCATCGTACTCAGACGGCCTTTTTCTACCTTCCTACACTCTTCTGGTCACAAGTTCGCTGACTTTGGTTCAAAAAAATTCAAATGAAAAAAAAATTAATCACTTGTCCAAAATACGCGATTTCGTGTCCAGAACCCGTTCATCGTACTCAGACGGCCTTTTTCTACCTTCCTACACTCTTCTGGTCACAAGTTCGCTGACTTTGGTTCAAAAAAATTTAAATAAAAAAAAAATAAAAAAAAACAAGCGGGTTTGGGCTGACTATGAGCCAGCCTTCGAACTTCCCGTTATTTATTTTATTCTCAGCTATTTTCAAATTTGTAAATCTGACCTCAGATTCTTGATCAGCGGTTCAAAAAACCTTCGAGTACAAATTTCCGTAAGATTTCGAATGTTTTTAGTATTTTTCCCAGCAAATCGGACTCGCCATTTTGAATTTCGCTAATCTGACTTCAGATTCGTGATCAGTGACCCAAAAAACCTACGAGTACCAAGTTTCATCCAAATCCAAATGTTTTTAGTTTTTTTGCAGCACATCGAATACGCCAAATGAAAATTTTGCAAAACTGACTTCAGATTCGTGATCAGCGATCAAAAAAACCATATGGTACCAAATTTCACTGAAATCCGTTGATTCGTTCTCAAGATATCGTCATTTTTGTTGCGTTTTTTAGAATTTTGTTATTTGAATACTTCAAAAAGTACTAATCCGATCAAAGCCAAAATCTAATCAGTTCTAAGTTGAGAAAAGCCCCGTCGACTGAGCCCTATCTGATCAAAATCCGCGAACTCGTTCTCGAGATATCGCGCGGACAAAAATGTGGTCACATACACACACACACACATACACACACACATACACACACACACACACACACACACCCAGACGTCAAACTGAAAATAGTCGGAGGTGATTCTTTGGACCTCGAAATGTGGAGATTTAGTAAAAACTCGACTTTTCATTTTCGGGGTGATCACAATAACTTCCTTTTTTCTCTGAAAACAGAGAAACGGGAAGTTAAAAATTAATCACTTGTCCAAAATACGCGATTTCGTGTCCAGAACCCGTTCATCGTACTCAGACGGCCTTTTTCTACCTTCCTACACTCTTTTGGTCACAAGTTCGCTGACTTTGGTTCAAAAAAATTTAAATAAAAAAAATTAATCACTTGTCCAAAATAAGCGATTTCGTGTCCAGAACCCGTTCATCGTACTCAGACGGCCTTTTTCTACCTTCCTACACTCTTCTGGTCACAAGTTCGCTGACTTTGGTTCAAAAAAATTTAAATAAAAAAAAAAATAAAAAAAAATTAATCACTTGTCCAAAATACGCGATTTCGTGTCCAGAACCCGTTCATCGTACTCAGACGGCCTTTTTCTACCTTCCTACACTCTTCTGGTCACAAGTTCGCTGACTTTGGTTCAAAAAAATTTAAATAAAAAAAAAAATTAATCACTTGTCCAAAATACGCGATTTCGTGTCCAGAACCCGTTCATCGTACTCAGACGGCCTTTTTCTACCTTCCTACACTCTTCTGGTCACAAGTTCGCTGACTTTGGTTCAAAAAATTCAAATAAAAAAATTAATTCACTTGTCCAAAATACGCGATTTCGTGTCCAGAACCCGTTCATCGTACTCAGACGGCCTTTTTCTACCTTCCTACACTCTTCTGGTCACAAGTTCGCTGACTTTGGTTCAAAAAAATTTAAATAAATAAAAAATTAATCACTTGTCCAAAATAAGCGATTTCGTGTCCAGAACCCGTTCATCGTACTCAGACGGCCTTTTTCTACCTTCCTACACTCTTCTGGTCACAATAGGGTCCTAGAAGTACGATGTAGGATCGTGGGGCAGATATTCACTCATATGGGTCGCGAATAACTATTTTTTCGTACCGAAATTTTGAAATATCCGCCCCTCGACGATATAGCGAGACAGCATAGGGTCCTACAAGTACGATGTAGGATCGTGGGGCAGATATTCACTCACATGGGTCGCGATTCACCATTTTTTCGTACCGAAATTTTGAAATATCCACCCCTCGAGGATACTGCGCGGCATCAGAGGGTCCTACAAGTACGATGTAGGATCGTGGGGCAGATATTCACTCACATGGGTCGCGATTCACCATTTTTTCGTACCGAAATTTTGAAATATCCGCCCCTCGACGATATAGCGAGACAGCATAGGGTCCTACAAGTACGATTTAGGATCGTGGGGCAGATATTCACTCACATGGGTCGCGATTCACCATTTTTTCGTACCGAAATTTTGAAATATCCGCCCCTCGACGATATAGCGAGACAGCATAGGGTCCTACAAGTACGATGTAGGATCGTGGGGCAGATATTCACTCACATGGGTCGCGATTCACCATTTTTTCGTACCGAAATTTTGAAATCTCCGCCCCTCGACGATATAGCGAGACAGCATAGGGTCCTACAAGTACGATGTAGGATCGTGGGGCAGATATGTTAAATATACTCACAACGACATGCACAGTGTACATGCGCACATATTTCATACACACCAGTTATACAGAACGACCGCACCTCAATAGAATTTCTTCTGTTTACTTTTGGTCATTCCAGATTTGTACCGAGTCAGTCGGGTTTGAATAAACGTGCCGTACAGACGTGCCTATCGTGTTATTATCAAATACTGTGTTTTCGGTTACATTCATTTTCTTTCCTCTGCACCTCCTCTTTTCAGGGAAACGGCTGATATATGCAACAGGTTATGGGCCCAGGAGTGCAGAGTGAAAAGGGTTAACAGTTTTGATAAGTAGACAATTGAGAGATGTGCACCTAAGGAATAAAGTAAACCATAAGTGTGTGCGCGCGTTTTCAAGTGAAAGGACATGGCGGACAGTACTCATACATCCATTGCTAAGCTCAACAGTGAAAATTACCAGATATGGAAATATAAACTGGAAATGTTATTAACGAAGGAAGATCTGTGGAGTGTAGTGATTGATAATCCCCCTACGTCAACAGCACAGACCGACGCATGGAGAAAACGCGACGGAAAGGCGCGAGCATACATAGGTCTGTTAGTAGAGGACAGCCAACTCGTACACATACGCACGAAGCCGACCGCGAAGGAAACATGGGAAGCACTCAGACTGTACCACGAGAAATCGTCGCTTACAAGTAAGGTGTTTCTCTTAAAGAAAATATGCAATATGCGACTACAGGACGATGGTGATATGGAGCAGCATATAGGCATGATGCAGGAATCAGTGGATAAACTAACTGCGCTAGGAGAAGACCTAGCTGAAAAGTTAGTCGTGGCAATGTTGCTTTGCAGTTTACCTGACTCTTACAACACAATGATTACAGCGTTAGAATCCAGATCCGAGGATGACCTCACACTATCGCTAGTCAAAGGTAAACTTATAGACGAATATAGGAGACGTCAGGGGCAAGCAACAACAGCTAACTCGAACGATACAGCGTTGTGGGTAAACAAAGATAAAGCCGCTGGATCGTCAGGTTTGATCTGTTACTTTTGCCAAAAGGGAGGCCACCTAAAAAGAAACTGCGAAAGATACAAACGATGGAAGTCAAATAAAGAGAAAGGAAATAGAAATAAAGATGCAAGTGCGAGAATCGCGAATAATCAAGAACAAACAAATGAAGGAGCAAGTGCTACCACCAGTAATAATCAGGATAATTCGGATACTTCTTTAGATGATTATTATTGTTTTTCGGTGCGCCAAAATAAATTTGGACAAAAGTTAAAGGACATATGGTGTTTTGATTCGGGTGCTACGAGTCATATGACAAACAATAAAGAGTTCTTTTCATCGTTAAATGAGAATCACCATTCTCAGGTGCGTGTTGCAAACGGAATAAAGTGCGCGGTGAAAGGAATTGGTGAAGGACAATTAAAGTGTATCAATAAAGACAATAAAGAAGTTTACATAAAACTGAAGGAAGTGCTCTATGTCCCGGAATTCGAAGAAAATTTAATTTCTATACGAGTGCTGGACAATCTAGGATACAAAACGGAATTCAGTGACGGAAAGTGTAACGTGTCCAAAGACAATGCGAGCGTTGCAGTTGGAGTCGCGCAAGGAGGTATCTACGAGATGCAGCTGGTCGGAAGGGCTCTTGCAGCGAAAGGCGGTCATACCGAAACCTGCATACATACATGGCACTGCAGACTTGGTCATCGAAATCCTCAGACTATCAAGAAGCTAGCGGGTAATAATTTAGTTTCTGGATTTAAGCTAACAGACTGTGGGATAAAGGTTACGTGCGAAAGCTGCATCAAAGGGAAAATGGCGCGCAAGCCGTTTCCAAAAAGGGACCAGAAAAATTCGGAAACCAAAACAAATAGGCCATTAGAGTTGATACACACAGACGTGTGTGGGCCGATGAAGACAATGACACGGGAAAAGAAAAGATATCTCGTTACCATGATAGATGACTACAGTAGATTTTCGCAAGTATTTTTCGTAGCAGAAAAATCGGAGGTTACAGAGATAATTCGAAATTATATTGAGCATGCAAAGACAAAGTTCGGAAGAAAGCCTCAAATCATTCGATCCGATCGTGGAGGCGAATACCTATCCAAGGATCTTCAAATCACGTTGAAGAAGGAGGGCATCGAGGTAAACCTGACGGCACCGTATACGCCGCAGCAAAACGGCGTGGCCGAACGAAAAAATAGAACTTTGATCGAAGCTGCAAGGTGCATGCTCATCGATGCGAAACTACCAAAAAGATGCTGGGACGAGGCAGTTCACCATGCAAATTATTTGCAAAATAGGTTGCCGACAGCTCCAAAGGACAAGACGCCTTTTGAACTATGGCATGGCAAGATACCAGACATTGGCGATTTGCGACCTTTTGGATGTGACGTGTACGCATTCATTCCAAAAGAATTACGAACAAAACTCGACGATAAGGCGCGCAAATATGTTTTTGTTGGATATTCGAAAGAATCAAAGGCGTACAGGATGGTGGACCGAAGCTCAGGAAAAATTGTCATCAGCAGAGACGTGAAGTTTCTACCAGACGTCTACGGCTATCAAGAAATCGAAAAGGATACGACGGAATTCGACGGAATTATCGAGAAAAATGAAGAAATCGCACATATTCAATTTAGCGACAGTACTCAAGAACTTCCAGAAGAACGCGCTGCGGTAAACGAAGGAGAGAATGATGATTCGCTTCAGAACACTACTGCTGAGACATCAAGAAATCTGACAGATTCAAGTATTCTAAGTCTCACAGAAAGCGCATCGCATGACGAAGACGAAAATGATCCGGATTGGAGTTTCGAGTCTGCAAATCAAGATGAAGAACACCCGGAGAGAAGACAGCAGTCCTCGCGCGTTAATAAAGGAAAGCCACCAGACAGATTTGTACCACAAGCCAAACTGGTACAAGGAGAACGAGCGGAACCGACAACTAGAGAAGAGGCTTTATCAGGACCGGATGCTGAATGTTGGAAATCAGCAATGGATGAAGAAATGAAGTCTTTACTCGAAAGTCATACTTGGGAGTTAACAAGAATGCCACTCGATCGAAAACCGATTGGATGCAAGTGGATATTCAAGAAAAAGAACGCCGCTGATGGAAAACCGGACACTTATAAAGCAAGGTTGGTCGCGCAAGGTTTTTCACAGAAATTTGGCATAGATTACGACGAAGTTTTTGCACCGGTAGTAAAACATGAAACATTAAGAATTTTACTATCGATTGCTGGAAAAAGAAATTTCAAAGTTCAACATTTGGACGTAAAAACCGCTTTCCTGAACGGTATACTGAAGGAAGAATTATACATGAAACAGCCTCCAGGATACGAAAGTCAAGGAAACGAAGGTTACGTGTGCAAACTGAAGAAAAGCATCTACGGTCTTAAGCAAGCTGCAAAATCGTGGAATGATAGAATCAACGAAGTTTTGGAGATGCACAAATTCAGAAAAAGCGACGCCGATGCATGTTTGTATACGAAGACTCAAGGAAAGGATGAGGCGATATACTTGGTAATTTACGTTGATGATATAATTGTTGCCAGTCAGTCGGCAGCACTCATCGAACAAACAAAGAAGATGCTGAATAAGTATTTTCACCTCACGGATATGGGAGATATAAGATGCTATCTGGGAATCAAAGTTAGAAGAGATTCTTCTGGAAATTTTTATATCAACCAGAAGAATTACATAAATAAGATAATAAATTCTTCCGGATTGGAGGAATGCAAAGGATCCACCGCGCCAATGGACACTGGATATTATAAACTGAGAGAAAATTCTCCGACCTTTGAGAATGAATATTATCGCGTGTTGATCGGATCCTTGTTGTACGTCGCCGTAAACACTCGACCAGATATTTCGGCAGCTGTATCTATTCTGAGTCAACAGATAACTGCACCTACCAGAGTTGATTGGAACGAGGCGAAGCGGGTCGTGCGATATTTGAAACAAACAATCGACTACGAACTGAAATTAAGCAACACGGATCAAAGAACTGAAGATCTGATTGGTTTCGCGGATGCGAATTGGGCGGAGAACAGAGAAGATCGGAAATCAAACAGCGGACACATCTTTAAACTAAACGGCGGGATCATCAGCTGGAACTGCAGAAAACAGAGATGTGTGGCGTTATCATCGACAGAAGCCGAGTTCGTGGCACTATCAGAAGCGTGTCAGCAGGCAACTTGGATTCGTAGGATATTAGCGAGTTTCGGGGAACCACAGAAGAGGCCTACTCTAATAAACGAAGATAATCGAAGCTGCTTAGATCAAATAAAGTCAGGGGACTACACAAACAGAACGAAGCATATTGACGTAAAGTATTATTATGCAACGGATGCCAAAACCAAAGGGATTGTCACTTTCAAATGGTGCTGCACCGAGGACAACGAAGCCGATATGCTGACGAAACCGCTTGGACCAAACAGAACAAAGATGATATGCGAGAAAATCGGATTAAGAAACTGGAAGGGAGATGTCGTTGAGGGGGGGTGTTAAATATACTCACAACGACATGCACAGTGTACATGCGCACATATTTCATACACACCAGTTATACAGAACGACCGCACCTCAATAGAATTTCTTCTGTTTACTTTTGGTCATTCCAGATTTGTACCGAGTCAGTCGGGTTTGAATAAACGTGCCGTACAGACGTGCCTATCGTGTTATTATCAAATACTGTGTTTTCGGTTACATTCATTTTCTTTCCTCTGCACCTCCTCTTTTCAGGGAAACGGCTGATATATGCAACAAGATATTCACTCATATGGGTCGCGAATAACTATTTTTTCGTACCGAAATTTTGAAATATCCGCCCCTCGACGATATAGCGAGACAGCATAGGGTCCTACAAGTACGATGTAGGATCGTGGGGCAGATATTCACTCACATGGGTCGCGATTCACCATTTTTTCGTACCGAAATTTTGAAATATCCGCCCCTCGACGATATAGCGAGACAGCATAGGGTCCTACAAGTACGATTTAGGGTCGTGGGGCAGATATTCACTCACATGGGTCGCGAGTAACTATTTTTTCGTACCGAAATTTTGAAATATCCACCCCTCGACGTTATTCCGCGACAGCAGAGGGCCCTACAAGTACGATGTAGGATCGTGGGGCAGATATTCACTCACATGGGTCGCGATTCACCATTTTTTCGTACCGAAATTTTGAAATATCCGCCCCTCGAAGATATAGCGAGACAGCATAGGGTCCTACAAGTACGATTTAGGATCGTGGGGCAGATATTCACTCACATGGGTCGCGATTCACCATTTTTTCGTACCGAAATTTTAAAATATCCGTCCCTCGACGATATAGCGAGACAGCATAGGGTCCTACAAGTACGATGTAGGATCGTGGGGCAGATATTCACTCACATGGGTCGCGAGTAACTATCTTTCCGTACCGAAATTTTGAAATATCCAGCCCTCGACGATATTGCGCGACAGCAGAGGGTCCTACAAGTACGATGTAGGATCGTGGGGCAGATATTCACTCACATGGGTCGAGGTTCACCATTTTTCGTACCGAAATTTTGAAATATCCACCCCTCGACGATATTGCGCGACAGCAGAGGGTCCTACAAGTACGATGTAGGATCGTGGGGCAGATATTCACTCACATGGGTCGCGATTCACCATTTTTTCGTACCGAAATTTTGAAATATCCGCCCCTCGACGATGTAGCGAGACAGCATAGGGTCCTACAAGTACGATGTAGGATCGTGGGGCAGATATTCACTCACATGGGTCGCGATTCACGATTTTTTCGTACCGAAATTTTGAAATATCCGCCCCTCGACGATATAGCGAGACAGCATAGGGTCCTACAAGTACGATGTAGGATCGTGGGGCAGATATTCACTCACATGGGTCGCGATTCACCATTTTTTCGTACCG
>JAEUYN010001166.1:125000-127015 GCA_018257835.1 Euura lappo | reverse complement strand
ATCATGGCAATTTACTTGATAGGCTGGATGGCTATAGTGTACGGGGACTAGCGCTTGACCCAGTTCGCAGCTACCTAAGTGGCTGCACTCAGTGTGTGAAGGCGAACGGGGTCAAGAGCAAGATTAAGGAAGCAGGAATAGGAAGAAAGTCTCAATCAAGAATAAGATTCAAAGTGGTTATTCAATTTCTTGTTTTATTTGTTTTCCAGATTCAATTTCTTGTTTTATGGGTGTACCAGATGGCTGGCGGTCTGTGAAAAGAATTGTTCAAAATTAATGAAAAACGGCGAATGAAGCGTGTCTACAAATTTGAAATCATAAAAACCACAAACTTTTCTGATCACGACGCCGAAGGCGTCGTCGTTTCGCCTGGCTGGGCCTATTCTTTTTCGGGACAGGTCCCAGCCTCTCTTTTACGGGTTTTTTTTTTTCTCCGACAGGTGGACTCACGATGGCCGGAGGAGCCGTTCCGCACCGCGGGCATGACGGCCGGGGGCTGGGGTCGCCGAGATATGTATTGTTTGTCCCCCCGTGGCTAATTGTGATGTTGTTGATGATAATCTGGCGATCCTCCGCCATTCTCGATTTACTTGAAACAAGAAATAAATTGGTACATAAGTTGGTTAACCTATAAATTTGGTTTGAAAAAACCAAAAAAAAAACAAGAAATAGAGATCCTCAGAGTGTATGAGCTATAGCTGTGGTTAAAAAAAAAAAAAAAAAAAAAACCTTCCAGTTGAAACGCAAAAATTTTGGACACGATTTCGCTGAGCACGAGTTTGGCTACTAATGGCGGATTCAGTGTTGCCAACCTACCAGACCAACATTTCTTCAGATAGCGCTACAAAAATTCTTCAGATTTCTTAGTAGATGGAGCCACAATAATTATTTAGATTTCTTATGGCGCCAAAATAATTCTTCAGATTTCTTACATTCAGGAGTCATATTGGTCGATATTCAAACTCAATAAATATAGGAATGTACCACTACTAGTAGCTACTACTGCTACTAATTGCTACGGGACACCACACGAAACACTACACCAATTTGTCGAATGATCTGATTGGTGCATAGGTACGCTTCTGAAGTCTGGGCGCCTCTTTACGCTCGGCAGATTGGACGCCTCGAATCTGTACAACACAGATTCTTCCGAGCGGCCTCCTTCAAACTTGGCCGTCCCATGCGCCGTGACGATCATGACTACCTCGGGGTCTCGCTTCGGCTGCAATTGCCCACCTTAGAATCCCAGCGCAAACTCGCAGACCTACTGTTTCTCCACAAACTGCTATCAGGCGCTGTAAATTGCCCTGCGCTGCTGGAGCAAATTCCCATTCACGCTCCCTCGAGGATGGGCAGGACTATGAGAGTTTTCTACACCTCAACGGCGCGCAACGTCTTCTCGGCCAGATCAGCTGTTTATAGGATGACTGCGACAGCAAACGAAGTCAATGGCATCAATCTCTTCGACGTCTCCAACAGAGTCCTTCGGTCTTCGGTCGAGGATCTTTTGCTCCAGTTTGGCTGAACTGGCTGATCTGCTCTTAACAGTCTCTTTTTATCCCACCTCACCATCGTCAACCCCTCTTACAACTTCTACTCCCTGTTTATTACCCACTATGCACATCTTTTTATTATATTTTTAATGCAACTTAGGCTTTTATACTTAGTGCAAGCTAGTCTTTTATACTTTTAGAGCAATCCTTACTAGTCTGTACTTTAATGCTCCAATGCTTTATACTTGCTGTCCATATTTATTTACTAAGTTTCTCTACTTATGTTGTACAGGGTTTATACCCGTCGAATAAATAAATAAATAAATAAATAATGATGAGTTAAAGAGAGTGATGACCATAATTTATTATAATTAATCCGAAAGAAAACCGGGACTTTTATCAAGCTCCTTCCGGAATTTTTCTACTGCAGCAAGGCATGCATGCACGACGTCGTTGATACATTGACACACAGTGTGTGCCAAACATTGCGGGATACCTCCTTGCCTTAATTAATTGCTCTCC
>JAEUYN010001166.1:0-122500 GCA_018257835.1 Euura lappo | reverse complement strand
TAAAATGCATGTCCTTGCACGACCTCTTTACGACGCGAGCCGCGTATTCTATTTTTCGTTCCATTTGCCGCGAATTCGGCAAAACAAAATCATCTTTAAAAAAATGGGGGAATATTTGGGGCATTCCATGCCAAATCGACCTGGGCTTGACCCTTGACCTCTCGGATTTGGTCTGCGATTTTTTATATGATTGTTCTCACTTTGAAAAGAACTGATTTTTTTTTTTTCTCCACGAGACGTATTGTCTACGATTTTTGGAAATGGTCATATTGATCGACATAACTTAAGAATCTGAAAAAATTTTGAAAAATCGTCTGTCAGATATCAACATTTTCTCACACCCGGTCGCAAAATGCCACTTTTCATACCTCTTGAGCGGGCGCAAAACAGATCTTTTCGGCCCTCGGGCGCAAAGTTCCGTTTTGCGCCCGCTCACTCGGTCTGAAAAGAGGCATTTTTGCAGACCAGGTGTTGAGAAAAAAATCGTGTGCAACACGGGCGCAAGGCTATTTTGGCGAGTGTGATTGCAGTACACTCGCCTTCGGCTCGTACTGCAAATTTTACACTCGAAAAATAGTGTTTTGCGCCCTTGATACACAATGTACTATTTTGAGCCTAGAGCCGAAGTAGGGACATTTTTCCTTCTCACCGTTTTCAATTTTTTTTTTTTTTATATAGAAGCGGGAGTTATTTCACTATAAATGGTTGCTGAAACATTTTTTTTTTATGTCACACTGGATTTTTTTTATCAATTGATAGTGGTTAACAAAACCATTATTAGCAAAAAACGAAAAAAAATTCTTGGGAATAATCCGATTTTTTTTTAAATCCGGTGTGACACAGGAAAGTGTTTCAGCAACCATCTGTAGTGAAATAACTCCCGCTTCTATTAAAAAAAAAAAGGCGAGAAGGAAAAATGTTCCCACTTTGGCTCTAGGCTCAAAAATGTTGATATCTGACAGACGATTTTTCAGAATTTTTTCAGATTCCTAAGTTATGTCGATCAATATGACCATTTTCAAAAATCATAGACAATACGTCTCGCGGCGAAAAAAAAACAAATAAAAAAACTGAGTCCTTTTCAAAGTGAGAACAATCATATAAAAAATCGCGGACCAAATCCGAAAGGTCAACGGTCAAGCCCAGGTCGATTTGGCATGGAATGCCCCATTTACACTTGGATTGAGGTAATAATTAATCAATAAGTTTTTATTTATTATATTTTTAATGAAATCAAACATTCCTAATAAAATCATTTTTTAAGATAATGCAACATTTGAAAATAAACCAGTCGAAATAACATTTATTATACCCAAAGCGTTTTTTTATAATAGTTATATACGGTTAAATCTTTTTTCAAAATATTGTAGTTTATAGTGAAATGGTGCATAGTGCATTTCCATTCAAACCGCGTATTACTGTCATAAAAAACGCTTCAAGTATAAACGTTTTTGGAACTGGATTATTTTCAAATGTTTCATTTTATTAAAAAAGTTTGATTTTATCAAGAATGTTTAATTTTATTAAAAATATAATAGATAAAAACTTATTGATTGATTATTGACTCAATCCGAATGTGAACATTTCCCCATTTATCTCAAGATAACATTTAACCCTGAGAAGATTGAACGTTAAATCAAATTGTGTGAGGATATTTACATGCGACTGATGTAACCGCCAACGAAAACTGTCATGCCGTACAGACTACTGTGCCGTATTACACGAGCAGCGCTGCAAATTCTTTTGCAAGGCATGCGTTTTTATCGGCTAAGCTGGCTTTTAAAAACCTACCTTATCCGGTCGGAAAACGGACGCGTAATGCCGAATTTGCGGGCAAGTGGAACGAAAATTCAATTTCTTACCCCATCAACGTATGTTTTTTCATGGGGATATTTGACGGGTTCTTCAAAACTGAGTGTCTATGTCTGTACATAGATGTCCCCACAGGGCTTCCGTACATACCGTAGGTATGTCTTCTTCTACTCCATGGTCATGGACGCGTCACCGACGTCCAATCGGCATCGCGGAAAGGAGCTGTCCCCGGGCACATTTTAAAAACATGACAGACGAACTAGAAAAATGTAAGAATTAAAAACCACGCGAGAAGTATCGTAATTTTCGACAAATAAATAGATAGTAGATCAAAGAAATATAAGCAATGAATAACATTGACGAAAACGATGATAAAACGGACCACTTTTACACCGACGCTGCTAATTACTGGTCCAAAGTTCCACCTACCGAAGATGGCATGTTGGGAGGTTTCGGTTTCATATCAAACACGGATATCGAAGGATCAGATTTTTTTCTTAGATCAATATTCAAGGTATGAATTGTGGATTATAGACACTCGGAAGTTCGTACTTTTCACAATATTTTTCATATTATTACGATCTTTCTAACCCAACATAACCTCGAAGCTACAATAGGTGTAAATTTCGCAATTTCAGTTAAAAAATCCACCGCAAAAGGAACAAGCGTTGGACTGTGGCTCTGGAATAGGACGAATATCTAAACACCTGCTAACCAAGCATTTCAAGCGAGTGGATCTAGTCGAACAAAATTCGGAATTTTTGGACACCGCCAAAACGTACCTCGCCGAAAGGGCGAAAAAAATTGGCCACTTTTTCCCAGTCGGTAAGACAAAGAAGAAGAAAGATACCGAAGTAGCGATCGAATTGATGTTCAAATTTTTCTCACAGGATTACAAAACTTTTCCCCCGAGAAATCGAAATACGACGTTGTATGGTGTCAATGGGTACTGGGACACCTTCAGGACGACGATTTTGTCCGATTCTTTGCAAATTGTCGGTAAGTGTCGACCGACGTAAAGTTTAAATCGAGTGCGAGGCGTTAATTCGGTCACTTTTACTCCGCAGAACCAGCCTCAAGGAGAATGGAACGATAATAGTTAAGGAAAACACGACGAGTTCGGAAAAGGTTGAAATCGACACGGAAGATTCCTCGGTGACGAGACCGTTGGGCGAGTTCAAGCGTCTCTTCGATGCGGCGGAATTGATTATAGTCAAGGAACAGAAACAGGCCAGGCTTCCCAAAGGACTTTACCCCGTTCATATGTTCGCCTTGAGACCCAGAAGACCGGTTGCCATCCCCCCCGGCGATTCGACGCGATAGAAATACGTGAATTTTCTACAAACATTGTGATTACAATCGATGAATTTTTCCTAATTCTTTATCATGGATCGAATAATTTATTTTTTACTTTTAAAATAAATTCGAATTAAAATACGCAAAAAAGTTATATTATATATATTTAAAACCGTTTATAAACCGAAGTATTTCTTTTCACACACAGATAAAAAATAAGAAACAACAATTCGTTACCTATGCACATTATCCTAGTTTGATATTCATTTTGGTCTGATTTTCTCGTACATAAAGTGCTGATTGATCTCCTGCGGCGTAGCATTTATTACGCGTTTTTTAACAGCGTGAAAATGAGCCAGAGCGTACATGTACAGTTCATTCTCCATCTGCCACACTTGAGACTTTCGTATCTTCTCTATAGTCTCTGGAAGCGGATCCTGCTTCTGGGTCGTCTGGCGCAGGTGAGTCTTGCTATCTGCGGGACAATAATTCATGAACCGCTCGATCAACGAGAATCTACAGAATTCAAAGAAACAATTCCTTACTGTGCATGAAGTGGTCGTAGGCCCCCTTGAAAAACCTGGGCAGCGTCGCCTCGAGCACTTGCACAAAGTCTTCCAATTCTTCGGTCACTCCAACAAGGAGATAGTACTTTTCTAGATTCTTTTTAGCCTGTTCCAGCGCCCACCGACTTCCGATCTCCCTAGAATCGATCATCTCGTTATTCGAAGCTCAGGTTTAAACGTAATCCATTTTTCTCACCAACAGCCAGGTTCGTGTCCACAAAGAAACGGAACCTGGAGCCACATGCTGTTCGGATCGCAGTCGGGCTGTCCAAGTTTAACGCATTCGTCAAAAGTCTGTAAAAAAAATGCGATTAGATAGCTTAGTGTAGAAAAAAAATAATAACAGATTAAGCGATATAATATAGCGTATGCCTTGGTGTCTCCGTGCTTCTTCCTTATCAAGTATGGCCTGAAGTTGTCTCCGTATCGTAGAAAATAATAATACGAGACAAACCGGTCCAGAGGTTTGCGCAGAACATTTATATACAACGGATTTTGCTTGGCTCCAAACCTGAAACGAACGAATCGTATAGATCGAAGGATTTTTAGCGGGTCGTACGGACAAAACTTACTTTTCAAAGTTCAGAAACGCAACGTGGCCGTGATAAAAGGCTGGCTTCATCGCATCCCACTGGGTGACGTTATTTACAAATTGCAACTGAAAAGGAAAATGGCTTCGTCAATATGATAATTTTCACTACCGTCGTCGTCGATCGTTTACCTGATTCGGAAGAGTCAGTGTGTGCATGTTGTTGGTGACGTTGATATGAAGCGAATGGTATTTGTTCGGTTTGCACAGGTCGTAAACAATGCCTACGAAGCTGGTCGATCCGGTCTTGGGTACTCGGTTGTAGATGAGCACCAGATCCTCCGAATCGGGTAATTTGTTCGGCTGTACAACCGCCCTGGACACGATATTGTTGTGCTTCTGTATCTCGGCCAATGCATCTTCTGAGAATAAAAACGTTTTGAATCGGTTTATAGGTTAGAAAACATCGGGACACTCACGCAGCGACTTTGCGCCGTCTTCCAGGTAGCCGATCTTCACTTTTAGATACAAAATAACCAAGAACAAGGCCACACCCGCGATCCACTGTATCGGAAGAGTCCTCAGTATCATTTTAACCGACTGTTCCAGTGTTTCGAGGTTGTAAACATCGCGGCTGTCACTGGTCACTCGCGCAAAACATTTCTCAAACCGTTAGTTCGACCGCGAACCATCGTTGACATAGAGGGCGAACTCGCGTCACTACCGGAGTCAAAAGTCGGACCGCTCATCGACAAAATCGTCTCCAAAAATACGAGCAATGTTCGGTGTGTACTCATAAAAGCAGAATCGAAGCTAGAAATTTGATCAACGAACCAAATTCCGTGAATTAATTCCGCAAAAATCGATTAAATCTGTTCAACGGTGTGTGAACGAGCAATTCTTCCAGCTTCCGGCACTCCGAACGGTGGTTCCGGTCTCGGATCCCTCTTTCTTCAAGTGAAACAGCAGCAAGATGGTCAGTTAATTTCTCGTCCGAGTAATCCGTAGTTATACTCATCATCCTATCATCCCGTTCGATATAAATCTTCGAAATGAGTGAATTGAATCTATTTCCTACGATAATCGTTCGACGTTCGTTCGTCCGGTGTCTAATTCAGTTTTATAACCTAAATAAGCGTCTTCGATAGCAGAAATAACAGCATCGATTCCATGCCGGATTTTGTTTTACATATCGACGATATCGACTAACCTCAGTGTCTGTATTCCAGGGTAAGGTCAAGTGCTCAGAGCTTAGGACCAAGGACAAGAAGGAGCTGCTCAAGCAGCTCGATGAGCTCAAGACGGAGCTTACGAACCTGAGGGTGGCCAAAGTGACAGGAGGAGCTGCTTCCAAACTCTCAAAGATGTGAGTAGCAACGAATTGTTTTCTTTATCGGTTTTTCAATCGAGAAATTTTGTGATTAACGGTGGATATTTTCGTTGTTTGATGACAGCCGCGTCGTCCGAAAGGCGATCGCACGCGTGTACATTGTTATGCACCAGAAGCAGAAGGAGAACCTTCGACTATTGTTCAAGAATAAGAAGTACAAGCCTTTGGACCTGAGGCCAAAGAAGACCAGAGCCCTCCGTCGGGCTCTCACGCCTTACCAATCCAGTCGCAAAACCCTTAAAGAAATCCGCAAGCGATCGGCATTCCCGAGCAGGAAATACGCGGTGAAAGCTTGAACGACGTTTGAATTACTATCTTAAAACCAACAATAAAGATTCTTTATGGTAAAATAACACAAACACTTCGTTACAACACTTTTCTTTCAAATTCCTATCCTTTCATTTTTAATTTACACAACTTTAAATAAAAACTATAGAAGCAATTCAAATACAGTTTATAGAACTTTGTTTATAATTCCTACTTATTGGAGGATCATTGAATTAGAAAAGCGTGGACGATAGGCAATTGCTTTTACATCATATAAATTTATCAAATACTCTTTCTCTAACATCTTATTTACAATTTTGATATCAGTTTTTTCTTTTTTTTTTTATATTATTCGTAAGGGAATACTTTGACTTGAAACGCTATATATATTATATAATAGAAAGAACGAAAATTTGAATATTTATTCACATTATAAGGCAATTTAATAATGACTATATTCTTTTAAACTGTTATCAATTTCCCCGAACACCAAGGACACGGATGAAAATTTGGTTCCAAGGCACAAGTGTCCTTGCATTCTTTTATCTCCGTCAATAGATCGAGAATTTGGGACGTCGTCTTGTCTTTCGCTACCACCGTCTCGACTCTGTCCGGTGTTTCTGCTTCCGCGTCATTAGTCGCCTCCGGATCACCCTCTGAAAAGAAAGAAAGAGATTATTTACGGCTAGAAACAGAAATAATAATCATCGGGGCGTACCATTTATACCATACGATGGCGCAGTTGGTGCGTTGCCGATATTCTTCTCCTTGATTAGCTCGGCGACGAGCATTTTAAGTTTGTGTAATTGTTCTTGTTGTTGGTTTCGCTGTTCGGACAACATCCTGAAGGCCTCTTCCTTCTCTTTAGCCCGTTCTTGAAGAACGCTGCGTTGTTTTTGATACAGCGTAACGTATTCGCCTGGAAAACGATATGTTTAATAAACTTGCAACCAGCTCCCGGAATCAAATCTCTAATTCCACTGACCTATGGTCTCGGTTTCACTCTGAAGCTGTAAAACAAGATGTTCCAGTCTCTGTTTTTCGTCCGAAAGTTCAGCCACGCGTTCCATCGTGTCTTTGAATCTTTCCTCGAGCTTCCTCACAGCCTCTGGAGTAATCGGAGCGATATCTTGCCCCGTGGCAACGGTTACAGCCTCAGTATCGCTGTGCGACTCTGTCTGCGTCGCTGCGGTCGATAGTTCTGCCCCATAAGCTGGAATGTTGTTCACCGCTTCCGATTGATCCTCAATCCTTACAGTTTCCGTCTGTTCATTCGATCGATTCGCCTTCGCAGCATTCAGTTCGTTGATCAATTGCTGATTCTGTTTAGTCAGAGTCTCTATCCGTTCCTGAATTCAAATATTCGTATTAAAATCTACGATATCGGACCCGAATTGTCAAGAACACTAGAATCACCTGCGCAGAGTGCAGTTCCTGCTGCAAAGTACCAGCGTTGTGAGACTGAGCCTGGTAGTGTTGCATTTGATCAGCTATTTGAGCAGCGTGCAATTTTTCCTTCTCCAATTCCGCGAGCAGCGAATCCTTCCTCTGAATTTCTTCCTTTAATTTGTCCACATCGTTTTCCGTATCGTTCAGACGAGCGTTTAGCTTCTTTCCGATGGATCTCTCTCCTTGCAGCTTCTCGGTTAGATCCAGCTTATCGTTGCTCTGGAATAAAAAGAATATTTACATCGAAACATGACTCAATTCGGACACGAATTTCACTCACAAGTTGAACAAACGCGTCTTGCATTTCGCTGAGCTGCTGTTTCAACTGCTGATTCTGCGACACCGCCCGAGCCGCAGCTAATCTCTCGCCTTCCATGGCAGAGGCGAGACGAGAAGCCTCCGCATTGCTGTTCCGCATTTCTTGCAACTCTTCGATCTCTCGTCTGAGAGAATCGAGATTTGAATCCTGTGGGTCAAAGGAGAAGAGAAAATCGTTCATTAATTCATCGTTGATTACAACTCTCCGATTTCTTTTACCTTTTCATAAATAATTGTTCTCAAAGCCTCGCGCTCCACTGTGAGTTGCTCGATGCTCTTCTCAAGGGCTTCAATCTCTTCTTTATTATCGTCAACGACTGTGGGCGCAGGTTCTGGTAGCGGTTTGTGACTCTGTATCTGGCACTCCAGGTCCGACAATCTTTGAATGAGGCTGTGCTCCCTGCTACTGATCTCGGCATTCTCTTTCGTCGTTTGTTCGAGCTGGAAAATTGAAAGTCGGATGAAACAATCCGTTCAACGACGCGGAGCAACGAGACTCACCTTCTGGGCCAGAGTAGTGACTTGAGCGTTGAGCTGCTGAACGTAGTTTTGATAGTGGCTGCTCGCCTCGTCCCGCTCGCTGCTCACCGATTTCAGAGTTTCCATCAACTGACTCAGCTGCTGTTCGAGCGCAGCAACGACGTGATGCTGTTCACCCAGTCCCTGCGCCCCCTGGGTCGAAGATGTCATCTATAAATTGGGAAACGTTTGTTTCAAGTCTTCGATGCGGACTGTAAATGCCAGATAAACACCTGCTGCATCCTGAGTTCGTTGAGAGACAGCAAAGCAGTTTTTTCTTTCAATTCTTGCTGAATATGAGTCAGCTCTGTGTTTCTGACGTTCAGTTTCTGCTTCAGTTCCGCAGTCTCTAGGTCAAGATCGTCCTTCTCTTGTCTGAAAGTGTGAATTCGAGTTAGGATTTTATCAATCTGGTCGGTAAAAAATAAAAATTTCAGACTCACTTTAACTCGAAGAATTTCCTCTCCAAAATTTCGTAGTTTGATTGAATTTGCTGATTAATTTTCCCAGCATCGTCGCTATTGTTCCTAACGGAATTCAGCTCTCTATCCAATTCGTATATTTGATTCTGCATCGATTTAAGCTTTCCATTAAGTTCTTCGACCTCGGCTGGTAACAAACGACCGATCAAAAGTTCATCAACTCCCATAGATCATTCGACACAAATAAAAAACGAAAAAAAACTCACAAACTTTCTGCCTCGCCGTTGTCTGACTCTGCAAAAGGGCTGCGGTGAGCTCCGCCTTCTCACCAACAAGAATTCCAGTCGTTTGAGCATGCAGTTGCAGCTGGTCTTTCAAAGGATTCAATTCCCTGTAGAGCCTTCCCTCAAATTCAGAGTCCTTGGTCGCTATTATGCCTTCCAATTGGGAGACTCTGCTCTTCTATTGGCGTTAGAACAAAGATTTAACTCGAATGAATAATCGACCGAGCAGCTCGACTCCACTTACATACTGGCTGACTTCGACGTGCAATCGATTGACCGTTTCTTTCTGTTCCTGCAGAGAGGCGGCCAAGAATCTGTTTCTCTCTTCCAGATCCGCGGCGATCTCGCGAGGCTCGGCTTTGCTCTCCAGGTCGTCGATCAGGGCGCTGTTAACAGCGGACGTCATCTGCATGAGATACTCCTTCTGCAGAGCCTGGGATCCGAGCAACGAAGAGTAATCATCGTTCGAGACCTGTTCATCTTCATTTATGGGTGATACGTCAACTCCGTTGGGAACATCGGTCGTATTTTGATTCTCCAAGTTAAAACCAGATGAGACGCTGGGTTGCTCGTCGGCTACTCTCTTTTCACTGAAGTCTGTCGTGTCTTGAAAAAATCTATTGGGACTGGAGAAATCTACGAGACTCGTGTCCCCAGGTCCGCCGCTGAAGTTCTCATAAAATTCTGTAGCATTTTGAGTGTCAAAAATCGGAGCGGCAGGTTCCCTCGCTTCGTGATTCTCCTTCTGCGGCGACTCCGTTCTGTCGGTTACATCGATTTCGGAGTTGATAGGCGAAGCGTCGATCTGAAAACATCAAGTCGATGCTTTACGACGTTAAAAACTGTTTACTGTTTGCATTTACCGTCGCCGCTGTATTTTCGCTCCGTTCCCTCGCCGCGGGATTTTTCTTGCTGAGTTGAAACTCCTTGAGCTGTAAACGGAGAAAGTGTCCGGATGATCAGAAAGTGAAAGTGGAATAGGAATCGGGTAACAAATGTTCGCGAGATAACCTCACCCTCTTTCTGGCAGCCAGTAGTTTCTCGGTTTTATTCATTTTCGTTTACAACAGTCCGTTGCGGTAGAATTTAAATTTTTAAACAGATTATTTACATCAGAAATAGGAAAAAATATTGTAACATGACAGTCGACGGTACATTTTGGGGTTATGTCGGGGTATATTCTACGTGCCACTTCACCACACAGCAGCGACACATCCGCAACTGATTAAAATACACGATTAAACACCTGAATGAAACCGCGTGTTCTTAAAATAGATCGCAAACAGCTACGTGGCAGGCTCATCGCGCCGTTCTGTGCACCGAGTTTCTCGTCTTCCCAAATATTTATTCTTCTATGACGTAGAGTGTTTAGGTTATGTCGGACTGTCTCCTCTTCGATCAGCCTAGTCAACACTCAACAAACGATCAAAGTTTACAAAATGAAGCCGTCTGTGGTCGCCGACGAGATGTTCCCGGAGGGAGCCGGTCCCTACATGGACCTAGAAGAGGTTTATTCAAACATTTTCTTTACTATCTTCAATGGAATATCAAAAATCTGTACCATGTATCACATAACCTCTTTGACAGCTATCGAATCCCTCAGATCGCTTATTTATGAATTCCATTGATAGACACGATATGAACCAATTTAAAAATCATAACCTCATCTTGAATTTGTTTGCGGCTTCCTAGGCTGGAGGTTCGAGCGGACTGTTGATGGACCTTGCAGCTAATGAGAAAGCAGTCCATGCCGATTTTTTCAACGGTATGTGATATAAGAAATTTTATTTTATTTTGATATTTATTTTTCGTCCTTCTGTTGTTTTCAGAATTTGACGATTTATTTGACGACGATGATCTTAACTGATGGAGTTAATCGTGATCGACGGAGATTCCGGAGCTCCGTCGCTGTCCGGTGTTGATATTTTTTCCTAACAGTCTCCATCCGAGACCAATGACTCCAGTTATTCGTCATATTTTCAAAAAAATTGATTAAAAGTTATATATTAGAAGGAAGGACCACAATGAATAAAGCTGTTTGAATATAATGATAAAAACTAATTTATTTCTTTTTTTTTTATCGTTTTTTGTTTTCATTTAATGGCGTTGTAAACTATGTACATTAAGCCAGAGATGTTTGTTACCTTATCTAAAGATAGAAATTATAGATTCGTATTTTAGCCTTAAACAATATTAAAAATTAGATTTAATCATATTTTAAGATGTAGCGTGTTTATGTGTATTGTTGTTATTCAAAGTGCGACACAGATGTATTCAACGCGATTCTTGTTAACGAAATGAATCTTTTTTGTTTGTTTGTTTGTTTCAGTTCAAAAATGTATATACAATTAAATTCATTAGTTTTTTTCCTTTTTTTTCTCAATATTTTTCACTATCACCAGCTAATTACGAAATCAATTGTTATGCCTATTTCCATAAATGGATTTTTCTTTCTCTCTATGTAATTGTTTTCATCTTCATTTTAAGACCTAATACCTAGGTTCAAACTCAAAGTCTTGAAGCAAACAAGAGAATGAAAACATGGTCTACTTTGAGCAGTGCTAATTGGCAAGCAAAGTTGATTAAAACAAAAAACAATGCTTAGCAAATAAGAGATAATAATAGGGGTAATTAAGTAAACATCTATGATTATCTAGAGCAATAATGTATGCATCACGATTGATGATCCATTTCCATTGATTAGAAATTACAATTCTTGAAATGAAAATATTATGAATTCATTCGTTTTTACTTTTATATATATAATTTATCAACTAAATATTAATTTTTACTTATTTCTTTATCATTCAAAGAATGATAAAATAATAGGTAAGAAATCCTTTCTTTTCTTTGCTTGGATAAAAAAAGAGCCCTTTTTCGCAGTGACAATAATTAATACAAACAATACTACAATAAGCTTATAACGGTAGTTTTGAAAAAGAAAAAAAAAATCCTTTTATAATTCAAAATCAAATCATGTAGCTCGGTTACTTTTGTTATACAATAATTTACCGAGCACAAATTACTACAAAGAAGAAAATATAAATGAACTATTTTTGTAATAAACACCCTTATTAATAATTTCTTCTTTTTTTTTTTTTGCTTTCTATATTTAGTGTATTATATTTGTGTTGTCCTGCCTCTGTGTTATTAATGGTTTTTTTTTTCTTCATTAGATACCACAGACTTTATTATAAACGTGCCATAAGAAAAATGAGTAGTTTATGTAATAGTTGGTTTGTTACGTTATATTTTACACATGTAGTAGGTATTAATTGTAAGATTATAATAATATATATTGTTATTTATATAATACATACATACTAAAAATGTGTGTCCTCTAAATCCACGACACGACGCGTTGATTAAAATAGCACCGAATTTCAGTCCCTGTGCACGTCGTCGTTATTTTTTCTTCTTTCTTTCATTTCGTTATTGTTACAGCTAAACTCGTAGATATCTATATTCCCAGCGTAAGAACGGTCGAAATTAGATACAGTACGAAATACGACCATACAGACCAAGAGTTTCTGTAATTTCATCCTTTATCCTAGAAAAAAAATCCCTTCTCACCACGAAACAAGGACAACAAACTCTTTCGGCGCTGTTGAAAAAAAAATAATTTAACATACGAAAAATTAAAGACACGATCTACGAAGAGCCTCTCTTTCCGTGATTCAGGGGACGACAGGCACGAAGAATAAATTACAGTAAAAAAAATCCGTTTCAAATTTACAATTTCAACGCCGTGAATTATTTGCGTGATCGGAAATCGGAGAAAAAGAAATGATTTCATATTCATAACAGAAAAAAACCGCTAGTCCAGTCTTGCGGTTTTCTTTTCATTATTACCATTATTATCATTATTATTATTATTATTATTATTATTCCTTCAAAGTGTTAAGAATAAGAAAATTGTGAGCGGATATGCTAGTTGACCTCGAGATCACTGTCCCCTTGGTCGTCCTGGTCGCTCTCCTCCTCTTCGTCTTCTTCTTCGGAAAAATACTGAGAAGGCGGAGACAGAGGATCCTCGGACAGCGAGGTACGAGACGAGGAGGGTGGCCGAGATCCGGATTCCTCCAATTTTATTTCAAGTTCATCCATCGATGTGCTCGGTCCAGGGATTGTCACGGGGATAAATCTTTCGAGGTCTCCCGACGCTAGTTCTGCGAGAATATAAAAAACATTAAAATATCCGTTCGACCAGATCGATCGGCGAGAGCCAAGGCGATCACTCACGTTCCACATATTTCTCCAGAGATTTGGGCACCATGGTTTTTGCCTTTCTCAAATCCTCGTCCGTGTACTCTCCCTTCTCGAGTCCTGTGGGAATGGGAATAACAAATTAGCGCGATCCAACACAGATCTCGCCTAACTGCGACAAATATTTACCAAAAGCCAGTCCCATTCTCTTCAAAACTTCAATATCGTCGTGGATCTCGAATTTGTCGTTAAAATTAAACAGGTACTCGGTTCTGAAAGCGACGAATGCAACGAATTAGAATCGATTCCAGAAGTGAAACAAGTGAAAGAAGATCGCCGAGGACTCACTTGTCGTTGGAGATGCTGCAGTCGATGACAGTCTTCTTGCTGGTATTGACTATGATGAACGGCAGCTGTATAGCGGAATTGGGTTTGGGTGGACCGTGGAAACTCTCGTTCTCGTGATTTCGTTCGACCAAATTTTTGAAGGATATATGTTGGAGGATCAGCTGGTGCAGCTGCTGGGTCTTGGCCTTGATCCTCTCTATCTTCTTCTTCTTGTCTTTCTCGAGGGACAGACACTCCTGCAACGAGTTTGTGGGCAGACCCAGCCATCTGATCTCCTTCTTCTCCTTGGATATTATGTTCATCGCCATGAGGACGTTGAGGGCGTCGTAAACGCGTCTCCTGATATTCTTCTGATCGTACTGCTGCGGATTAACGGGAATAATCATCGGTCATTGACTCGGACTCCGAGTGAGAGAAATCCAACAAGATCGGTTTACCTGATCGGTCAACGAATTGATGTGCGCAGGGTTGGTAAATTCTCCGACCAGCTCGTCGGCGACCTCGTTGTACGAGGTGGTTCCCTTCTTTTTCACTTTTTCGCAAACTTTCATGGAAAAGTGACGGAGACCCTTTCCAACTTTTTCCGTTTTTCTTCGCTTACTGAAACAGTTTTTCGATCGATAAGCAAACAGCCGCTCGTGCCAAGCTTTTCTCATCCCGAAAGTACGAGAAAGGCTCGACATTGAAATACTGAATAGTCAAAGCTCACTACTCTGGGACACAGTCGCCGCCGTCGACATCTTGCCGCTTCCTAGAACCGCTGTGATCAAGGATCGGGCTGATGAAAGTCTTGCCAGATTGGTCTTTGACCAGCTGCTGCTGGCCGCTCGCCTGCTGCTGCGGCTGGGATACCAGGGCTTGCTTGAAGTCGCTCTGTCGAGATCCACCGAGCAGGTTAATAGGGGGATTAATTTTTACAAGAAACCGAGATACCCACCATCCGCGCGGTCGTGAGCTGTATGGTCTTGGTGACCACCGAGTCTCCAGGTTTGACCCCGGACATCTTCGCACTTTGTACAGGAATCGTGACGAGCCCTGGCGGAAACGGGAAAGAACATTAGCTTCGAGAAGGTTTGTTTGTGGGTATGGGAATGTTCAACTCACGTTGACCAGGCGTCGACGAACTTTGCAGACTGATTGTTCTGAGGACTTGAGTTCCGCCCGAAAGAACCTGCGATACAAATAACGATTGTCAATCAGGTCTGAGGCGCAAAATGACAGCAACGATAACGCAGTAAATTTGAGACGTACTTGGGTCTCTTGACCGGGCGTCTTGAACACCTTGAGACCTCCGGCATTTGTGGTGGTTACAAGACTGCCGAGCGATTTATTCGGCGTACTCGGTACGACTTTGATGACCTGCGGCTGGCCTGTAAGACAAACGTTCGAAATCTAACAACACCAGACGTCGCGTAAGACGGAGTAGAAAAAATCGCGGAAATGGCTCAAGGCTGTTCGATTCCCGGACGATCGGAGGAGTTGAAAATGATTACAGGATCTGGGGATCTAATTTAAAGTTTATCGACAAAGAAACAGGTATTTGACTCCGATAAAATCTCTCCTGCGTGGCTCGGAGTCGGGGGGCGCACGTTTTAGCGCGTGTTGGACAGAGGGAAAATGATGTGGCGACCCCGTCGCGGTTGGAGGGCCGAAGGCGGCCAGGGGAGGCGAAAAATCCGGGGGATCGACGGTCGAGCACGTGTCGGTCGGTGCGTAGAACGGGGCCTGATATACAAAATCGTGTGTCGAAAATCGCGAGTAACTTTCGTAGCCGTGGATGCCGACCGTTGGCGGTTGGGTTGTGCGACTTACCATTGGCGTCGTGTATCAGAAAGTTCATCGTTTTATTTTGCTGCGTCATCGCCGATGTGTATCGATATTAATTGCCGTATTACCGAGTTTTTCGGAGCACTGAGAACCGTTTAAAAATAAATATATCATAGGTGCGATGGCTCGCTCGTTCTCTACGTATCACCAAAATGGCGACTCCGGCATTGCACCATTTGGTTATCGAATATCCCGGCGTCGGGGTCCCGCAATTGAACGAAAAACCCGCACCGCGTGAATAAACTAACCGCGCTTCGCCGGGGTGTCGATACTCGCCGAAAATACTCTACCGCGACATCGGTACCGCCTCAATAAAACGCTGCCCTTTTCGTCCAAGTAGACCCGAGACGAGCTTGGCGGTAGCACAAAGCCGAACAGCTGATTGGCCGGCGGACGGTCACGTGGTTCGTTCCGTTCCTCGTCCGCGCGGACCACGCGGTTCTCGAGAGCGTCGACTCGGTTGGTAACCGCGAGCCCGCGATCTCGACCAATCGGACCGCGGTCCGTCCGCCCGCGCCGTTCCGGTTAACATCGCGTATTTTGTTCCCTCGTTCAGGCGCCAGGCGGTTCAGGTACCGCCGGCAAAATGGACGATATAGCATCGAGGGTTCCCGATCACGTTCTAGAAGTGATATTTTCGTATTTAGAATTGCACGACCTTAGAAACTGCTCTCTCGCATGCAAGAACTGGTACAGATTTCTCAACGACGAGAACAACGACGTGTGGAGGCTCCATTGCATCCGGAAACTGGCCGAGGAGGCACTCAAGTCGGATTTACTGTCGTCCGTTCCCACCTACAAGTCAAAACTCCGGGCTTTCCATCACGCCTGGAACCCCAACGACTGCTCACGGAACGTCTACATCAAACCGAACGGCTTCACGCTGCACAGGTGAGCGAGACCTCCTCGTAGTCAACCCTGGATAACCTGACCGTTGTTATCTCGCAGAAATCCGGTCGCCCAGAGCACCGATGCGGCCAGAGGCAAGATAGGCTTCCGGCACGGTCGTCACGCGTGGGAAGTCATATGGGAAGGTCCCCTGGGGACGGTCGCTGTGATAGGGATCGCGACCAAAGAGGCTTCCCTGCTCTGTCAGGGGTACGTGGCGCTGCTGGGATCGGACGAACACTCCTGGGGATGGAACCTGGTCGACAATCATCTGCTCCATAACGGAGACGCGCAAGGGAACTATCCGCTCCTCAACAACGCCCCAAAGTATCAGGTGAGTATCCGGCGAGTGTGATTCGAACGTTTTTTACAATTTCAACGTCCATTCGCAGGTTGGAGAAAAAATTAGAGTGATACTCGACTGCGACGACAACACATTGTCCTTTGAGAAGAATTACGAATTTTTGGGCGTTGCCTTCAGAGGTATTTACCAACGTTTTTTCAATCACTCTGGAGAAGACAGCGGCTAATTTTTGGTATCCAATCTCCAGGTCTGCCGGATAAGAGATTGTACCCGTCCGTATCGGCAGTTTATGGAAACACCGAAGTATCTATGGTGTATCTCGGACCGCCGTTGGATGGCTAGCATTTTTCATACGTTCGAGAGTGATATATTCTATGTGTCGGGTTTCCGATCGTGCCACGTTACGCGAGGATAGCCGTTTACGATATATCTACGTTTAAGTAGAACTTCCAGTTAAAGGGCGAATCCGAGCAAACACTAGGATCGATGCGTCGGATCGACACGTTTGCATGCATGACTTGTTTCTATAATTTTTGTACATATAATATGAGTCTGGTATTAGATTCGAACGCGTTATTTATCCGCGGGTCAAGCTTGTATTTTTACGTCGGCTACTCGTCATCTCAAACTACTTTGTGGTCGAGAACCAACCGCAACAATTCCTATATTTATTGAATGTGATTATTATCGAACCTACGAATAGGATATCAACTACGCTATCTTCGATCCAGAGACTTGAACGATTAGAATATGCTCAACACTTGTTCAGATCCTGCCAAAGTAGCTTCTACACTCTTCACGTTCCGATTCGAGAGGAAGAAACGTCGAAATTACTTTGGAGGAAACTTTATTCAGTTTAGCTCTTGAAACTGCGGCGTATTATTTATTGTTTAAAATGAGATAAAATTGTATATTTCTGTAGGCTACGAAATTACCGTCTGATAACTATAAATAGAAACATTTTTATAAGAGCCGATAAAAGAAAGGAAACGGATGTGTAGTAAAGTAAGAAAATAATGAACCAAGACGGTGGTGAAAAAAAAAATAAATTAAAACAATGTTCTGTACATACATACATATTTAATTATAATATACTATTTATTACTATTATACTATTTGTTATTAAGATTCACCGATAATTGTAAAACTTAGGTATTTTTGCGATTATTAGTATTTTTTTTTCTAAAACTTTTGTACAGAATTCCAATGTACATATTATTATTATCATGAAATTATACGAAAGAAATAGTAGCGAATGAAAATAAACATTTTTTTTGGTAATTTTTTTTTCGTTTTTTGAAAGATTCTTCAAACTTAATTACTCGAGTTTAAAAGAAAGAAAAGAAAACAAAGTCAATCTCATGGGTTGCTTATCTATTATTATTAATCAATGATTGTAATCGTATAACGAAAGCAGTAGTGCCTTGAACATTGTGTGACTCGAGAAATTATACATCTTTTATCTCTACGAATAATAATCTTTTTCTTGCCGTACGTAAAAATTCTGTGCAAAAGATTAACTGTCGTTTTTACTTCCCTTTTTTTTTTCTTGTAATGGAAAGTATCAGAAAAAAAAACAACTATGAAATCGAGTGATTAAAAAAAAAGAAGAAAAAACTGCTAATTTCAGAGTATTTTATGAAATGGTATATTTTAAATTAAAAAAAAAAAAAAAAAGAAAAAACTTTTAGACGATGAGTAATGTATGGGTAGATATTTGTAAATAAATGATTTTGTCTGAAATTTTCTCCAGTGTGTATTTTTCATAATCCATCGGTACAGTATTTTGTTCTGTATTTATCAATCACTGATTTTAGAATCAATAATGTGTAACAGGTGCAGTGGAAGTAGTGCAGAGGATACAACGACGAGATGTTACTCATTGTTCGTGTGATTAATCGTAATTGTTTATTTATTGATTGTTCGAACTATTCTACGATTTTGATATACCTCTGTAAAAGAGGAAAGAATTTGATAGAATTCTGTAACTGAACACCAAGTCAGAACAGATTCATGCCCAAACACGTTCAACGTTATCGATAGTTTAGTTTATTTTGTCTTTTCGCGTCGCGCAAGCAGCTATGCCTCGTAAACTATACACAGATACGGTTGAAGCAGCGCGCCGCAAGTTTATATCAATGATTCCAATTTCAAGCTTTATTAGCTAGATTAGTTACACCGTATTTTAAATTTATACATTCTAGGAATGTACCTGGACATAGGCAAATGAGTTTCTGTGAATTGACAAAAGGAAACAATACCGAGTTTAGAGCGTCAAATTTTTAATTTAGCACAGCAACGTTCAACGCTGGTTAATAACAGTCTAGGAAAATAGTGACTAGTGACTTTTTACTGATTAAATAATAATTTTCTACCGACTTCTTTACCTACGTCCAACGAAACTCTTTTTTACTGTTTTACGCCGGCCATTATCTTAAAATATTTTATACATTATTTATACTTCTAGTCAAACGAATATTATCCTATTTTCGTTATCCAAGCCTGTATTCAGCGAGACTCGCGTCAGTCTCGACTCGAATAGTCAATCAAAGATCAACTCCGTTCAACACGCACAAATTCTCATCTCTCTTGTTTCATTGAAAAATAAACCTCGGATAGAATAATAAATATAGGCTTGGATTGATCACAGCTTTGTACAATAATTATTATAGCATTTTACCTACGCGAAGGAATTTTTTTATTTTTCTTCAACTCGATGCCCAGTGACCGTGGAGAACGCAGTCGGTTCAATTGATAATCTAAGTATTAGCTAACGTGAAATCTGTTTATTTCAACATATTCGAACGTCCTAAATATACTTATTCAAATTATTTTCTCTCTTATTTCATTTCAAATTCAAGAAATACGATTCATTTTGTCAGTGGATATGATAGGTTTACCATCGAATCTGAACATACCGCGCTTATCTATTTCGTATTCTTTAATTATTGCTGTTATTTTCTATAATCTCGTAACTAATTAACTAACTAAAATTAACAAACTCATTCCTGTTTCTCCGAGGCTCTTTGAACAATATCATTGTCAGTCGATAATCACCCGACCACAAATTTTCGAAAAGGTAAAAAATAAAACAGATCTAAAAACAATCAATTTCCTGTCTTGTATAAGGAGAGTGCAAAAAACTGATTCCGTATCGACAAGTTGTGTCAAAAAGTGAAAACTAAATATTTCCATGCATCTAGCGGACAGATCTCGCGATTGAAGAAAATGTAGAATATAAGAGCAGTTATTAATCGACGTGAGTGTGACCGTTTCGCGGAATGGAATTTTCCTCTCCAGCGGCGATCGCTTTATCACTGATCAGAGACTCGTGGCCTATGTTCGACCGTTGAATGGGAAACTCGAGTGATTTCTTGACTCTAGTCACTGGAAACTGAGTCAATAAATAATTCGAAACGAAGCAAAAAAGCTTGCAGAGGATCGGGCAGAGCAGAAACTGATGAATCGTTGCCCAAATCCGATAATTCTGACCCTCGAACGGATCCAGTAAGGCGGGACACAGCATGTGATTCAGATTCACCTGCGCCGGCTGAAAGATATGAAACGAGCATGAATAAATTGTGTCTTACGCAAATTTAAAGGAATTAGTCGAGACTAATACTGACCAACGCGAATGCCTGCAGTATCCAGAAATGATAAGCCAGATTCAGCCCATAACTCATCACTGACCAACTCAGATCGGATAAAGGTTCCACGTTATAAGCGCCTGTAAGGAAAATTAGATTGAAACAACATGGAGAGAGGGTGAATAGATTGAAGAAAAAAAAACAAGCCCTAATTTTCAGAAAATAGACCCATGATTTGTTCTTATATTAATTCTTACAGTAAATACCACCCAGTGTTAGACCAGTGCACATACCTCCAAGCCGAAGTAAGTAATACGGAATTACAACCATCAACCCATGCTGGATATAGTATATTGCCTTATCCACAAATATCTAGAAACACATTCATATCATAGTCACAGAACATGATTATAGCGCGATAATATTTCCCCGTACCGAATTACAATTTCCGTTAACACACCTGTCTCGAAGCGGTTTCCGGGAACAGGTAAGCCAGCAGGGGTCCGTTCAACAGATTCAAATGTATTCTAAAGATCACAGTCACCCTTTGACTAGGCTCCGCGGCGAGCAGATAGAGCTGAAAGGCGAAGAGCGTCGTCTGAGTAAGAGAGGAAAAGAGGACTCAAAGGCTACGCACCTGCATTACTGTGGTGACGTGGCAAGGATTAAGCAAATAGATGACGGTCCTGCTGGAGAATTTGAACCCGATCTCCATGCCGAGTATGAGGGACATGAAGATGAGCAACACTCGCTTTCCCACCCTGTCCTGGTTGACGTAAGGCAGGGGTTTTGGCGGGGTGATCCTCTTCATTCCCCACCATATCGTGACGGCGACGAATATCGTGGCAGCGACGGTTTCTATGATCCTCCTGGTGGGGGTCAAATACTCGGAGCACTCCGGTCCCACGTTACGAGGAACGGAGTTGTTCACCCCGCTGTAAGCCCAGTCGAACATGTCGGAAGAAAACCTGAGACAAGAGAGATTTATGACTGAAAAAACACTCGGATTCAACGGAAACGTGTGGAAATAGAAGCACGGTTGATCTTCGTACACGCAGAAGCGGAGAAATTCGCTGGTTTAATTGATAATTGTCGATGATTTCAGGTACCAGTGAGCAAGTTCAGAGATTGAGGTTATGCATTCGTTATTTTAGCGATAATGAAACAATCCGCGGTCTTGAATTCTCGTTTTCTCCGACTGGATCAACGGAAATAGGATTAAACCAAGTAGGTGTCGTTCGCACAACATTACAGCGTTACCTTCGGCAAATTCTACGTCTGGTTTTATCGATTATTTAATTAATGCAGTGCACGGCGAGTGTGTGCGTACGTGGGTAACGCACGTAACACAAGCGTTCTGGAATAGTATTTATTCAACTCACAAATCGAGCATCGCGATGTACGAGCACCTGCAACCGTCCAAGAGAATCTCCGGATGAAATCGCGGAGTTGACAGAATTCCGCTCTGCGCCGCGATCTCGGCGAGGTCGATGTATCGCTGGTGCCTCGGAGAATCTTGATTAATTACCCACTGAGAGACACACAAGCGAGACTAGAGGGTGAAACCCCTCGACCGCACACGCCGTAGTTTACCGCGACGTTACGTAACGGCTACTACATCTTCGATGTAAGAATGACGGGAAGCTGGTTGCGATAGGGGAAACAAGAGACGGAAAATATATGCCGAATTTGAAAGCGAACCGCGCACCGCTCGCGACCACCGACCACAAACCACAATCGATTTATCGCTGCTTTATGCGGTTTTGAAAATTCCTCGGTTGCCATGACAACCAATGGCAACAATGCCGTAAAAATACTGTATTGCAACCACGAATCGAAACACAAATGTTAGATTTATATTTTAATAATAAGGCAAACAGATTAGAAATAATTATTGGCGAGGAACAGATGATTTATTTGTGTTTTATATTTATTTATTGAATAATTGAAGATAAATAGGCGGGTTTTTGAATGATACAATAATATTTGATTTATTTAATTACCGCTTCGCAAAAGCACTGGATTTTTAAAAACTACATATTCATTTATTTATGGTTATAATATATAATTGTTCAAAAATTGAAAATTCAATAATAAATGGTATATGTATGTTGTATATTGTTAGATTGTAGTTATATACAATTTACTGTAAAGGATATATATATATATACTTTTTGTTTTTCTTTTAAACCGATTTACGATAATTGTATTTGATATTATATAATAACCACGAACTGGAATCTTACGACGATTTCTTTGTCCCTTGTTTTTTTTTTTAAACTTCTTCTTACTTTTCATCATCAGTCTTGCGATGAAACGCGTACACGTCGTTATACTCACTAATCACAGACTCACATTTTATTTATCCATAGAAAAAACGCAGAGGCGGAGGAGAGTGTGTCCGTCAAAGGCGACGAGTTTCTTCAAGTGAATCGGGTACAAGATTCAAGCCTAAATTATTATTCTCGCAAGACAGATCAAAAAGAAGAACGATCTTTAAATTTGTCTCTCATTTCCTTCCCTTTTGTTAAAACTGGATAAAAATTGTTCGAGAAGCCTTTTTTCGTAATTGTTAATTCAATTAAGAAACAAGAAAAACCAACTGCAATAAACTCCTTCAAATGCATCGCGTGTATGGCAACGTGACAATCCATAGAAAAAAAACAAAAAAAAAAAAACGTAGATATAACTGCACATCGATAAACTAATCATTTTCTTCTTTAAACGTTATTTCATTTCTTATTCGATGATCAATAATCGTAATTCACGAGGGGATGTATCATTCACTTTAAATGTATGGTAATAAATTCTATCCGATAAGTGTGTCTGAGATTTGGTAACGATCCCAGATTACATGCTGAGATAACCACGAGCTTGGCTACGCCTACGTCCGACGAGGTATGCGGCCAAAACAATTACCACCAGAATAGCCAGCGCACATCCTACCGCGATGGGTACGATGTCAGATGTGTCGTAGGTACAGTCTTCGGCTGCAATGATATAAAAAAACGTTTTATTCCTCCGTAAATTGCCGATACCCGAAGCAAAGACCGAGGCGACTCATACCGTAGCCAAAGGCGGTTTTAT
The DNA here is from genome assembly GCA_018257835.1 of Euura lappo. Lineage (NCBI taxonomy): Eukaryota > Metazoa > Arthropoda > Insecta > Hymenoptera > Tenthredinidae > Euura > Euura lappo. The sequence goes on along the minus strand of JAEUYN010001166.1, from coordinate 99,401 downwards.
TCTCGACATTGAAAGCCTGGAATTGGAAATCCGATATGAATATTTCACTGCCAGTCGCGTTGTCGGCGGTGGTCAGGTTCAGCCGTTGGCTACTGCGGCAGCGATAAGATCTTCCGATTTGGATCGAGAACACGTCGTTGTAGTGTAAGAACTTTGTCGTTGAATCTGCGCAATGAACAAAAACGAAACATGAATTATCATACGTCAATTCCTCGTTGAGCTCGCTCACTCACTCTCTTTGATCCCCGGAAATTCTTCGCTCGCGAATTCTACCTCGAGGTGGTGAAGCCCCCAGTGCTTGCTGGTAACATTTTGAAGAAAGTGAAGATCCAAAACGTTCGTCTGGTTGCTCTTGATACTCGAGTCCCACCAGATGGTCAGATTCTGTTCCAAGTCGCCGCACGTTCCGTTAGACCAAGTTTCGTTGGTGGATGGCAGATTCAGCAATCTGCTCTCAGTCTGTGACGAAGTAGAAACAAAATATATTCACCGGTCAATCAACGGTGAATAAATATCCTCACTTTGTTATCGTCCTTGATGTAACTGATGTTGAACTGCAAAGCCATCTTGGCGATGATACAAGTAACGTTGGTTCCGTTTACGAGCCATTTCCCTGTGTCCGGTGTTACCGGAGTGACCGGAGTCGGCGGCTGAGTAGGAGTAACGGTCGGCGACGGAGAGGGTGTAGTCGGACCAACCGTGGGCGCAGGCGAGGTAGGTTTCTGGGTAGTAGAGGTGCTAACGGGAACCGTGGTGCTCGACGGAGTTGTGATATCTTTGATTCCTGAAACAGAACGATAGTTGAAGACATTCGAGGTTCTTTATCTTCGGAGAGGCTGACCGAGGTCAAGCGAGTCGACGGTCGTTGTACAGGGAGTAAAAAATCACTATCTTTGTTTACTCTATGTGAGTCGTACGTGAGAGACAATTAAGCACATTTGCTCTCTGTCGCTAAGCCTCTTATCGGCTCTGTACTTTTATCTGCGTCGTTGGCTGCGAAATTCGATCTGCATACCCCCAGTGCCTCTCAACCGAAGATTAGCGTAGTTTTTTCTCTTCCCGACAAAGTTTATCTATCCGCTTTTAGACAAATTTCGTAACGATCTTTGGCGGAATCCGATCTACATAATCGGGGTAATAGATGCACCGCAGACGTGACGTGAGCCTCGCGTGACAGTGAGCTGTCAGGTCGAATGATAGATGCAACGTCATGGAAACGGGATCGTGGACTATCTGCCATTGTGTATGGAATGATTCGTTGGAACGAGACAAGACAAGACGAGAGAGACAAAGAAAAAAACGTGGAAAAGTGCGAAGAAACGTAACGAAATTCCGTTATTACCTGAGACGAGTATCGCCAGAGAACAAAGAAGAATAGAACCGGTTTTAAACATTTTCAATCAGTCTGTGTCAATTCAATTCGAAAATTAACTTTTCTTCGGCGGGATGTTCACTACGGAATTGATGTAATCTGTGCGCGAGGATATTCAACGGTCCTCGAACAATGCGAAACTGTGTAGAGAACGATAACTAGGAGATACCGAAGTTAACAAATACCCCCTAACGGTGCGCGACAGGGGAACGTAAACCCAGCGAAGAAAGAATGGGAATCTCGGGTTCCTAAACTCGCGAGAATTCTGCGCAGCGAAGAGACCGATGAACGCGCAACGTCGAAGAGACTCGCCCCCCGCCGCTGATCATTCATTCCGGACAATAACAAAAGAAGAAAAGACAAACGGCCTATCTATGATCGACGTGGTTCGTGGTTCTCGTTGCCATGGCGACCTGACCACGACACAAACACGCGTTGCTATTCCGCTAGACGTCAAAACACGGAAAACTGTCACTCGGAAATTCATTATTGACAAACAATGAGGTTTAAAATATCCTTGCGGAATACCGATGGACACAAGGGGCTGGTCACTTGCGTGGCCTGGAATTCTACGGAAGAAATATATTCATGCGGGTGATTAACCCTTTTTCCTTTTTATTTATTTATTTTTTTATCATTCTCGACGAATGGAAATGGCATAGATTTACGATTATTTGAACGTTATTTACTGGTATACCGACAGCGAAGACCACGTCTTATTGTGCTGGAGGCTAGAAGGTGGATCCGCTCATCCCACTGTGATAACAAAATTCTCATCGGATTTTTGTCCAACCGATATGCAGTGGCATCCTCGCCCGATGCAGCCGTCCGTGTCTTCTAAGAAGCAATCTTTGGACGTGCTCTTGATCACGACTGCGGACGGTGGGTCGATCGATCCGTTCATATTCCATCGCGCAAACTGTTATTGACTTGATTTTCTCTATTTGCAGGAAAATTTCACTTGATAAGTAAAAACGGTAGAATAGAGAAAAGCGTGGATGCCCACAAAGGCGCTACGCTCGTCGGTAAATGGAGCAACGACGGCTCCGCTCTGCTCACTGGTAACGAAAACTCGATACTTGGACTATTCGAAAAGGACAATTACGTAATCGGATGAATGATTATAGCTGGAGAAGACGGGCTAGTCAAGATATGGTCTCGCAGCGGTATGCTTCGTTCTACGGTGGCCAGAGGCGGACAGCCAGCTCTGAGCGCGGCGTGGAGTCCGGACTGCACCTCTGTCCTGTACGCCTCGGGATCTCACCTCCTGATACAGTCTTTGAACTCGAATGCCAAACCCCACAAGGTAGCGAGACGTAGTTCGGTCTGAAAACTTCGTAACGAATTCAAAATGCTCTTCATTTTTACAGTGGCACGGACACGACGGGATCATATTAGCCGTTGCGTGGAATCACAAGTATGGACTGGTCGTATCCGCTGGCGAAGATTGCAGATACAAGGTAAAGAACATGGGGGATTCCTTTGTCCCGTGAAAATAATTCTCCATTGTCTGTTTTCACCAGGTTTGGGACTCGTCGGGAAACCAATTGTACAGTAGCGGCGCGTCGGAGCATCCGATCACGTCGGTCAGCTGGTGCGTCAGCGGGGATTACTTCGCAGTTGGTTCCTACAATACGGTCAGACTCTGCGATAAGACCGGAGTACGTGATTCATAGCCACTGCAATTTCGGAAACAATGATATTCTGACTCATATTTCTATGAAAATTATTCCAGTGGTCCCACTCCTTGGAGAAGGTGAATACGGGAAGCATTTATTCTGTGGCATGGTCGAGCGACAGCACGCAGGTCGCTATGGCCTGTGGAGGAGGCGGCGTTCTGACCGCGCATGTTATAGACAGGTGAAGATAATCATTCAACAATCAAAGTTCGATGCAATTGTTTCAAACTTGTTTTCTTTTCTTCAAATCAGGAGACTAGAGTGGAATAATTACGAGGCGACGCTCGTTCGTCGCAAAACGATAGAAGTGAGAGAAGTCGGTAGCGAGAGACACGAGACCCTCGAGATATCGGACCGAGTGGTCAAGCTGGAATTCGGGTTCGGTCATCTGGTCGTGATCACGCCCTCTCAGTGTCACGTTTACGCTATCACGAACTGGAATACACCGGCTATATTCGACCTCAAAAATGGATCAGTCTCGTCTGTGATATTGGCGGAGAGGTGAGCACTTCGGGTACAAATAAGTGGATGAATGAATGAACAATCTCTGGCATTTGAATTTTCAGGCACTTTTTACTCGTTGAGTGGAACGTCATCACCCTGTACAGTTATCAAGGTCGTTTGCTCGGTTCACCGCGATGGAAGGGTATGACTCAGGAGCCGATTTTCTCCGCTTGCATCTCGCTCTGCTCCGATACCCTCGTCGTTCGAGATCAGAGTAACGAGAAGTGTGAGTAGCCTCAATCATCTCGGGCAAAGCTCTGTAATAACGAGATGCCTTATTCCAGTACTACACGTCGTCGAAGTTTCAAGTAATAAGCCAATTACCGAAGGCCAACCGCACACCCATCTGCAACCGGTCGCTCAGCTGGGACTTAATCACATAGGAAGCGTTGCGGAAAGACAGTTGGCAATCATCGACGCGAATAGGGATTTATTTCTGGTGTCCATCAGAGCCAGCGGGTTCGGTCGAGTTTGTAAAATCGGTGAGAGTCTCGTTCCGACGTAACGAGGCTCGATTTTAATGATCGAATCATTGTTCCAGCCGTAATGGCACAGAGCATTCGCTGGGCCACAGACGCCAATGTGTTGGCAGCGATGTTGGATGTGACGCTTTCCGTCTGGCTCTGCCCGAGCTGCGTTCATTACAGCGATAGAAAAATGATCAGGAAGACTAGAATAGACAAGGATAACAGGTGACGACGTCCCGGACTGTGTCTGGTTCTGGAATTCTAATCAATTACTCGATCTCCAGTGAATTCGGCAAACAACCGAGCATCGCGAGCGTCCACGGAGGATTGGTCACCGTGAGGCGAGGGGACGGGGCTCTGGTCGCCACCGCCTTCTACACTTTCTTTACGAGCCTGCATCAGCACATAATGAACGGTAGATGGAAAGAGGCTCTTTCCCTCTGTCGAATAGCGCAGGTAGGATTGCTGTGAAGAAGCCTTTGGATTCTTAGTTTGGTACACGATTTATTAACAATATGCATGCATATACTGACAGAATGAAATACTGTGGACTTGCATGGCAGTCATGGCAACGGACGGCAAAGAATTGAGCGCCGCCGAAGAGGCTTACGCCGCGATCGGAAGATACGACAAGGTCGATTACATTCAATACGTTAAGGTGAAGATTTATGACGATAATACACACCGCACCCCGTTGGAATAGACGTAACGAAAATTATAACTTATTTCAGCGTTTGCCAAACAAGATAGAAAAATTAGCCGGTATGGCGCTACTGGCAGGAGATCTGTTAGCTGCTGAGGGGATCCTCCTCCAAAACGGTCTTGTAGTCGAGGCGATACACGCCAACGTCAAGATATACAACTGGAACAGGTACAATAATTGATTGAAACGATTCCTTCTTCGATAATTATTCGTTATCTCGATTTTACAGAGCGTTAGAGCTGGCGACGAGACACAAGAAAGAATTGGACAAGGTGTTGGATGCTCGCAAGAGATATCTTCGCACTTTGAACAAGCAGGAAACAAATCAACTGTATTTAAACCTGATAGCAAATACGTTGAAGGAACAGGTGGGACTTGGTTTTATTTTCTTTCCGTTCAACTTTGACAGTGGTTTTATCGATTTACCAGACTGCACGATAATGAACCATTTTTTACCCCAACCGTGCCGCCCAGGAGTTACAGTCGAAGACGGAATCGCACGGCGCGGAGGAAAAGGTCGACAACGAAACGGAGAAGCTGAATTTTCTAGAATTGTAGATTATTGTGCAAATAAGAAACATACCTCATACCTTTTCACCAATGGATAAATATCACAGCTAGAAATACGGCAGTCAATAATAGGCAAATTGGGAGCCTGTAGATTTGCCAGAGAGTCGGTATCGGCACGGGCCTGTATCTGGTCGTCAATGCTCCCTGAAAAATATATCCATCGATAGCGGCGATTCCTCGACACCGGATAATCTACTTACCCATCCTCCGTTGGCCTGAATCCACGCAGCCAAGTCGTCTTCGAGAACCTCGGTCATCCCGTGCTGAATAGCTGGGAGATACTCCGGTTTCCCTTGTCGAACACAGTCCACGGCGATCCCTCCGGCGACGGCATAGAGAGCGATGATCTTGCTCCAGGTCATCTCTCCGTTCCTCAACATCTCCCTGGAGACGTCGGTCAGGGCATCGCTGGCTGTCTGCTCGGAAGTGAAGATGCTACATCCGACCTGCCTCCCGACTCTTGTGAAGAGGCTGGGATGCATTTTCTCCAGCTCGGCGCCGATGCTGGTCAACTCCGGATAAACTTCTCCCACGACGGCGCCACCGGGGAGCATAATTTCGCTCCTCATTCTTTTAAGACCGAGTTTACGATGGAATATCCCGGATCGTTTTAGTCTGTTGCGGATGTACTGACCGCACAACGAAGTCCCTTGGGATACCGTTATCTTAACAGAAGCGGATACCGACCGCCATCCTATGGTATGGGACAATTTCCTAGATACGACGTCGCTGACGTTGCTAAACCTCCGTCGGGCAGATCCGACGACGTGAAAGGCGGCCGCATCCGTGCCGGACCCGAGTCCCAATAAATTCGAATGTAAAGAAGCCGCGAGGCTGCTTCTGCGCTGGATATTTCCCACACCATCTTGGACACGGCCACTCGTTACGATCCCTGACATGACGCCGTTCCTCCTTCTTCCATCAAGCGAGCTTCACCTGGAAGCAGGAATACTCGTCGGCGTTAGAACAGCCGAAAGAAATCTGAGAGCAAATAACGAAGCTACTTTTTCAGTTTAATTGTTTGAGGATAAAAAATTAGCTGAATACATCTATGCGAGTTTTTTGAATGGCAGCCTGCTAATTGTTATGCGGAGTACGTTACGTATTACTTTTTTCGAAAGGAGATCCTCTTCCAGCTCTCTACCGCTGGAAACAACAGGTCTTCAATTATGCGTCGGGTAATGGGACCGTGCGCTATTAGAAGAAGAAACAAAAACCAACTTGTATCTACCATCGCATTCAAGGCTTCCTCAAGCTTTGGCTAAAATTGTAATTCCAATTGCAATTCAATGAGACACGGTCTTGATAAATGACCTTAGAAGATATTGTTATGAAAGTATCGGAGCCTCTGGCTATACATCGAATTCCTCGATTACTCTGATAAAACAGATAATTACAATAAAAGAGGAAAGACCTGATTCCAACGGATTACAAAGATAAAAGTAAATTATTCCTTCAAACATGATTCAAAACTTGTGTATCATCGGTTTTCTATTATATCATTACAAAACATGTTGTGACGAGCTGAGCGCATAGAAAGAATATTTCCCCACTAATTCATTAGAGCCCATTATATCGTCTATTAATCAGATCCTTTGAACCCCGTAGCGTTAAATAGCTGTGTAAACATGATTACTATAACGATAAGTTTGAAAAAACGAAACCACGTAAATAGACGATGAATGAGGCGCCTTGACCTCACAGCCTTGTATACATGATAAATTCGAAAATTCAAAGTTACGAAAAAAAAAAAAAAATGGTTTATTCATTTGTAGAATTAGTTGGAAAGAATTTGAAAAAAAAAACTACAACTTTTATCGGTGGTTACGAGTTAATCTCCTTTTATCTCGGTCTACGAGTATTTTTTTAACGGGGAGAGAGAGAGGAGTTAGTCACGCTTTATCTATACAGCTATGACTACAGAGAAAATATTTATACGTTAGTTCAAATAGTATATAACAGACTATAAAATATTCCAAGAATAATTCGAACGTGTGGCATGCATAAAACGATCATTTATCATTCACCGCGGTTTTAATAGGACAAAAAACTTAATTTAAACCACAGAAGAAGAAGGATTTGAAGTGAAAACGCCTAACTCACCGCAACCAAAGACTCCTCAATAGTCAACACGTACGTATACGTACACGGATGTAATAAAAATTTCGAAATTACGAAATTAGAACGCGAGACTTTGTATCGCGGTCAATTGCAATGATCGTTAATAATCGCCCTAGACTCGGCTTTCAAATTTATACAGTCAGAGTCTGTGAAACCGACAAATTCGCGAGATATTAGAGAGATAATTGGCTATGATAATAACAATCGTTACAACTACAGCTATAATTATATTACACGATATAATACAATAATTGAATTCGAGTAAATTGTTCGTCGATCATCGAATTTTGTATACACAATTTGAATACGTTTGTCAGGAAGATATACAAACTCACCTTCATTCGATGCATTCGCAGGGTCCGAAGGATGAGTGGATTAAATATCCCGAATGTGTTTGAGCTTCGACTCGCACGTGACAACAATTCTAGATCAGGTGGAGTGTGGCAACGCGGATAAACCTTGCGTTACTTGTGCAGATTATTATAATGCATACCTCGCACCTTCATTTTTTATTTATTTATTTTTTTAAACTTACTTGACCAGTTTTCACTAGTTTTAAAGCGATCGATACTCTTTGTTTTTTTGTCGATAGAATAAGAAGACGAAGGAGAGAGAAGAGGACGATATTGAAATATTGGATATTCAAAAAACGGACAATGGTTAACGAGGATTGTTCAGCTTACGTGGCGCGATCGCGAGCGACTGAACGAACGAGGCGTTTTTAAAATTATAAACTCGTTGGTTGAATAGCTGAAAGGTGTTTCGAGGCGACGACGATAATTCCATAACGATAAGGCACGTGGTGCATATCCACCACTCGTGAACATCGAAACGACCGTTGTAAGGGGTCGGCGGTTTCGTTATTCCGGTGTCGATGGGTGATTATACGTGCGATTGCGGAGTGACCGAGTGAGAGCACTTTGACGATGTATACCGTTACGCCTCGCTTATCCCCGCCCCGGTCGCGGTCCCGCGGAGAACAGAAAATAAATTAAATAAAAAGAACAAGCACGCTTTGTCTCGCGATCTCTTCACACGTTGATATTTAATATTCAAAATCACCCGCCACATCCGTAAAACGGATATTGTATATCGTGATTATCGTAGGTTTAGTCAAAATTTTAGTCATACAAGATTGTTTCACATTGAGCAGAATTACAATATATTTATTATATATTATATATTGATAATAAAACACATTTATGTATACGTATAGTATTAAATTAATAATGTATGTACTCTATACGGAATCGCATAATAATAATAATAATAATAATAATAATAATAATTGTTCATTTCTAATTAATTTTTTTTTTTTATGTAGAAAACAAAAAATTAATAGAAATAAAAGATGTACCTACTTAGTGTATAGGAAAGGAAAAAAAAAACAAAAAAAGACATAAATAGTATATACTCTTACATATGTATATCAACAATCCGACCTTTTTCTACATCACATGTATACAAATGATATTTCAAATCATTTCTATCTGTTTTTGTTTCATTTTATAATATGATAGTATGATTATCATTAATCATGTCTGTTAATTTAATTTTTAACGTTATTATTATATGTATATTGAATAAATAAACAATTTTTTGTTTTTTCAAAGCGTTTGAAAGCCTGATTTTTTTTCCCTACATTTTGTTATTTTTTACGCGAGGTTTATTTCTACAATTATTCTTTTTTTCTACTTGAAAAAAAAAAAAAAAAATTAAATTATCTCCGAGATTTTTGTTCGTTTGCAGGAATAAAACATTTCTCTCTTTTTCTCAATTTATTGATATGTTGTCTGTCATACGTGTAGCTCTTATCATATTACTATTGTACACGTACTCGTTAGACCAACCCAACATGTTATATTATAAATACATTATACTATAATATATTATTTATATACTGCAAACAAAACAACAACAAAAAAAAAAAAAAAATTAAGATGCATATTCTAAAAGTCGTTGAATATTAATTTATATTAGAGTTTATTTTTTCTCCATTAGTTATTCGCTAATTGATTAACAAGCAACGTAACACGTGGTATAGTTGAGTATACCGTAATAGTCGAAATTGGCGGAGTCATTTGATGATTCCTCTTTGTCGAGAAAATCGATTACATCATCAATAAATAAAGAGAAGCTCAAGTATTAACTCAGTTTATATATATTAATTGTATGTAATATTTATATATATATGTTTTTTTTTTAAATATTATTTATAACAACAATATTATTATTCTTATTTTTAAATTGTTTTATTTCATCCTTTTTTTTGTAAATCAACGATCAACAATTTGATTTGAAAAACAGCAACCAACTGTATACAGCAACGCTTTAGTAAATTATTTTATCCACAGAAAGCTAGTTATTTATTCATTTATTTTTTAAACATTCCATATATATATATATACTATATATTATATACATAGTATATGTATATCTATTTATATTCGTCTATTTATTTTGTTGTTGTATCGTATTTTCTATTCTTTCAATTTTTATTTAATCTTTATTACTGTTATATTATTTACTAAGACAATCTCTTATTGTTATTTTTTTTCCCTTCGTCGTATTAACCATACATCATTTTTCAATAATTATTGTTGTAGCCATTTAGTTTTTTTTTTTTTTTTGTAGATAATACTTTCAATTTTACAATTTGTTTCTTCTATTATATTATTATCATTATTACTATTTGTTCTTTGTTTGCAAATTTAGCTAGAGATAATTTGTTTAATTTTTATTTATTTTTTCTTATCTTTTGTGTAATTATGTAGTTTGACATAATAAATGTGAGAATTTTACTAAGTAGCTTAGATTGTTTAATTTTGATCGCGTCAAATAGTAATTTGGAATTAACAATTTTCCTTATAAATCCTACGTTTATTCGCTTATATTTAGTTCTCGGAAAAAAAATAAAAAATTTTCCACTCAATCAAAAATCATCGATAACACAGATACATTTATAGATTTTCAACTATCGACCCGCCAGTCTACAATAATTCATATTCGTTTTTTTTTTCGTTTTTTTTTTTCATTAGAAAAATTGAAATCCAAATCAAATTTCTTTCAATTTTAAACATTATAATAATTCAATCTTTTTTTGTTCTTATAAAGGTACAATATGTTCTTCTAATTTTTGCTATCATCATTTTGTTCGCTAATTTTTTTTCTTCATATTATATATATTTAATATTTTCATACATACATATATTTACGCATGATTCGTGAAAGCTGCTCTGTAATATTTTGTTTCTTTTCAATTAATCTGTTTTTCTTTTAATTATCAAACTTGAGTCCGATATTCTTTGACTAGTAGAATATACATGGAGTAGAATTTAGTTTTTATTCAAGATTATATCTGTAATACTTGATGAAAGAAAGAAAGTAAGAAAAAAAGAAGGTCTGTCGTGAAATTTCTCTTACAATTATTTTTCACATAAGCTGCAATGAATGAAAAAAAGAAAACAGAATAAAAAAACCACAAATTCAGAGAAAGAATCTTTCTATAATACTACTACTACTCGGAATGCTAAATACGTACGATTTGATCTAATAATTATAAATTGTATTTAGAAAGATAATTTTGGAATGCGACAGCATGTTGTTGATGTTTCTACTTTTTATACAAAAAAAAAAAAAAAAACATTGCGGTTTTTTTTTCAAGTTCGGAAACGATAGAGAAAAAAGCTGCCTTGGATAATAATAACAAAACGACAAAACGACAAATCATGAAAGAAAAAATGAACAAAATAATTATTCAAGAAGTAACTTTTTCTTCTTCTTTAGTTTGTCATCTCTAAATTAAATAAAAATAATTATTATAACGTAATAATTCGTATTACAAAAGTAAGAAGCAGCACATGCACGTGTAAACGCATCGTACCTCTAGGAATCAAATTTTACAGTATAATAATACTATCGCTTATCTTTCTCCTTTTTATCAATCGTCGCGTTCGCCTTTCAACTTCTCTACTATCGCATCTTACAACAACAGACTTTTAGTATCTTTTGTTTTTTTTGTTTGTTTGTTTATAACAATATTATTGCTCGGCTCGGCTACATCGAAATCGAAATCGGAATTTTCTATACGCGCCATTCCAAATCAGTACAACAACGTAATAATAGTTCATTTAGCTTTAAACACAAAACAAAGTATGCATCAACGTTTAACGTTACGCTACAAATACATTCAACATGTGCGTATCGTTATCGTTCTCGTTTTTCCACATTATTATCGCCATCGTTGCATATCTGCGGCGTCTGACACAACGAATGAAAATTCTCTCCTTATCCTCAGACAAAGACGGCAGAGAGAATAAGAAGTTAAAAGAAAGTTATCGAATCAACAATATCTCCTCCTTAATTAACACGTCGTTGTATCAGTCGCCGCTACTACTCTCTCACTCCCTTAACACACATTATACACACATGTACCATCTATGTCTTGAATAATTATACATTTTTATGATATCATTATAGCATACATAATAACTAGGTACACATATACATATACATATACATATACATAATAGCGTGTAATTTGAATCAGTTAATAATATATGAAACATACATCGGATATAAATATGTATACATCTCTGAGAGGGGGGTAATATGTACGACTATGTATAACGATAAGTTGTCAACGGCTACTGCAGGGGAAAAGAAACGTAGCTAACGAGACAACAATTACGTATGGTATAGATAAAATAAGCATTCTATTGCGCGTAATATTAAAAAAAAAAACCGGGTTACATACACTTGGTTTTATGGCGAAATATTACCTGTGATTAATAATTAGGTAGAATCTAATGGCTTTCTTACAATAATAATAATAATAATGAACAATAATGATATTAAAGCATACATTGGATATACTTTGTACATCGTATCGATTATTTATTAATTTTCATCAAAGAACGAACACGCGTACCCGATTAAATTCAATAAACTATTTAGCAGCAGAGTATAGAATCAGCAGCAGCGACGTAAAGACAAAAATAATAAAAAATAAAATAAAATAATAAAGAATCATAAGATCTTAAAGAAAATTAAAAATAGGGATTTCACAATCGCGTTGTATTAAAGGTCACTTATTAAAGAGGCGTCACAAAAGTTGACCTCTGCTTCTCAACAAAATCACTGGGTACATTTATTATTATTATTTTTCTGTTTTTGTTATTTTTTAATCGCGATAAACATTCATTGGCCATGGGATCACAACGTTTACTTTTTCGATTGTACTAGATTGTTTGACGGGGGGCTGGGGGGTCACGGGTCGTTATATATATATAATATAATATGTACAAGAAACGGTACATAAAAAATACACCTATAGTAATAATAATAATAATAATAATAATAATAATAATAATAGGTATGTTTGGTTCGTTTTCATTTTTTTCCTTAACATATGAACGAAGAACTTCTCACAACGACCGACTCATTAAAGAAAAAAAAAGCTAATCAGGGTATATAATAATATATCATTATTGATTGATCTGTTTTTGTGTTGTTGTTGTTTTTAGATTATCTAAAGTAATAATTATAAGAATCGACAAATTTCTAAAAAGTTTAGTGATAATAGTAATAATAATAATAATAATAATAATAATAAAATAATTATATACAATTTTTCATTCTTTTTTTTTTTAATAGTTTTCGTGTTTCGTTTTCTTCCTAATCTGGTCCGATGAATATATCAAGTATTCACGTGCATCTTTGTCATATTTTCATGTACACAATCATAACAAATAGAAAAAGAAGGAAGGTAGGAGAAACAGAAGAAAAAAATTTGAAAAAAAAAAATAACTCTATATACGAGATCAAAGTTTTTCAATATTATTATTGTCAAAACCGAACGAATGCTGTCTCAACTCTTATATTTTTCATTCACTTTCAATATTTATATCTATAGCCTTATTTTCTTACTAATCCCTCGTTTGTCGATGTATAACAGCAATAACAGTAATAATAATAATAATAATAATAATAATAATAATAGATTTATGTATGAGACAATATATATATATATATAGGTAATGGGTCTATCGCTAATGTTTATATGGTGAAATCAGGGAGAATCCGAGGGGGTTTGCTAATATTATATACAGGGATGAAATATACTATCCAATAATATTAATATAATAAGAATAATGATAGTAATAAATCTAAGCAATGTGACTGTATAGAGCATAATTACAAGGGGTTTTGCTTTCTTTTCTTTTTCTACTACTCTTTGACTGTTTTGTAAACTGAGAAAAAAAAATTAGAAAAAAAAAATGAACTCGATTTTAAACTTCTCAAAAATGTCTACGTTTTAATCTCAAGACAAGCACCTAACGCAGCACGATTTCGCCCATGATATTATGATAGAAGACACCCAGTAATACTATGTTTATCCTCGTGTTTCTTTTTCTTCATAATTCAGCGAAGAAATAAAGGAAAAAATGATAATTATACGCGTCGTAGAGAGTTGCTAAATGGCAGTAGAGGAAATGACTTATTTCTCTGTATAAACATTTCGAAGACCATTTTTCGTTTGTTTTTAGGCTCCGGCAAAACCGTACACCTCGAGTACTCTTATTTCAAAATCACCGCTGGCGCATAACGGCGGATTGTTGAACGTAGAGCATCGATCAGTTTTTCCAAACCTGATATTTTCGTCCATCCATATCGCCTGGCCCTCCCTGAACAAACGTTGACTACGTTCAGTCAAATTCAAAGACAAACAAGACCTCGGATAATAGTCTCACTCACCCGCCACCTATGGTGATCATCTTCGAGTCCGCGGCCATGAACAGTTCGGCAGAGTGGTGAACTACCGGATCGCTGTGAGAAGAGTCCATACCTATCCACGGGTACTTGGCCCTCTCCGGATAAAGACTGAACAGGAATGTTTCACCCGTGCCGAAATACGCCTGCCTCTGTCCCTTGTCGTCTTTCAAATTCCTCTCGCACCACCGCGTCGAACAATAAGCGCCAAACACCTAGAAGTTTAACCAGAACGATAACCGAGTCAGAAATGCGACGAGGGGTCGCGACGACGAATGAGAGAATCATTTACCTCGTTGTTGCAAGTCTTTATCATCAGAAGCGTCGGCTCGTGTTGTTCGACTCGCACGTAGAAAGTGGTGAGGGAACACCCGTGTTCCTCAGTTGTATAAAGAAGAATTGGTTGATACATTGTGATTCTAACAGGTAGCCAGGACCACAGCGTGAACAACTGCGAAACAACGTTCGATAAATTATTAAACGTACTTTATATCACGATAAGACAGCGAGAGTTACCAAGAACGCACGATAGGCTTGGCGAAGTTAAATATTGCATAAAAAAAAAAACAAAGAAAATTTAAATAATTATATATTAATGCTATGGAATAAATTAAATTCAATATTATATAAAATAATATTCACAACAAGCGACACATCATGCGCTCGCGTTTTACAAAATATGTAAAAATTTTTGTTGTGAAAAGGGTAGATAATTATTAATTTTGTCCGCAGTCATTTGGATTATTGAAGAAAATTGCAAAATTTATCAATTTCTCAGAGACTTTCAATTATACCTGCAATTACCAACATCGATCTAATCACACGGACTTAGTTTTTCTGTCAATCAGATTATTCGTAACGCGTTTCTTGTCATACAATCCTTGATATATTATATTATGAATACAATATTTAAAAAAAAATAGCATACAAAAGTTTGGGCATGCTCGTTCCATCGATGCGTAATAAAAAATGGTAGAAAAAAAAATAACACAAGCAATTCGCATTCAGATTATGTGCGGCATAATAAGACAAATAAATATCAAGATGCTTGCGGTGAAGATTGAAAATATAAGGTGGGGTGAATACCATGCAATGTTTTTTTTTTCTTTTACAATCCGTGACTTTTCGTTGCGTTAATCGTAGATTATCAATTTTGTTTCTATCTATTACGGTAGCACTAACTACGTCGTGACATAGTGGCGTGGTTATAATCCCATATATTAATTTCTGACGTAAGTCTATCGCATCATAATAAGACTAGACCAACTTTATGGCAATATTTCAGATTCCAAATATAAAGAATAGGAATAATCACGAATGATATGGAATGAAGAGATCGTTACCAATTTTTGTACACTAATTTAGAGTCATCTGAAGCTAATAGGGTAACAAATACATCGGGGACATTGAGAAACGATGAGACGGCGCAGAAGACAGCGCGCTATGATATCTCGATGATCATTATCGAGGGGACGTCGTCGAATTCAATTAATTTTCTGTTGCAAATGAAAATAAAAGCATAAATAAGAAAACATTAAATAAAATTCTTACACAGGGTTTTAATCGAAATTAATAATTAATATTAAATATTTCCGTACTCTGGTACATAGAGAGAGAGATAAGAGAAAGCCATATTGTATTATAAATACACTTCGTAGATAATAATAATAACTCCTTCGAGATGTGTGTTTTTAACGAAGTATACTTGTGGCGACTACTTCAACAGGACGTTACAATATCGACATGCTACAGAATTCGAGAGAAAAATTAATGAAACTACAATTTATTGGGTTGTTTTTTTTTTTCTCTTCCTTCAATCTTCGTATTGTTTCGTTTCTTTTTGTTTTCTGATCGACGACGTTGTTACTTACATCGGTCATATCAAGGATCTGTGAGCGAATAGTTTGAATGGGATAAACGCCCATGGAGAGAGCTCGCGGTCCGGGACTGTGCGCTCCCTACACCCACCACCATTAAATTCCATCATGTCATCATCCGTGACAATAACGCAGCACAACACAAAACAACACATACGTTCTGGTATAAGTCGTAATCGAGCATGCTCTCCCGACCGTTGTATCATTTTTTTCTTCTTCATTGTCATTATTTTATAAACAAAAAACAAAATCTCGATCACCCAACAGACAATTCTACGCTGATCGTTGTGTCTTTCGTAAACTTATTGTATATATATTATTGTCAAGCGTGCTAAAAATTTGTTTCCATTAATTCATGTGTTAGTTTGTCTGTTAATACCAACGAATACAGAGATATATTATACATGCGCCAAATTTGTTGTATGTGTCTCTAATCGAGGAGGAACCTTCTCGTATATAAAAACTATATTGCCACAAAGATGGTAAATGTAATTCGTGTAAATTAATCGATATGTATCCGTTTAAAACAGATATTTTTGCCTTTTTCATTCGTATCGTCGAATAAATGATCAGAGATGAAATGATATGAGGATAGTGGTGACACGAGAAAGAAGAAGATTAAAAAAACTCGAAAAATTTCGCGAAAATAGTGTTAAAAAAATAAATATGTGATACAAATATTTTCTTTCAATTCTATTCATCAGATGATAACAGGAGCTTGACATATAAAAACTTGACGCGACGTTATTAATGAAATTGATTAATTTCACTCTGTAAAATGTCTCTAGCTGCGAAAGTAAATTATTATACAACGATAATAGAAGCGAACTGAATGAGATGAAAGAAAGAAAAAAAAATTGGAATCAGAAATTGAATCGATAATAAGTAAATAATAAAAATATGAAACGATAAAAGAAAATAATAAAACGAGCCAGCGTAATGAGAATGTGAGTAGAACAGGTAGTTCAGGGACAGAGGGGCAGCACATGAAACTAAGGACACATTTTCCAATAAGATAATTATACAATACCCTGTCTTTGTACGTGTCTTCGCACTCTTTCTGAAAATAAATTTGATAATTGAAAAAAATTGCGCCTTTTTCGGTATACTACATATTTTTCGTTTCTCTCTTTCGTTATTTCTATTCGAAGAATTTTCGTGGTCTGTTCGGTGTGTGAACAAAAAAAAAATAAATAAATAAATAAAAAAAAGCAAGCGTGTAAATTTTTCGTATGTACGTTTGTATTGTCCCTGAACTTCGATTAAGCCACCTATAATGAAGATAAAGTAATTGAAAAGAATGACTATAGAAAAAAAAAAAATGCAAATATATAAAAAGAAGTAAATCAAAGTGTGGTGTGTGGTTAGTATTAAATAGCTGACACCACATTTCTTACATTGCCAAAATATAAAAAATAAATAAATAAAAATCCCCCGGAACTGTGCAGCGAATAGAAAAATCGACAAATACAATTGAAAAAAGAACTAACAGATAAAGATAAAGTAAACGAGAAAAACCAGACGGAAAATAAAACAAGGACAGTAGAGTAGAGTACAATAACTATCAATCTGACTATTAAATATGTGAGTGTATAGAGTATATAGTGTGAAAAAAATTACAGTATTTCCTCTTTCGTTTTCACACGGACTTTTCATATCCACAAACCCGTCGATAGAATCTATAGAATTATAATTAAATTGCTGAAATATGAATCGAGTAATCAGTATAATGAATAAATAGTTTCATAATCCTAAGCTTGAATCAATCGGTGTCAGGTAATCACCGCCTGTACGTACCTCTCTTATCGTGAGTGTATGCGACATCATCTGGATGTTGACCTGGGACTGACTCGTCGGCAGATTGTCCGTGGATCTTGATCTTGCCAGCGAACGAGACCCTGTCAGTACGTTGCGACTCTTTAGTGCCATTTCTGTTCGTAGAAATACTCTTGATATGTAGGCCGAGCTTAGAGCACGAATTCCGAAAGCGGTCCGCAGGAACTTTGCCGACGTCACCTGCGATCGCAACGATCGTTACGTTCTCAATATCCCAAAAACTTTCCAACGAAATTACCTAAATGGTTCTTACTCACTGGAATCTGTATGCAGAATTTCGACAGAGCTGCGTCGATACCGTTCTTAGAAATCTCGTTCATCCATTCGGAATTTTGAGGGGAAGAATATTTGTAGAATAATAAAACTATGGCCATCGCTGCCCGATAAAAGACCTGAGAGAACGAGAACATCGATGCGATGGAATTAGAATTTAATTCAGACATCGTCGTCAACGTGGATCACAGTCAAACTCACCTTAATTCCTTCGTGTAGAAAACAGTCCATAACTCTGACTAGATGTTGAAACGGAAGCAACTGCAGTATCCACCAGGTCCAATCCATGTATATCCTCTCAGCCCTCGAACCTGAGCACTGCCTCGCCAAATGTACAGCCGCGGATTTCTGAATAAATGACAAAAATTCTAAAATCGATGATACCGAATACATTTTCTACAGCTTTGTCTCAATGCAAGTCTGGTTGTTAAACTCTGTTACCGGTGGTGCCGTGTTTACTTTAAGAATTATTATACTCGAGTCAGGTTTGAATTAGCGGAACGTCGCAGTTACCGGATAAAATATTAGTAACTGTGTACGAAGAGCTTTCCTGTTTGTGCAAATAATGTATAAATAAACATTTTTTTCTTTTTTTGTTTTTTTTTTCATCGGGTAAAAGAAACTTCCTCCCAGCGAGGAGGAAAGAGTTTGAATTGCTTTTAATGATAAACATTGTCTTTGCCAATTGTTGCTAGTTAAATATTTTAAACTTACAGGTCTCGCCAATTCAAGGCTGAGATTATTCAATTAACATATTATTACTACGTACCACGTGTTTTTTAGTTATTTGCTCGACGGTTTTCCACGTTACTTCGTAAAGCAGTTTCGTTTGCGTGATGAACATTTTCTCTTTGGCAGCTACTAAACTAGCCATACAATGATAACACTCCTCCTCTGTAAAAATCATTATTCATTGTTCATTGTTGGTATCAATTTTCAAATATCAACTAGATAAAATAAAATAACTATAGAGACTCTCTATTTCGCTTCGCGTCCTAATTTCTTTCACCTTTCCTACATTTTAGCAACAAGGTGATTCTTGAGCGGTAAGTCTGAGTCATTTTTCCATCCTTCGACTCACCTGGCATGAAGTGTAGCAGGAGAGCCGTTATGGGATAAAGCGAGGGGCTGAAGGTGATGTCGGGACAGGCGTAGCCGAGAACGGAAACGACTCTGTCCGCGACGCTTCGCCCCTTCCTGGTCAAATTGTACGAGAGGCAATGCGTGCTGTCGACAAACGGCGGCAGCATGATGGATTTTTCCGGCAACTCTGTAAAGTGAGAAAAATTAAATCTACGAGTCTATTTTTGCCTTAGCTACCGCTCGTTATCTCCAAAAAAAAAAAACAATATTATACAAAACAAGAAAAATATACAACTTTGATAAGCTGACACGGGTTTGAAAAGAACATTTATCAAAGTTGAGATCTACTCAGAGCACACAGTGTGGGCGGAAGAACTTGATCTTGATACGAATATGATATCTCGGGATAGGGTAGGTACCTGATAAAGCGATAAATGAACAAGAGTTTGAATTTGGATGACAAAATCGAAGCGGGCGAACGGAAGAAGAAATAGTTTTACCTGTGGTGCCGAACACCTGGTTGACCATGTCCCAGTAGAATCCATCGAGCATGTTCTTGCCATGAGTATGCTGGTTGCAGAGCGCGGGCCATAACTGCGCCCTGATGCCATTATTCAGCGGCCAAGCATTATCTCTTATGATCAATTTGACCTCTCTCTTCCTCCCTGCCTGAAGGAGCGCGTTCACCTCGTTGAAAGTCTTCAAAGCCTGTTTTTTACTCGTCGGTGACTCCGGATGAATGACAATATTTGTTGTATCAACGTGCGGCGGAAATACGTCGTCAATATCGACGTTTGATTCTTCCTCCAATACTGACAACATATTTGGCAGATTGTTCATGGGTGAAACAGACTGCGTTACCAGCATGGCAGAGAGAGAGATACGGTTTGGCGATGTGAAATGGTGGTCGGAATTTGATTTGGAGAAAAAAAAAAAAAAAATTAAAGAGAAAAGAAACCTGCTACGGATTGAGACTATCCATCTTCGAAGGTGATCGGTATCATTGATGTTCGCTGCTTATGTCATATCCTGCGGTGTCTCAATTTTCATCTGGAAAATCAGAACGTGAGCAAAAAAAATAAATAAATAAATTAAAATGCGTTAGGAATTATTGTAGAATTTCATCCATCCATCTACTTCTTTTTTTCCCCTCGACAACAATATCCGAGGTGTTAATTGACTGCGTAACATCGTGGGGTCAAATCAACTCTGGCAACTAACTATTCATTCATTGGTTGTATAAACAAGGTGGGTAACTTTGCGTTAGACCTCAAACGGTCTAACCAGAAAGAAGATTCGTCATTGGCAAGCCTATTAAGCTCAGTTTAACTTATCGCTGAATTAGTGAGCGGCACCCTCTAAAAGTAACAACCGTTATTATATACACCTAACTACGCTAGACTCGAGCGCTGCTTTATTTTGACCTGCTAACAAAAGCCGAAAAAAAAATCTATAGCGCGAATAAAAAATGATATACATAACACGACATCCTTCCACCTTTACCCCGCTCCGATTGATCGATGATGATGATAATTTAATGCCTGTTTCAAACGAAAAGATTTTCTTCGATGATGTAATCGTCACATGTTCTCAAAGATATCTTATCTGGATTAACAAAGTTGGGGAATCTGTATCTGACCGTTGAGAATTTCAATTCTTACCTCGCCTCGATCGATTACTAATTAATTATCTGAAAAGATAATAAAATAACAGCCAAGCTGGATTCCGGGCGTGTTGAGAATGTGAGATAATGAAAAGTTGCGAAAATGTAAAATAGTAATCTCAGTAAATACAGATGGTACATCGGAAATAGAAATAATCTGTTGTAGCAAAGGTTTATTAATAAGCAAACGGTGCGTATAATCCCACAACTGAACGTTACACGCGGTATACGTGCACACATGACTATATATTTGTCTTTTCTCCTCTTTATCGCTACGAGAAAATTACCAGCATGTGTCGGTATCGGCTTCTCACTCTCGTACCGCTCGGATAGAGACAATGGACGATAAGGAAAGAGGAGAAAATGATACATAACTTGTATTCCAATTGTACATAATAGCGTAATAGTGGCTCTATTGCGGTTAAATGTTTAAACCGAACCCTACTACCTCGGCTCGGATGACTATCCGCAGGCCTAATGCGACCAGAACGGATTTCCCTTGGGAATTATGACGGATGACGGAACTCGGTGCTCGAAACTCGCCTGATCTGGCTCGACGAGAAAAAGAGAAACAGGGAAAATACGAATCGGCGCGACCGGTGAATCCTTCGCCGCAGCCCGACCCTCGGAGCATTGGCACTCGAGAAACTGGCGTTACTGGCGTTACTGGCGTTGATGTTTATTATCGTAATTCCAAAGCTCTCGAGGCGCAGGCCACTTGAATAGTATAAATATATCTGGGTCCAAGTTAAGGTGCGAATCTGAGGATGGGTGCAAAACCGCAAGACGGTCAAGTTTTACCGCCGCGAATCAACGATACTGGTCTGTTGAATGTAGCGGTACAAAATGTACAGATTAATTTTAAACGCAGGGTAAACAATACAAGGGAACATATAAATAGATGTTTCTGGTTGTTTTTTTTCTCTCCTCTCGCTTCTTCTTCTGCCACTTATTTATAGAATAAATCGACTCTGGTTCTACAGAGTCGCGGACATGAATCGTCGATATTATAAATTCCGAGAAAGATATTAGAGGGTGTAAAATAAGAACCCCCGCGAGACTGGAAAGAAAGAAAAACAAAAATGAGCCAACCAGTTCGGATTATAAATCACGTAGATAACCTTCATCTAGACTAGTCGGATGGGAGGGTCTGATCGGGGGGCGAATACGGGGCATAAACGACTCAATAAACGCGACCGGATGCGAAAACGGGACATGAGCTGGAAAGTGTGAAGTGTGCGACGGCGGGACCGTTTTATCGCCGAATGTGAAAAAAACAACGGTCGACGAACGAAGGTGCAGCGACGAGATAATGTTGATGACAACAGGGCGGAGTCGGGGACGGCGAAAAGCGCAGGCGGTACAGTGTTACATTTTCGCGGATCGATATCGCGATATCGAGGATAACGAGCCGGATAATTGATCCGGAGGAACGGAGGCAACCAGAGAACGAGAAAAGTGGGTCCAGACTTACCGCCAGTCCCGAATCTCTCACGGCGAGTCGATCCGAGTCGGGATACGCTCGGCGACGATAATTTATACGCTTATAAATTCTATCAAATCCTCAGTCTTTTGGCATGCGCTGTCGTGGGTTGTTAATACGCGAAAACCACTTGAGCGTCCGGTGGAAAATCCTCGACGACTCGGGAGCCTGGGTCGGATTTCGATCGCGATGACACCGCACAGAACTGCACCCGAAACCCGAAATATTATCGCAATAACACGTAACCGCGCGATCACCTGAGAACTGTTTACGGTATAAATTGACCGAAATTTGCCCACCGCCGCTTTCAACTCATTATACGAATTATATCCCTGGGCCAGTCGCGTACACCCCACAAACTAGATTATTGGCACTGCTTCCACACCACTGACACGCATTACCGTGTTTTATTATCCGTGTATCTGTTGCAGCAGCTCTCAAATTATAGCCCTGAATGCAGCCTCTAAACCCTCTATAGATATCGAAAATACAGAAGCACACAAATCGCGATACGCGGATTGCTGCCCAGAAACGACGGAACCACTGTAGAACCGCGTGTCTCGTGATCGCCGTCACGTTATCAACTAAATTACACCCTCCGCCGGTACGCAGCGCCACCCGTTACGCACTACGTCACTCGGTGCCTGACGGTGGCGCCGCGCGCGGACGCATCGACGACTAAACCCGAAGGGAGTCGGCCATCTATCGCCGTTGTCGTACTTTGGGCTCGAAGCACGGTGTCGCGAGTCGCGACGTAACCTCAAACGATACACAACACGGAAGCGATGGATTGAAAATCTGAAAGATGGCTAAATATTCGAGCGACTCTGACTCGGACAGGAGCAGCAGACACCGGAGAAAGCATCATCGGAGATCGAGGTTGGTTTCGTAATCCGTATTCGGTTGAATTATGCACTTTTTCTTTGCGCTCGTTGAACAATTACTTCTGTCTTTCAGATCGTCGAGTTCGAGTTCGAGCGACAGTTCGGCGTATCGTAAGAAATCAACGAAACACGGAAAGTCCAAGCGACGTCATCGGTCTCGTTCCCGGAGCCGGGACAAGGAGAGATCGTCGAGGTCGTATAAATCGTCTAGAGGAAGTTCCAGAGACAGGGATAGACGCAGGTACCAGCCGCGCAGGTCAAAGTCTTATTCTCCCGATCGGAACAAGAAAAAAGTGCGATCCGTGTCGAGGGAGAAGTCGACGAGCAGGTCTAGCAGCTCGCAGTCGAACGTGAAGACCGTCAACCTCGAGAAGCCACAAAATTCTGCCGTCAAAGGTACGATACTCGGATATTTTATTCAGATCTTATTCTCTACGATAGTCGTGGAATATTTTCAGATGACTTTTCCATCGAGCCCAGGATAGACGAGTCCGTACTCGACGAGATAAATTCGGAAAGATGGGTGCCCAAGCAGTTCACTTCGTCCGCCCAGAACAAACCAACAAAATCCAGCAATATCGTAATCGATATTTCCGCTGACACGATCCGAGTTCCCGCCATCGTCGCCGTAGCCGATACTTCGGACAGTATCTTTCACACTTCGGTAATATTCGATTCGCTTTCTGCCGTCCACGTTTCGGGACCTTGAAATTCTGGAATTTGCCTTTCTTCCGAATTGCGATTTGAATGTGAATGATTCGATCGATTCTAGGTGACCTCTGACGGCGAGGTACGGTTCGACAGATGGGTGAAAAAGCTGTACACTCTCAGGCAGAAGGCGATCGGAGATCTGGCGCATACGAGCGTTACCTGACGCATGGATAATCTAGTTCTCTAACAATCAAAGATAGAATAACTATTTTATACCGTGGCGAGAAGCATGCATAATGTTTGAACGGGGAAGCGAATAAAAGTGCGGAAAATTACAAGATTCCTGTTATGACGAATGTTGAAGTGATTTTCCACTAACGTATAATGATTCCGGCAGTGTGGCGTCAGAGGCGTAGTTGTGATGACCACATCCCGTTAATCACGCATCAGAGTTGATGACGTTATTTAAAGTTGAGGTCGATGTTGATGCTTCCTTTGTTTGTTTCATCAAACATCCTATCGCCGAGTAGCGGAGCATAAATTGCATTTTCCATCCAGAGAGGTTGTAGACATAATAATAACAACGAGTAATTCCCTGTAGATAAGATCAATATTTTATTCTTAATATATGTATAATATAATATCCATTACACGCATTTTTATTTATTTATAGGTCTTTTTTTTAATACGTATAAATGACTTTTATGCAAATTGCACTTCATCGCCCTCATTTGAAATTTGATATAAAGAAACGAATAACGGTACGATGGAAAAATTATAGCGATTCATATACTCGTACGTTTACTTTTGTTCACATTGAACTACGTATTTGCAGGAAAAAAAACTTGCATCAACGATATCTCTCCTTGTTGATTTGAACCACAAGATTTATTATTATTCATGGAATGTTATTGAAAACAAGTTTCTTCATTAAAATGTCGAATAACGCGACGTGAGATTAGTAGAGGTTTATCAAACTTTCTATTTTTCTCAACTCAACTATCCGTTGCTCATGTTTTTTGATTGGCTAAATTCATACGTATAAAGATAATCATTGCATATGCGCGATTCCCGGGATTAAAAATTGATTACGAAACACAGGGAAGAGCCATGGATAATAATTGTATGTATAGTAAATGACAAACATCAGTCATAATAATAATGATAATGATAAAAGTGCATATTGTATTAATATAATCATCTATTGAACTTGAAAGTTATTCACTAGACTATTACTTTTTTTCTTCATTTAATTCTCTCATTTAAAATCTAGCGAGGATAAAATTGATTACTCAGCATATTTTATGCCCCTCTAGTTCACCATTGCCGCGTTAACGTATTTCTCTTCGTAAGCCTTGAGCTCTCCAAAGTTCATGATGTCGAGTTCCACAATATTCTTACCGGCGAATTGCTTGAACGTTTCCCCAACGATGCTTCGTTTCTCGACTGAAATAAAGACGACGATAGATCACCAACGAACTCTGTGAAACTGGATAAAGTGAAAAAAAAATTGCGACTCACCGGTGTGCTCAAACTTCTCCAGTTTGTAAGTCGGCAGATTGCGACATTCGTGAGCGATGTATGTCCCGAAACTGGTAAGATCGGATATGCGCGGAGTCACCACTCTCATAGTCTCACGAACCACTTCCGTATCCACTTCGTAGTAGCCTGAATGGTTGTCAAACGAGTCATGTTCTCTGAAGAGCTAAAAATCAATGATTAGAAGAAATCGATACGTTACCTCCGTACATTTTGATCACGAGATCGAACAGGCTTCTCGGTGGCAGGACTCGCTCACGATCCAGCGGCATTACGAAACAACGGTGCCCATCCACGTCGATGATCCCGGTCTTGTTCTGAAGAAAATATAATAACGATATAAAGCAATTAAACGAAACTTTCCGAGTCACGGCCGCTTACGGTGTTGAAGTCGTGGACGAATCTCGCCTGACGCCCGCCTTTGAGGTCGGGTACGTCGATTTTCTCGTAATCCTCATTCTCAAGATCGATTTCAAACTGTTCGGTGATAGTGTTGCTGATGCTCTTCTGGAGCTCCATAGTCTCCTTGGCCAGGGCGGCCGCGTCGTCCAGTTCCGGGTTGGCAACGAGGGCGTCCTTGTTGTAAACTGCCTTATGGGCGTCGTAGTACGGGATATCGCACCACCCACGGAATCTATGCATCTGGACTCTGGCGTACTGCTTGTATATGTAGACGCCGCCTAGTACTCCGATGCTCATGACCAACAGAGCAGTCAGAAAGAGACAGAGCGTCGTCAGGGAGTTCAAGCGTTTCGCCCGCTGGCGACAGCGCAGCACATAGTGCGTGGGTCTCGGAGCGTTTCCGTACTGACCCTCGGCATCGATTTTCGAGTCTTCCAGCTGTATCGCAAAATTTATTTATGTGAATTAGTTTTTTTTCGTACGAAAGAAACGATAAGATTGCCAGACGGCGCGAGATAAGAGAGTGCAGAGTCTGGTTAATGTATACACTCGTTTTTTTTCATCATTTGACGTCGTATCAGTGCAGGAAATGATCAAATGAGGCGTAATCAATGATTTTTTTTGTTTTTTTTTTCTGGCCTCAAACCGGTTGAGATTATTTTTGCCAACGGTTACATCAACGTTGATAAATTGAGTTAGGCTATTATCCAATTAACAATACGGACCGCAGGAATCTCGTCGACGACCAATGGTAGCTCCATATTATCCGCAGCCTTCTTCTCGGTTATTGCTTTGGTGATTATCGTCATATTGGCGAACGAATGGTATTCAGATCGATATTCAGCTCTCGCGGGACGCGACGGACATCAACGCTCCACTACCCCTCGTCTGTTTACTCCTTCTGTCAACTTTGGATTCTCGTTCACACAACGAAGCGCAGTTTTTCCAAGTGCGATCGAAACACACAACAGCCTCTTCGCTCTTCCGTTCGCACACAAGCGCAGACGGCGAATTCGTGATTGATCGGTGACGGACACTGGTGACAGCTGGACTCCTGCCTCGACCCCGCCGATCGCAACACGGCTCTGCGCGTGCGCGTCGCTGCGTCTAACTATTTCAAGTTAGACGTGACGTAGCGAGAGAGCAGTTCCGAGGATGCCGAGTCGGTTGCGGGTCTAGTCTTCGTTGCACCCGCGTCGAATCGGCGTCTCCGGTTTTAAGGGTGGGTCTGCCTTTTTGTGGGAGGGGTCGAACGACGAACACGAGTAGAGTGTTTAATCTAGGATAAGACGGGGAGAGTTTTTCGACAGATCCACCGAGTTTGCGAGGGTGTTTGGCAGTGGACCCGGTCTAGGGCGGTCGGAGGCGATCCCGCGGTGTCTAGTTTTCGAACAACACGGATACCGAGTCCAGGGACGAACCGCAGACGTGCGCATTCGGTGATCTATAAAAATCCAAATACCGTGGATGAATTTTCGTCGATCCCTCTCGTCGCTCCTTCCCTCATTCCCTTCCCCGTGGCCGTAACCGTACGGCTCTCCCCCTTCGCCTCGCTCCCTCGTTACACATTACACATTATCCCCCTGTCCATGGCTACAGAGTTTCGGGTGGGGGTAACGACCAGCCTGCATTATCCTGGACGGGATTGAGGAATTGAGGAATTAATAAATTGACCGAGGAACAGGACGATTGTCTGGTATACTAATAACCTAGCCATATCATCGAAGAGTCTTTTATGCAGGAATATGTCAAGCCTAAAAATCGGTAAGAAAAAACAATCGAATATCTCATCAGACAGTCCGGATTATTCATCTCTTTTATCGAATCCGAAACAAAAAAAAAACAAAAAAAAAGTAGAGTTTCATACTTTCTGTTAGTTTTGTATGCATTGATTCGTTATCTTTGAAAATCTAGCGTACACTTGTACCGCTGATCATTATCGTAGCTCGACCATTAGTCATATATTCGGTCGTTGAGGCATAATACTTTTGGTATCGTTAACCTCGGTCAGCTGATACCTTTATGCATGATTATTATCGCAACATCTACTTGCATCAATGATTTAGTAATTTCCTTTCGTCGTTGAGTATTGCGTTATGATTTCGAGCTAATCGCCGTTGGAGTAGCGTTCGTATTTTCATTTTGTAGAAATATTTTCCCCCTGTAATGGTCACATCGGATAGTAGCTGTATTAAAAATGCATCGCGAACAGTTCCGAGTCGAATTGTTGACCAATTTTTCTTATACCATACCTGTACATATATTAATTAATGGCTGATAATTGAGTTCTTCTTGTTTATTTATATTTTTTTCTCTTGTCTTTCTTTCTTGTTTCAAACAAAGTGTTGGCAATACACTTGCTTACACCGACATTATTGCAAACGATGGACCCTGAACCGAGAGATCAGAGGGTGTGCCGACAGTAATATACAAAACAATACAGAATAATAATTTACTAAAATAGAAAAAAAAGCTAAAGAATGAATGCCCGCTGCACTGAAAACGCCGACACGACACAAGCAGGCTTACGATTCATTCACGTAGTACGTGAGTAGCCGATCGATAAATCGCGCCACTCGCAGACGTACATATCTCTCTATATTCGCACATGGCAGCCATGAAGCATGGTACGTCTTTAAATTGTTTGCTTGATTGCTTTATTTATTATTATCAATGTAGGAACGTTCACATTATTTATATTCTTCACAATTGTATCAGAGGTCGAAGAGACAAATCAAGTATTTTAGTTACTTTTATTCAGTTTCTATTAGACCTAAAGCTTGACCTAAACCTTTCTCCTTATCGTCTAGCCGCGATTCATTCAATCTTATAATAATTACAGGCAAGACGAGTCAGGACGACGTGTGCTACGTCGTCGCCAAGTACGATTACGGAGCGCAAGGAGCACAGGAATTGGATTTGCGTAAAAATGAGAGATACCTGTTGTTGGACGATTCCAAGCACTGGTGGCGCGTTCAGAGCGCCAGAGGCCAGGCCGGCTATGTGCCGAGTAATTACGTCAAGAAAGAGAAGCCCTCCCTGTTCGACAGTATCAAGAAAAAGGTGAAGAAGGGTTCGGGCTCTAAAACCCTCCCCTCCAGCAACTCTCCGTCTAGAGCGGTAGAGTCTCCGACGATGGCCCGGAGACTGCCCGCAGACCCCAGCGAAGCTATAGGCACCGCTGTGGTCAAATATAATTACCAAGCGCAGCAGGCGGACGAATTG
Organism: Euura lappo; assembly: GCA_018257835.1. Lineage (NCBI taxonomy): Eukaryota > Metazoa > Arthropoda > Insecta > Hymenoptera > Tenthredinidae > Euura > Euura lappo. The sequence goes on along the minus strand of JAEUYN010001166.1, from coordinate 70,298 downwards.
TCTCTGGTCAAGGGCACGAGAATCCTGATCCTCGAAAAGAGCAACGACGGATGGTGGAGAGGTCAGAGCGGCACCCAGGCCGGCTGGTTCCCCTCGAATTACACCCAGGAGGAGGGGGACGCGGACGACACTCTCCACACTTATGCAATGGCTGAAAACGTCCTGGACATAGTGGTCGCCCTCTACTCGTTCTCTTCCAACAACGACCAGGAGCTGTCCTTCGAGAAGGGAGACCGTCTGGAAATACTGGATCGTCCTCCGGCCGACCCGGAGTGGTACAAAGCCAGGAATGGACAGGGACAGATCGGCCTGGTACCCCGAAACTACTTGCAGGAACTGAGCGAGTATTTGACGCAGCCGTACCGGGAGAGGGGAATGACGACGAGTGAAATAGGGGCCGGCGATTCCTTGGAGCGAAGGCCCGACCCAGGGGACAGACCCCACTTGGTCGGGAAGCCTTGGTATTACGGAAGAATAACTCGATCTCAATGCGACACTCTTTTAAATCAGCACGGACAGGACGGAGACTTTCTCATCAGAGATAGCGAGACCAACGTGAGTCATGGGCCTGCTGTTGTCGCGTTCTATCGCGTCGTTCGGTTACAATTGAAGTATGAATGAATTTTTTCAGATGGGAGACTACTCGGTGTCTCTGAAGGCGCCAGGGCGAAACAAACACTTCAGGGTGCACGTAGAGGGTGCTTTGTACTGCATCGGTCAGCGTAAATTCCACACGTTGGATCAGCTCGTGGATCATTATCAGCGGGCGCCGATATACACGAACAAACAAGGAGAGAAATTATTTTTGGTTCGTCCTTTGCCCAAGGGTAATGTAAACAGCAACGGTTGCTAAGGGGTAGACCAAGAGACAAACGAAACGGAAGGCAGCTACGGTGTTTCTTTTATACTCCTTTCTTTTAGGATCCTCTCTCTTCTGTAACTAGGATTATATCGATACCTTTTAACCCGCCTGCCCGATAGAGTGTCGATCGAATCGAGTACACACCGAGTATCGTTGTGTACACGAGACTAACGTAACATGGTGAGCTAATATATTTGAATTAGTGTTTTCTCTCTTATTTGTCAGGTTTTTTTTTTATTTTATAAAACGAATGAATATAAAATAATTTATTACCAATTAAGTAATCGATCAATTGATTGATTAATTATAGTATAACGAAACGTTGGACAGAGCTTCCAGCTTTACTATATACAATATAGTATACAGAACATTAGTAAAAGTAAACAAAAAAACAAAAAAAAAAAAGAAAAGAAAAAGGCAGTGTAAAGCAGCAGCAGCAGTGAAAGCGAAAGCTGGTGGCTGAAACTCATCGATTTAGTTGAGGGATACCACCAGGCTTATTTATCTATTTAATATTTGTACTATTTACACTACGTGTCGAGCGTTGATTTCGTTGCTAACAAAAACAAAAAAAAATCATGAAAACACTAAAAATAATGATAAATTAATAAAAGTAAAAATAAAAATAGCAAATAATGAAGTAGAGCGTATACCAACTTTATACATACACTACAATACATACAATTATAGCGCACGCAAGTATAGTAATAACGGTCAAGTAATGATAATTATTAAACGAATACCTACTACTACGAAGAAGAAGAAGAAGAAGAAGAAGAAGAGTAAACAAGGCAGATCTATCAATATTAAATATACATAACGATTAAGTTAAAAACAAAGACTAAGTGTTCATTTGTGATTTTGTATTTATTAGAACATTTTTAAGTAAATAAACCGTATTTAAGTGTGCAACGTACTCATTTCATTCGTATCACCTGGATAGCCTTTTTCTTTGAGTGGATCGAAATTCATCAATTCGTTGAATAAAGGTTGATTGAATAAATAAACGTGAGATAAACCCATGATATAGGTATAATTAGTAACAAATATTATCTTTATTTAACGTGTATATTATATATTCATAAATAAAAGTATTATTTTACTTTCTTATATAATTTTCGTACATACGAATACACATAAATGAGATTGGGTGCTCTTAAAAAGTAAAGTTGTTGACACTAACTGCCAACAAGGTCATGTATATAAACAATCTTTTATCTTTCTTTCTTTCCTTCTTTCTTTCTTGTAATTAATCTAAGCTATACGTATTTTTAGTTTTGCATTATTTTTGTTCGTAAGTTTATCGTTAATTTATTGTTTCTCAATCATAAGAAAGGATTATTCGTGTTTCTAGATGTATTGCCAACTCCGGATCCCACCTACAATCACATGAAAAATAGATAAGTTCAACGCCTCACCCTCACCTCCGATACGGTTATCAAACTTGTATTCTGTTTACCATGAATGGATTCGCGTGAAACGACGTCACTGTCGGCTGCCATGCTTTGCTCGAGAACTGCGTCATCAAATGACTAGAAGAAACTACGTCCCCGTTATTAGAAGATCCAACTCCGAACCATTGATGCTCTACAACAAGTAAGTCGAACGATCATCGACACATCGCTTACTTACTATTCTCTCTCTCTCTCTCTCCTTTCGTTCTGTAAACCCAATGATTACCATTAGTTGTAGGGAACTGCATAGCTCTGAAGGGGTTCGCCGCATTACACCCGTTGTCCGTCGACTGGGTGTTGTTGTTGTTGTTGTTGTTGATGAAATTTGTGGTAGGCTGCTGCTGCTGCTGCTGTTGCTGCCAGACGTCACCGGTGGTAAAAGGATTCGATATCACCGTCTGATTGTCTGATTGTCCCCAAATTTGGTTCGTACCTACGATCAGAAGACATTTGAAAGAGTTGACGATCGCGATCGTCGTTTATTCCTCACCGCTCGAATTGTTTGAATCCCATGCAGAGGTTTGTGGGACCGTCGGCTCCTCTTTCAACTGCGTCTGTTTCATCAACGAGTCCAAATCCTTGAGCGCCGCGTAGCGATCCTCCGAGGGTGGTTTGTTGACTCCGTTGAAATCGGCGAACGAATCGTTTGAAAACGAAGAGTCATTGCCTGTAAGATACGTACGAGAATCAGTAAAGGTCCGCCAAGAAAATGATCTACTCCGTACTAACTTTTCGGCGAATTGAAAACAGGGTTGTTATCGAAGTTGGCGAAGCTCGGCTGAGGCGTGAAGCTCTGATCGAACCGTTGGGTCGTAGCGGCGGCTGAGAAAGGGTCCGGAACCTTGCTGAAATCCGCGACAAAGTCTCCGTTGAACGTGTTTGCATTGACGGAGTCGTTGTTCTTTGTTCTCTGCGCAGCGGAAGTGGCGGGGACTCGCGGGATGGCTGCTGGCGGGATCGATTGAGCGTCGTCGGTGGTCGGCGGAGACTTGCGAACCCTGGTTCTGTTCAGGGTGGAGGGATCGAGCCAGAACCGCTTGAGCTCGTACTTTGATATCATCAGATCTTTCATCTTTTGCTCGTCCTTGGAGTCTAGGATCTTTGGGTTCAGGGGATCGCCGAGGCCCAGCCAGATCCTCCTGCAGTGTTCGTTCCCCTTTTCCTTTATCGTCTCTATTTCGTCTTGCGTGAAAGTCGCCATTGATATTGACTTGACTCTGTGAGGCGACGTCAGACCTCGACTGAAACGAACAGAATTCGAAAATTATCAACGGAGATAAGCGGGTGAGGAAAAAGTTTCTGTTATTTTTTTTCCACTTCAATTTGAACGGAGATTAATCGCTCTCAGATAAACTATGCTCTCCGCGCGTCTGCCTGTGTGGCCAGTGTGGGGAAGGAGAGATAAGAGCGAAGAAGTTGTGGTTTCCGTTACGACTCGTTAAAGCGTGTCTGAGCGATCAGCTGATAGCCTGTCACCGAAATTTGGGACACGATCGGGTATTTTCACCGAATGTTGTCACTCTCGGTATTCGCGTGACGTTCGTCGGGGGGATCGGACCAGCGGATAATCGCGGCTGGGAGGAAATCGACGATTATTCTCTCCGTCGTCGGAGGGAAAACGAGAATCGAGATGCGGGTATTTTTAAAATGCGATTTATCCCACTTACAGAATTCCGGAGCACGACGTACAGACGAAGGAGCCTATTGTCATGTTCACGTAGGTCGGACCCCGCTGACGACAGTCGAAACATTCTTTGTTTCCTGGCTGCGAGACGAGCTCGCGGAGTATTTTTAGGTTCTTTTCGTCCTGCTTTCTCTTAGCCGACGCCATTATCGTAGCGATTTTATTTCACTATTGTGGATAGGATTATTATTTTTTTCGTTACACTACTTCTTGATGAAGAATTTTTACTAAACCACCACTCCTCTCGCGGACTCCTTTAGGAACTGACTCACACTGCTCGCAGTGCTCGCAGCATTCGATTGTTCGAGGCCTCGGAATGAAGCGACTTTCTAGACCCGCGAACCGCGCTATAAAATCGGACCGATGAAACGCGCCGAAGATTCGAATCGAGACGCTGGTTTCGCGCCATGTTTTCATCTGTGTTCGAAACACTCCGTGGTCGTAATGTCGCATCGCGATATCGCATTCATTCGCAGATGTCACCTTGAGAGGTTGACTCGAGTTTGAGGTTAGGCTCGCAAGTAAACAACGCAAATGTTATCGAACTAATTTTTAAACAGATTTTTACCGATTTACAGCCAAGTACGATGGCAGAGGTACTGACAGCCCAGCTGAATTCCCACAAGTGAGTTCGACGTCGACGTTTCCGTGATCCCGGTTTACGAATACTTTGTTATTTTCCCAGGACTCCGCCGCTCAAGGAGATACGACAATGCAGTGTAGCCGATTTGGACATCGATATGTTTTTGAAAATATCTAATTACGAAGACACCGTGAGACAGCTAGACATCTATTACGGCATAGGTGAGAACCTCGTCTCTGCTACGCTCGAACCTGGCTTTAAACTCGATCTCGTATTCCCTCGACAGTCAAGAGGCAGCTTCTGAGGCACCAGAGCTGCATAACGGGCCTTTTTCCACAAATTTCAAGCGACAAGGTCGTCGGCAGTGTCAGAGAAAGCATCTACTGCGCAGCGGCTATTTGGAGCCTCTACCAGGCCTACAGGTAGGTGAATTCGTCGTCTTGAATTTTCGAGTTTCTCACATATTCGCAATTTTCAGACGCATAGACGACGACCGTGGAAAATCCTACGAACTCGGCCAATCGGCCATAAAATGTATGCGAGGTATCCTCGAATGCTGGATAAAACAGTCGTCCAGGATAGAATTGTTCAAGAGAAATCAGTGCAACCTCTTCGCTCTGCACTGCAAGTTTCATCTCGTTACCGGAGACGAGATATTTCCGGACACGGACTACCACCATCTGCAGATCGACGTCGTCTCTCTGTACCTGATCTTCCTCGTGCAGATGATATCCTCGGGTCTGCAGATTATTTACACCCAGGACGAGGTCGCCTTTGTTCAGAATCTCGTCTACTACGTGGAAAGAGCCTACAGAACGCCTGACTTTGGGGTATGGGAGAGAGGCAGTCGGTACAACGACGGAACCCCCGAAATACACGCGAGCTCCATCGGCATGGCTAAGAGCGCTCTGGAAGCTATCAACGGATGCAACTTGTTCGGGGAAAAGGGCGCCTCGTGGTCCGTCATCTACGTCGACATAGACGCCCACAACAGGAATCGCAGTATATTCGAGACCATGCTGCCCAGAGAGTCCAGTTCAAAGGTGACTCGAGTCGAGTCTGAGAATTATTTGATATTGAAACTCTGTTTTTTAGAGCGTGGACGCGGCTCTGCTCCCCACGATCTCCTTCCCTGCCTTTGCCACGCACGAAGAATCCTTGTACAACGAGACCAAGGCGAACATAATAAGAAGACTGCAGGGGAATTACGGCTTCAAAAGATTCGGCAGAGACGGGTATAAGACCGTGCTGGAAGAGACTCATCGTCGTTACTACAAGCAGGGGGAGATAAAGGAATTTGACAACATAGAATGCGAGTGGCCGATATTCTACATCTTCATGATAATAGACGGCGTGTTTAAAACGCTACCCGAACAGGTTGAAAAGTACCAAAATCTACTGAAATCGAGACTGCACAAGGACTCCAACGGAGGTGCGACGATCGCATTGCTATCGGTTAGTTTCTCCTTGTGAAAAAATGCTAATCACCCTTGTCTCCGCAGATCCAGTGATTTCGATGTACTACTTTGTTCCGGAAGAAGGCATAGACGAGGAGAGAGCTCATCCGGGCAGCGTGCTGAGGATGTCCAGTTCAGAGGGAAGAGGAAATAGAACCGGTTTGGACGCGGACGAGGGCGGAACTCTGTACTTGTGGAATCAGGCGATGTTCGTTATCGCTCAGTTGTTGACCGCTGGCTTGTTGCACATCAACGAATTGGATCCGATCAGACGTTACCTTCCTTCCTACAACAGGCCGCGGAGGGCTGGCAGATACTCCGCCTTCCAGGTGAGAGATATATAGATTTGAGAATTTTCAACGACTGTTCAATTTGGGTTTAATTGAAGGAATTACATTTATTCTTCTTCCGTTTCACGACAGGCAAAGCCCAGTATTGTAAGTAATTTATCGTATATGCCTGCGTAGTCTAGTTCACGACTTATTGCGATGAATGTATTTGAAGAAGCGAAGAAGACCGCTCGTTCGCAATTACCACACCTGTTATACTCTCTGTCTGTTTTCGGCATGGCTCTATCGTCACTGACTAACACGATTTTGAGATACCCTTTCCAAATTCTGAGACTTCAGGGTCTATTTTCCGAAATTTACCGACAAACAGACACAATATCAACAATCGTATTATGCACACCCGCTCGATTATTGATCGTTGTTGATGTACTCTAGCGTGTTGATAACTTTACGTCGACTATAACGAATCTTCTCTCAGGGGACGCACACAGACCTGGTCGTGCAGATAGTCCTGATCGCCGAGTCTATGAGGCTTCAAGCCATGATGGCAACTTATGGTATCCAAACGCAGACACCGCACGAAGTCGAACCTGTACAGATCTGGTCTTCGACTCAGTTGGTTAAAGTCTACGAACAGCTCGGAGTGAACAACAAATTGGATCTACGAGGCCGTCCTGGTCGCCCCGTTGGCTCTCTGGGAACCAGTAAGGTGGAGTAAACGACGTTGCTCCGATCACCCAGTTTCATTGATCACAGTCTGATGAATCCAATCCCACAGGTGTACAGAGTCTGCGGCATGACCGTCCTGTGTTATCCCTTGATATTCGAGGTCTCCGAATTCTACTTGTACAGAGACATGGCTCTGCTCATAGACGACATCAAAACCGAACTCCAATTCGTCGGAAAATATTGGAGGCTTTCCGGACGTCCCACAGTTTGCCTTCTCATAAGAGAAGAACACATGAGGTAACAGCGATACGCGATCCCACGTAGACAAATATAAATTTCTTTATCTTCGTTCAGAGATCCGCAGTTCAAACAAATGCTGGATCTGTTTGCGATGTTGAAGAAGGGTTACTGCGACGGTACCAAAGTGAGAATTGGGAGGCTCCAGAATCTCATCTCCTCATCTTGCATAGGTAATTTAAGATTGAGTTTATATATAGATTATACACAGATTCTAAATTGTTATTTCAAACTACAGTACTTTCTTGGTGATACTTCATAATTTTCCTTAAAAAACTTGATACTTTGATAAATTTTTAGAACATTTGGACTTCATGAGCGCAGTGGATGCGGACATTCCGCTCACCCAATTCAAGCAATTGCAACACGACTATATCGGATATCAGAGTCTCACGGACGTACCGAGGGCTCTGTCTTATTCCGAAGAATCGAAAGAATACTCTGTAAGAAACGATAGCGCATCGAGTACATCGAGCAACGTTTTGAAAAATCATCTGCTTTCAGAATTACGTTAAAGAACCGCTGTGCAATATACTCGATGAAATTCGCCACACGGACGGTCTCTACGCAAAATGCCAGCTCTATGGGATTCTGCTGAAACGCGAAGGAATCGATTACAAGTGTAACGGAACAACGGGTGGGTAAATCTTCCTCGATCCTCGTCTAGAATTTAACTATTCTACGTCGTTTCAGTGGGCGACCACCTCAAGACTCTCTATCAGCAAGCCGGCGGACTCAGGTACTGGAGGGCGGTGAGATACTGCAGCAGTATGTTGAATCACACCGTGGACAGTATCAGCCCCTTCATCACAGGCGTGCTGGTCAATGGGAAGCAGGTAACGATGCGTCGGGCGATTCGTATTCGGGACGGTAACGAGATCGTTACGGTTTACAGATAACGGTCGGTGTGATCGGCCAAGAGGAAACGGTCTTCGACAAGCCCATGACCCCTGCTGAAATCCAGTCTGTCATGTACTCGACTATTCAACCCCACAACATCATCCAAGCCGTTTTGCAACAGGAGGTTCTTCTGTACTGCGGAAGGCTCATTGGAACAAATCCAGAAATGTTTAAGGGAATTCTGAAGATAAGAGTCGGGTAGGGTGCAAACATTCTATGTATACTGTTCTCAAAGTGGACGAACATCAATGACACGCAAAGATTGTTTGACTTCCAGGTGGGTGCTCGAGGCTGTTAAACTCTACGTCGAAATGTTTGGGAAAAATCCGAAACCCATAGAACACTACAGTCCCTACGAAGTCAGGCGATTTTTGATCAAAGTATTGACCATCAAGGATTGGGCAGTCAGCGAGAAGTGAGTCGAGTCCCTTCATCCCGCTCCTCGATATTCTACGTAATTCTTTGTTTTCTCAAAGCTTAACGGTCCTGGGGAGGAGGAAGATCGAAGGATGTCTGTGCAGAGTGCCATCGGACTTCTACAATCAAGTATGGGAAGTCCTGGAACGCTGTCCCAGCGGTATCACAGTCAACGGTCGAGAGCTCGCCCAGCAGCCGATTCTGTTCAACATGACGAGGTCCGAACTCACGTTCGCGCTTCTGGTTGAATCGATTCTCAATCATATCCCATCGCCGGAGTACAGGCAGATGGTAGTCGAAGTGGGTATATTGATTCCGACTGAGTTGCAAGTTCGATGAATAACGCTGGTACAATTTCTTCCAGCTGTTGACCATAGTCTCGACGATATTGTTGAGAAACCCCGAGCTAAAGTTTCAGAAACAATTGGATCTGAATAAACTTGTCGAAGATGCTTTTGCCATGTACTGCAAGGATCACAACGTCGAGAGGACCGACGATATGACTCCGCTATTTTCTGCCCAGTGTTCGATAACGACGGGGTATTTGGCCCGGGCGGTAGTCAACAACGTTCTTATCGGAGGGTGCTTTTCTACGGTGCTGGACATCCATGACAGCGCTCAGGCGGACGAGATGTGTAAGATTGCGTAAAGATGAACCAGTGCCATTAGTAGTTTTATAATCAGAGTGTATATATATTATCGCGAGTTATCGACAGATGTTATTTTCAGTCATTTATCCAAAGTTATACAGTTACTATAAAATGATATTATCTTTATTCGAGATTGAGATACGTTTTTTTTTCGTCTCAGTGAAATTGATCTGCAGTTGGTGTTAATAAAATGTGTAAATCTAGTTTAGGAAATTAGATCGTCAATATTCAGAGTCTATGTACAGTAGCTAAAGTTTGACAATTCTTTCTTAATCGAGAAAATTATCTCTTTGCAAAGTTCGTGTCCATAGCGCGTCTGGAACGCTGGATATTATTCATGTTCGCCTTTATCCTTGACTCCACTGTTCCCGCTTCGGCAGCGACTGCCAGTTGTTTTCTGAAAGGACGACAAAATCGGTGAGTAAAATTCACACTTATATGTTTCAAACGATGAAAATCATATACCTGATGAATTCCTTGTTGTAAGTCTTATCGGTAACTTCTCGCTTTTCCTCGTCTCTGTATCTTCTCACGTTCTGTTCCCTTTCCTTGTCTCTCCACGATGCATTCATCATCATTTCCTTCCTCCGTTTCTCCTTCTCGTCTTCGGTGAGCCTCTCTCGCTTCGGAGGCACCCATTTTTTCTCTTCTCCCTTTTTCTCGTGTGTTTTTGCCCTGTCCGAATGACTAGACTTCCCAGACGGTAGGATCTTAGTCCCGTCGGGTCTCTGTAAGTGAACAAAAAACATTCAATCCACTTTTTTCTATATCGAAACACAATCAGATCGTCTCTGACTTACAATTAGACCATAATTTCCCTTCGAACTCGAGTGAACCCTTCGGTCTCCGCCGTCGCTATCCTCCGAGCTATTTTCTCTCTTAATCTGAGGCTTGGACGACTTTTCCGGCTCGTTAACAGAGTCGTTTGAATTTCTCCTCTGCTTCTTCTTTCGCGATTGAGATCCGGACTGTTCCTCGTCCTCGCCGAAGCTCTTAGTCCGTCTGTGTCTCTCCTTGGATCTTGGAGGCTCGTCGTGATTGCTATTCCTGTGCCTGCCTCGATCGGTTCTCTCGTATTCCCGTTTCCCATCGCGGATTGATCTATGGCTGTGTTTTTCCACCTGGTTATCTTCGTTGCTGCGTTTCCTCTTCGGTTTTTCCTTCGATTTCGACCCGGCCTCCTCCTCGTCTTCGCTACTGTCGCTAGAATCGTCAGAACTGTTCCTTCTCTTCTTCTTTTTCTCTTTCTTGAGCTTTTTCATGGACATCATAAGATCCTTTTCACTGATTTTACTCTTCAGCTTGTTGTATTTTGCCGCCAACAAGTTATCCAAGTCTTTGTCGCTGGTCTCGTCTTCGGAATCCTGCCTACTTCTCTTCTTACTCTTCTTCTTCTTGTGCTTCTTCTCCGCTCTACTTTTCGACGCCTGTTCCTCCAGCTGTACATGAAATGAAATAAAAATCGATAGAATCTCCTTCTATTCCAACAAGTTCAAGATCTGCGACTCACCATTTGCTTGAGCTGCTTCAGTTTGACCGGGTTTTTTAACAGTTGACTTCGAGTCTCCATTTCTTTCTTCTTTATCGCGTACAGAGGATCCTCCTGCAGCTTTCTGGCCAAGTCGACTTGTTCCGTGCCAGAAAAAAATCTCAGAGAAGGCGGAATGCATTCTGAAAACAATAGAAAGACAGGGGACACGTTCAACGTTTAGAGGAGAGCCGAATTTCATCATTTCCTCAATTACCGTAGTCCACATGATTCTTTGGCGCTCGATTCTGTTCCGCCTCTTTTTCGGCCTGGGCCATTTGCTCGAATGGTTTGTCGATGGCTCTTCCGAGAAGGTAATCGTCGCGGTTGACCATTTGGTTGGGTCCCTGATACATCCAGTCGAGCTTTTTATCGTCCTTTTTCTCTATTACGCCCTGGTCCATCGCGAATTTTGTCATATCTTCTCGGTCCTTTTCCATCTCGATTTCCCGCTTCAACTCGGCTATCCTCTTCTTCTCCTGGTTGTCCTGCTGCTCCGCCTTCCACACCTTCTCCATATTCTTCATTGTCGAGGGATGCCATGATTTTTTCAAATTCTACAACAACAATCACGTAGATTTAGGAATTAGATTCAAACTATTTGAATACTGGATTGTGTCGGGGGAAAATAGACTGAAGAATACTAACCAAATCGCCTCCTCCCATTTTAGAAACACGAGTGATATTGTAAAAAATGAATCAAACTTGTTTTCAATTCGATCTTTACTCCGTCGTAATCATATTCCGATTTATTGACAACGTTTTATCAATTTTATGAAAATTTGCGTAAACATTGACAGTTTAGGATCAGGTAAAACACGTATCGTACATATTTTTGTGGTTAATTCATCGAATGATAAAATGTTGGGATGCCATCTAGCGGGCAGTCGTTGAATAGATGAACAAGTAGACGTCAGATGTCGCTAGTCACCCTGTAACGGTACTCCTGCCGCTATTTCGACGATTGCATGACTTTCGATTCAATTTACCGAGAGTCTGTTATCGAACAGAGTCAATACTGATATGAATAGTCACAAGACACAAATTAATATTAAATTATATATGATTTTTTGATTGATTTGAAGGAGGAAAAAAAAAAAAAAGAATCCGCGGCGGGATTCGATCCAGCGACCGCGCGCTTATGAAGCGAAGCCGCTGCCGCTGCGCCACGCCGCTCGCTGTCGCGCCGTTAACGTGGAAGGTAGATAAAGGCAGGGAAATTTCCATAAATTTATTTCTCGGAAACGGCTGAGCGTCGCACCTTGTTATTTGCACCTGTTATACCTGTGACGTCAACCTTCACGTGTACCAAAGAAGAACCAAATCGGCAACCTACTAAGTTGGCCCTCCCCTTGATAGTATCAGAGGATCAAATAAGCTGTTCTGAGTCGGGTCTGCTGGAGTATTTTAATAGTAGAGAAGCTGTGGCTCAGAATAAAAAACGCACAGAGGATTTCACAGCGCAAGGAAGTCTGGCAGCATCAGAGAATCGATCGGTTGGGGTTTCTGGGTCAGGAAATCTGGATATAACAAATAATCAGCTTACTCTAACAGAAATAGATTTGGGGGGCATGCCTAGTGATCGGGATTCTGATAATGGTCTAAGTTCTGAGGAACAACGCAAATTAAAACTTTTGGCGTGTCAGGGGTCTCTGAATTTGGTTAAATCTCAACTGACTAACGAATATGGAAATAACACCGACTTATTACAAGCGGTTGAGGGGCTAGAGGCAAAAATTATGGATGAGAGCGTTCCAGATATAAGCCTGGCTTCTCCGGATATTGCGTTATTTGCCGGTTGGAAAACTTTAAAAGATACTCATTGCAGTGATCATTTCCCCATGTTGATTTCAATTGAAAGGGTCACACTACGAAAGAGTAGGTCTGCCTACAAAATTGGAACGTCCAGGGTGGATTGGGCAATTTTTTTAGTCTCCAAGAATCACAATGACCAAGTCCTGGATTTCGATTGGCAGTATGTCTCTGACCAGGATGAGAGCCTGAATGAAGCAATATCCACAGTGGAAGTACAGAACGCAATTCGAAATTCAAAGAAAAAATCGGCCCCAGGTCTTGATGGCATCACCTATGAAATCATTGCAGGCATGCCTATAATTGCGATTCTCAGATTAGTAACGATTTTCAACCTAATCTTGACAGAGGGTAGAATTCCTCGTCAATGGAGTCGTTACAAAATCTGCTTTATACCTAAGCCACAGGGGAATGGATACCGCCCCATAGCTATGTCAAGTTGTTTACTTAAAATTTTGGAAAGGGTTATCAACGACCGGTTGATGTGGTGGGTGGAGTCGAGAAATATTATTCCCAAAAATTTTTGCGGTTTTCGTAGGGGGCGTTCTTGCTACGATAATTTAGCAAACTTGAGATTGGACCTGGATCTGGCAAGAATACAAGGGATGAAGACGGGGGTAATGTTTTTAGACATAGAGGGCGCGTATGACAACGTGAATATACAAACTTTAATATCGAACCTGATTGACTTGATGATTCCCCCGAATATCGTTAAATTTATAATGAACTCTTTCTCCATTAGAAAGTTGTCGGGTTATTCGGGCGCTGCGGACTTGGGGGAAAAGACGACAAATAAAGGCTTACCTCAGGGCTCGATCCTTAGTCCTTTGTTGTTTAATATTTATCTCCGAGATCTGGAGAAGAACTTGAATCCTTCAGTAATCCTATCCTCTTTTGCTGATGATATAAGGATCAGTTTTTCAAGCTCTAACATCGAGAGTATTTTGTCTACCCTGAAAAGTTATTTGCTCGAGCTGGAGGTAAAGCTCAATGAGATTTCTCTTTATATCTCCTTCCCCAAGACTAAGTTCTTGTTGTTTAACAACCGCAATACCCTTATTGACCCTCACTCCAAATCTATTACTATCAGAGGCCACGTCATATGGAACGAAATGCAGGCCAGGTACCTAGGGGTGGTGTGGGATATAGGTTTAAATTGGAAAGAACATCTGAAACAGGCAAGAATAAAGGCAGGCAAGCTGTTAAATATATTATCTGCCATAGCCAATTTTAAATGGGGAGCCCACCCAACTACGGTTTTGGGAATATATAAGTCATTAATTAGGCCGGGTTTAGAGTGGGCGGGTTTTCTTTTTGCTTCGGAAAACAGAGACCATTTACAGACTTTAAATGTGATACAGAACGGAGCTTTGAGAAAGGGGTTGGGGTGCCTCAAAACAACTCCGATTAATATCTTACACCATATGAGTGGATGTATTACTCTACAGGATAGAGTCGGAGAGTTATCCAGACGATTTCTAATGAGACAGGCTAGTATAAAAGACAATCCTATCATCTGTAAGTTACGAAGAGTTACAGCATTGAGAAATGCTCCACATGTTCGCGATGCAGGGAGTCGAGACTCAAATCTGGTTCGTTTGTGGCAGTCTTTGGATCAAGGGGCTAAAGAGTTGGTAATTTCCTCAAAATTACCCACCTTTCTCACTGAGTATAAATCTTTGTTTGTGGATGCAAATTATGATGTGAAAATGGGATTGAAACTCAAGCCTCCTGAAGGAAATCCACAGGACTTTAGAGCCCTAATCAATGAGAAGTTCCCGGGTAGCAGTTTAATTTACACTGATGGGCAGCCCTTTCTTCAGCCAGATCCTGGCGGCTGACGCAGTCGCGATGGACCGGTTCAACGATCTACAAAAAAAAAACCTTTTTGAGCAAACGTCGAACTCTAATCTACTGAATATGCTGGGGTGGGGGAAACTGCTTACCATCCCCTCGTCGGCTGGCAAGCGCCGTGGCGGTGTCACCATTGCCTGGAAAAAAAAAAACTTCTTGTGTCAAATTTTGTACATTTATAATGGTCAAGAATCTCACTGGATAGTGTGATACGATTTCTTACCTGAGGTTCCGCCGGCACATTTAGGAAGTGCATGGCCTGGAGCGGCCGAAGCTTCTGTGCCAGCTGCCCGAAATTGATCGATATCTGAACAGAAAAGAGTAATTTTTTAAGTTAATGATTGATATTTTTATTCTGTGTCAAAACATGGCCGACGGACAGACGGTAGAAGGCATGGATGCAATACCATCCATACCTGATAAAGTTCCGCGAATCAATGAAATTTCTTTTTTATCGACTTACTTTTAATGCACTCAGAAGGTGGCGATCATTTTGCGGCACATTCGAGGCAGCACACACGACGGTTGTGATTGTTGCCTTTTCAGCCTTATACAGCTGGTGGAGCACCATCCCGACCAGTGTACTCGGCCTCGTCGCCGACTGTAGCATGAACCCCCTCAGGTCCAAGTTCAGCGAGTTTTTGGCGTCTATGATAGGAGAAGCAATGATTAACATATTTCAGAAATATCAAAACTTATTACAAATATTGGACAAATTCTCAACTTACTCCTCTCCCTTTGTTATGCGCAAGAAAACGATGCCGGTCGACCGGCTCGACACATCATTGTGATTCGTGGGGTTGACTTTACGTAAACTGTGCAGGTCCCGCACCACCTGCACAGCATTCAAATTGAGGTTCGCTGGGATCCACCCTTCCCGCATCATTCGGTTATACACCCCGACACCGCCTGGGGGAATCAGCTCTCTATGTCTGAAACAGTCGAAAAATATCATATATTTTAATAATATGTAATAATTAATCAGTTCAATCAGTACAGAGATTCTGAGCACTTTAATTGCAAAAGTAAGACGAAGGATAAATTACCAAGTACAATATCCGGATCCGGTCAAAAAGAAAAAAGGCAAATGAAATAAATTCAAATTGTGAAATCGTTGATCTTCGAACAAAAAGCTGAATCAATTCAACTGGAACTTTGATTCAAAAACTGAAACTTAGTATTTGAAAAAATGAAAGTAAAAACTGACAACTCTCTGCCGACGAGACCTATAATACTACTGGGGGAGAAACGACGTGAAGGCAGGAGGTTTCTTTATTTGAATTTGAATTTGAATTTGAAATTTACTCACCCGTCTCTGCGTAGCCGGTACGCGATTCCAGCCGTGTCCACGTCCACGTACTGGAAACTTAGGTCCCTGGCTACTTCCGCTCTGAAATACGCTCTGAAATAAATTCCAACTATTCGAATATTCCGAATAGCTCGAAATATTCAAATTTTTTAAATTAATCAATGATACGTCGGATCTTACGATGATTGCACACTCTTGAAAAGCTGTATACGCATATACTATTTAGAAAAACGAAACACATCCACACTCGATCAACAATCTACTACGAACTGTGCCAAAGATAAAAATCACTTTACGTCTAGATTTTCATTTCTCGAAAATCTAACGCTTTTTTATCTAAATTGTTTTCTGCACACAGATTTTTGAAATTCCATCCCGATTTATGTGGGAGCTGATCCACTTTTTACTCGACTTTTTAGAAAATAAAACGACTACTTTGTTTACGTGTTCGAATCGAAGTAATTTTTTGGTCACACGAGCACTACGTCGGCTACAAATTGATGAAAAAATATGTACATACAGTTTTGTTTTTCAATTTTATTTGTTCTTAACCAGCTGTTTTGTCGTATATTTTTTAATTTTCAATTTTCTTGAAAAACTTCTTTCTTCAAAATTCTTCGTCTTTTTGCGTCTAAATTCCTTCGTTTGATTCGAAATTCGTTTGTTTACAGAGAGATTCTAGAGGCCACGAATCAATATTATTATTAATAATGATGATTATAACAATAATAATAATAACAATGCCAATAACAACAAAAATAATAATAATAATAATGATGATGCGATTAATCAATGTTTATAAATAGTCAAGCATATTTCTTATGTATGCATATTATCTGAAGTGAAATACGAATAGCTCGGCATCTCTAGATTATTTGAAAAATCCAAATTCTTATTCTTAAAAAGACCCAATTGTCTCAAAAATCCTCATTTTGTGGAAGATTCGAATTATTTGTCAAACAAATCAAATAATTCGAAGTTTCGAATAATTCGAAAATTCGAATATTCGCACAGCCCTACATACAATCCTAAAATCGCTTGAGCATCGGTCGTTTCATCATTTCAATTTCAATTATCCGCCGAACAGGTCGTACAATAGATACAATAGATACACGTTTACACGGTCGCTACAATATAAATCCGTTCGACTTTCAAAAGTAAACATCTTCGGAAACCCGGTGTACGCGCTACAGAGCGCTCCGATAATACCGCGTATGAGAATCACCTCCCCACCAGGCGCCGGCTGTGCGGTTGCGCACGCGGAGCACGTGGCCAGCGGCGAGTCTCCCGTACAGCATTATCGTAGCGCGCTGTACCGCACATCGAGCAAGGTGACACTGACCCGAGGTTCAAACAATAACACAGGGCTAGGAGCCCCGCGTTAACGTGTTCGTGGCAATAAGAATATAATAATATGACCGCCTCGTGTACGTGACGATAATATCCACCGTTGGATCTTTCGTCTTTGTTCGAGCCTAAATAATATTCCACGCAATGCTCAATGCCCGACAACAATCTGTAATAATTATATCGAAGCATGATCACGCGATACGGACGTATGATTCGAGTAAACTAGTTTACTTGTCTACGGAATGTTTTTTTTTCTTTCCGTGTGGGTACAACACGCTACAATGTAACGATCTAAAAGTCTTCCGGAACATGCAGACCACGTTTATTGGAAACGAATGAAATTTTTATTTTTCGTCGATCAGACTTTGATGCGTGAAAATTGATTATTCGTAGAAAACTCTCGAGAAAATTCGAAAAAATTGTCGCAAAAATCGGTGATACGAGAACTCGGAAACCGACGGATATTAATCGCGACCTATAACTTTCTAATTTACGATTGCTACACAAAAATAGGGTTCAATTTGAATAATGTTAAGAGTGAATCGAACAAAAATCGTATCGCTTACCTCTTACTCACCTTGAAATTTTTTTTTTTTTTTTGCAATTTTTTGAAGTTTTTCTGATCCTGATTTTGAACTGATCCAGTGAGAATGATCCAGTGGAATGAGCGACTTGAAAATTTTGTACGGATATCTGGATTCGTTCCCCCACCGCCAATAATTTTGTGAACACGTAATTGGACAGCGGACTGGCGCCGTTGAGCGATCCCTATTGGGCAGCGCCATTTGCAATTTCTGGAGGTAAAAGAAACCGCGGGCAGTTTAATTAAATGTAGTTAAGTTTCATCTACGCTACGGCATCGTTAGCTGACAGACGTGAAAATATTCAATGTCTGAAATAGAAGAAAGAAGAGACAACCTGAAATGGTCATCAAACGCTCGTATTGTAGGAAGACTTCGAGTCGCGAGCGAATGAATCACATGTGAGTGTGATAGCCGCAAATGGTATATTCGAGTTGAGTTTGAGGTCAGGAATAAACGGAATGTGGTAATAATTTACAGTTTCCCCCCGAGTGATCCCACTTTATTGAATAATTGGTTTTTTGGTTATCGTACGGTCGAACTACTGTGGAATTAACCAGACACTGGATAGAGAACACAATACATGTTTACTCGAAAAATGCGGCTTCTTCCAAGGGATTGACCTTTGGAATATAGTTAATGTTAATTCGTGTTTTACGAGCAGCGCATCTATTGCAGCGAGCAGCCAATCAGGTAGGTGTTGCATTGAAATTTAATTTCCAAAGTATCTCATTGTGAGAAAGTCAATTCGCAAATTGTATCTCGAGGCCTTGCCTCCACGCATTGCTCCTCTTTTCACGATTGTTAATCCAATTTATGATTAGGTTCGTTGCTACGCGATTCAATTCGTGGTGCACCACGAAGCATGCTTGCCCTTTTTCAAGATCTTACATCAACCTGAAATAGAACTCATACGAGGGTAGTTTTTTTTCCTGCAGGAACTTGGACCTGCAGTATACCAGGTCAATTCTCAGGTTTGTCTTTTCGCCCTAATGGTACATAACAATATATGAAGTCGATGGGTCAGCGCACAACAAAACCTCATTTCAGAATGTGGCTCAACAAAACCTCATGCATTATACCTAGAATCAAGTTCAGGTGACTGTAAACAGCATATGAAAATTATCAATGACAGACGGTATTATAGAACTGTGCGTAAAAGGCACTGTGTGACGTCACACGCCACCGCGAAATTCAAACGCTGTATTGAAAAAACTTGATTTACGTGAAAATCAACAACAAACAATTAGGTGGAATATGTTTTTCATCAATCCTAAGCATCAAACTTTCGGATAATAGAATGGATTCCTTTTATAATTTTTGTAAATCACTGATTAATGATCATGAATATTGGAAACAACATTTCTTTTCGATATTCACGTATCAACAATGGAATTTTATTTTTATAACAAACAAAGCTATAGAACATCGACAAAATCGTAAAATATAATCGTATCAAACTCGTAAAAATCGTAACAAAATCTTGAACAGGTATAGTACCGTTGATATTATAAGTTCGGGTTCACTTTTCACACTTTTTATCAGGACAAGAAGTTAGATTAGCCGAAAATGGCGTAGAGAAATGATTCAGGTTGCATTCGAAATTGGAAAGAATCAGCTTGATTATCATTTTTTACAAACTTCTTTACGACCTTTTTACCGCTCACCAGGTGACGTTAAACATGTTTTTTTTAAACAATTTTCATACTTGCATAAAGTCGCACATGATTTTTTGCGAAATAGTGATAGGCATTTTTTCGCATGAGGACTTTCAAAGCGGCGAGGTTCACATTAATTTCATTTTTTTTTCCTTAATTTTCGTGATTTTTTCCGCAAATGTATGCAACTTTATGTACAGTTCGGTACCTGCGCGGAATAACCGGCTATCTCAGAGTCCGCTTGAAAAGGCGGCTATCTCACAGCCGAATAGTGAGGGAGCCCGTTGCCAAAATGGTATATGATGCGAATCTGTCGGCCCTTGATAGGGATGAAAGTTCAGATCAATACGAATCGATTTGGTCCAGTCGGAAAAAGTCCTATGAGTGCTCCTTTGTTAGTTACAGCGCTTTAAAAATGTAAAAAAAAAAAAAACTCTACTATATCATCCGAATCTGTCTGCCCTTTGGACTGATGGTAAAGATCATCCCCAAACTCACAAAAACGAAAGGGCAGACACCCAGGTGGTCGCATTATCGCGGGATAAGGTCGTAAAAATGTAAAAAAAAAAAAACTCTACTAAATCATTTGAATCTGGTTCTGGTTGCGCCCATTCGATTTATTAGCACTCCTGGAACCCAAAAAACCAAGGGCAGACATTTTGGTGAACTACTTTGGGGTGTACGATGTTTTGAAGTTCACGCGGAATCAATGGAAAGCGGGTATTACGGTTGATTGTCGTTATTAGAAACAGTTTTAGGAGTATTAAATTGTTCATTTATTTTTGATTCAATATAAAGCTAAGCGCTAAATACTGGAAGTCAAAATAAAAAAGGTTGATTATTACAAAGTAAAAAATATATTTTTTTTAATGTACACGGAGTTACAAGATCGAAGCTGCAGTATGCGAACGCAAATACATGTAATGGCTAACAATTGTTATCACTGTCGTCGGATGAATCATATCGGTTTTCCATACCGATGTCGACGCTTTCCCTGCTGAAAAATAATCATAAAATCTCATAGAAAACAACCATCTCTTCAATGAGAATCTATGATTTTATGAGGGACAGAAAATTTTTCTCATCCGACAGTTTATCAGAAAGTATGAGTATTGTATAATTTCAAGAATTTATGAGGTAATACTCACAATATACCTATAAGAATCGATGAGGATGAAAATCCGATGCGGTTTTATCATGAAAATCAAAACTCGAATCAATGAGAGTTTATTATGAAATGATCATGTATAAGATTTTGTCAGTATAAACTGATATATATTCAATCAGAAACTGTATGGAAATTATGGAGTGATGTTTTTGTGAGAATATATAGGTTTTTCCAGTTTCAATAACAAGTTCGACTTTAAGAGTTTTAATGAGAATTGTATAGCATGGAATTCTGTGATGAAACATCATGAGTTTTCTATGAAGTTTTATGAGTGATTTCTGCAGTACCTACACGATTGAGTGTATGATAAAACCAAAGGACTTACAGTGACAGATCCACATCGTTTTCTCATAAAAAAAAAACGTTCGGTATAAGAATTTATGAGGTATTCTCTAATTCGACTAATCCGCTGTCGAAACTTATAAACTTCTTACTAAGCAATTATCCACATTAAAAAAAACCGTCCGGTATAAGAATTTATGAGGTATTCTCTGATTCGACTCATCAGCTGTCAAAACTTATAAATTTCCCACTCAGCAATTATCCACATTAAAAAAAACCGTCCGGTATAAGAATTTATGAGGTATTCTCTGCTAACTTCGCCAATTTCGAAGTTACAATAACAGGTCTTGAAATACGGTCTATTGGCTTCGAATCAAAATTTTGTAAATTTTTGTAGATTTTTAACACTATTTCAAAACAAACTAGCGCTGTGCGATCGTGCCTCATGTAAAAAAGCGATGAGCTTTTTGACTACAACTGGCGAGTTATATATTTTTTTATAATAATACGAGACATTTTTTCCGAATTAAAAATTATAGTTGAAGTACATCTTCAAATCTCCCTGATTCTTTTTCAGCCTTTTCCATAATATTTATTCCGATTGAAGGCCGAAACATTGTGTGCGGCGACTGGTTTACAAAGCCGGCGCCCTTTGATGTCGCACGGAGGCCGGTGTATTGCGAGACCGTTGTATAAAGAATAATCTGTAAACGCTGTATCGTCTGTCACATCACCAGGAAACGGTAAAAGACAAATATGCAGTTTATTGTTGTTTATAGTAAAGAAGTTTTGTTATGATTTTAACTAATGAACATAGCTGATGAAAATTTCCTTCAGCTTGGATGAAAGCCTCACTTTCACTGCCCTACTCGCCACGCTGCTGAAAATAGCGAATGAATTCTACATTTGTTTTCAGCAAATTTTCTAACACGTATTATAGTATATTTCTACGGAGAGAAATCTATTTTATTCAATCCCATGGAGATCAACAAGCGATAAAAAAATAGTATGCATTATTGAATTCTATTATCAACTGTGTGTTTTATATTTTTTATTCAATGGGTGCGAAATGCAATAATCGAAAAAAATGTGTTGTAAAGGAGTATCAGTACAATGAGTTCAACAAACGTATATGCGACGCACTGACGCACATAATTTAACGGTTTTTCGGATCGTGATAAGTAGAATTTTCGCGACGTTTTTATCAAAGAGGATTTTCTCATACATCCTCACAGAATTGAGGTCGAGCCTGCTACCAAGGCCCAATCAAAAGCCGTAAAGCGGCGCGCACCTTCAGTTGCGCAGTCGGAGAGAGCTGGGGAGTCAGTTGGTAGCCGGCTACCACGAAGGGCACTTCGTACTTGCCGTATATACAACATCAGTTACGTACACGATTAAAAAAACTAAAAAAACACTGTTCAGATGTATGCCTACGTCAAAATAATAAACACTGGAAACTTTGAAATAGTGGCTATTAGTGCGATAAAAAAATTCAAGCCAGAAAATCCACGAAAAATATTCAATATAAACCTAGGTTCCACGACGGAAAGAGGGATAGTGGTTTTTACGGGAGGTAAGTTTTACATAATTTATACATATACATTTACAATTTCGCTTAACCAGGCGCTCTTATATTATGCTTGTTACTTCAATAACTCTATTAATAACCAAAAGTATCTTGAACTTATTCTAGAAATAACCCTGCCGAAAATAATGATAGAATCTGATAGGAACCCTTCCGCAAATCTCATCATTCACATTGGTGAATTCACTGATAAATGCAACTCAGAAACGTATACGATTCTATTTCAGTTACAAAATACCCTAAAAACTGATAAACATTAAAAAAAATACCTCACAGAAATTCTTGCCACGTTCCGGCAGTAAAAACTCGTATGATACGACATTGTTGGCATCGTACTTTTGTCGATCGAATTTTTTTCACCAGCCAATTTTTCAATCACCACAGCTCTCGTTCTTGGTCATACATATATAATAGTACTTTCGTTCACAATTGTGAAAAATATAACTTCAAATTAAAAAAAAAGTATAACGAATTTAAAATATTCGAAAAGTCAACACTTGGAAATACAAAATATAGAACGGTAAAAATAGCGAAAATCGTAATCCTCTGCAGCGAAATTGTACCTTATCTTTATAACTCAAGCATATTCGCGTCTTTTTAATCAAAATAACGGTCTGGGTAATTAGGCAAGCAGTCCTTGTTGACAAGATTGACTGAGATTTCTTGCGATTTGTCCGATTTTTTGGCACCTATGATGGTGTAACTTCCAAACGAATCCGTGGCCCATAATTTCCTTTGGAGGATAACTTGATTGTGAGTGGTTGATTTTAGGTAAAAAGTTTCAGGAAAATCGAAGTTGTCCAAATGAATGACATATCGATTTTTTGTCTATTATCAAAAATGTCCCAGAACTGTGAAGTTGGAAAAATTTGTGAAATTTTTTTTCGAATTTTCACATTTTATGTCCTTAACATTTTTCGAAAAAAGTCAAAGCTCTTCGAGTTAGAGCCAGTTGAAAAAAGTCCGTTTGCGAAAAGGATAAAAAATGGGAAAATTTAAAAAAATAGAAAGCGTGGCTGAATCGAAAAACGGCCGAATACGTGTTCACTTATTTTGATGGACAAATTGAGAAAAAAATTGACATCAAGATCGGCGTCGGTGACCTTCACCGATTAGGTGAAATGCCATGGAAACCCCCATATATTACATTATAGTTATTTGTATGGCAAGGGCGTAGAAAAACGGACGCGTGACGGGTGCGCGTGGGACACACGAGCCGCAGGCGAGTGTGACACACAAGCACAAGTCACTGTGTCCCTATCTGCGCCCGAGCCATACTTCCAAGTTTCCCGACGGAGGTAGCGCAGAAAATATTTTACCGTATAAATTTGAGTCCAACAACATTGAATTTTCCGTACGCTTTCTCTTCCCCATCGAGTAACAAATAGAATTATATACCAGCGAGTGTCATTATACTGCCATTATCAACAATTAATATACGATCCGAAAACACATGAGGTGAAGGGATAGAAAGATTTGACCGGTACTTAGAATCTTAGAATCTGATACATATCTAGCAGCGGGATCCTCATGAAACGTCGTACTCTGCACGGGAGAGAATACCTCATATAATATCATAGAGAATCGCAACTGAATCCGCGGTTCAGATGAGACAAATCTTAGAATCTGATACATATCTAGCAGCGGGATCCTCATGAAACGTCGTACTCTGCACGTGAGAGAATACCTCATATAATATCATAGAGAATCGCAACTGAATCCGCGGTTCAGATGAGACAACTCTTAGAATCTGATACATATCTAGCAGCGGGATCCTCATGAAACGTCGTACTCTGCACGTGAGAGAATACCTCATATAATATCATAGAGAATCGCAACTGAATCCGCGGTTCAGATGAGACAACTCTTAGAATCTGATACATATCTAGCAGCGGGATCCTCATAAAACGTTGTACTCTGCACGTGATAGAATACCTCATATAATATCATAGAGAATCGCAACTGAATCCGCGGTTCAGATGAGACAACTCTTAGAATCTGATCTACATACCTCTAGACAGACAGTGGAAAAATGACATCTCAAATAAGAACGTTGTACTCTGCATGCACAATTTGAGATGAATACCTCATATAATATCATAGAGAATCGCAACTGAATCCGCGGTTCAGATGAGACAACTCTTAGAATCTGATACATATCTAGCAGCGGGATCCTCATAAAACGTTGTACTCTGCACGTGATAGAATACCTCATATAATATCATAGAGAATCGCAACTGAATCCGCGGTTCAGATGAGACAACTCTTAGAATCTGATACATATCTAGCAGCGGGATCCTCATGAAACGTCGTACTCTGCACGTGAGAGAATACCTCATATAATATCATAGAGAATCGCAACTGAATCCGCGGTTCAGATGACACAACTCTTAGAATCTGATACATATCTAGCAGCGGGATCCTCATAAAACGTTGTACTCTGCACGTGATAGAATACCTCATATAATATCATAGAGAATCGCAACTGAATCCGCGGTTCAGATGAGACAACTCTTAGAATCTGATACATATCTAGCAGCGGGATCCTCATAAAACGTCGTACTCTGCACGTCAGAGAATACCTCATACAATATCATAGATTGAATTGTAAGATTGAGTAGTTGTTCGTATAGGCAAATACTGATATATCGCGCATATAGAAATAACTGATACAATCTGATACTCAGATTCCCATCCTCATTCTCATAGGATCTCTGTACTAGTAAGTGTATCTCATAAATTCTGGTAGAGAAACTCCGCTTCAAGTGTCAACTCACTGTTTCTGATAAGTTCTCATGGATTTCTCATAAAATTCTGTCATATCAGTTTCAGTGAACTACTATCAGTATTTATGAGGATTTTCAGTGACAGATCCACATTGTTTTCTCATACATTTTCAGAACAATTATTTTTTTATGAGATTTTATGATTTTTTTCCAGCAGGGTTCGTTCATGTCATCTTCGGCATCTAAAAAATACAGAACGTGTTTAAATTAGAGATGTGGTGATTTCAGAATGGCAAGTATCACAAATGAACCAAAATTATATGATTTATATCAGAAAATCGAGAATATAGATGAAAATGAAAAAATGTGTACCTGATCGATCTTCCGGATCATCGATATCCATTATGACCTCGCTGTACGACCTTGGAAGCTGTTCGCCAGTGAACCATCGAAACTGGAGTCTGCCGTCTTTCAGCGTCCAGCCATAATGTGTTGGGTCCAAGTCACCGATAGGATTTTTCTGGTGCGCGTTCCTCCAAATTTTCGTTATATATAGGGTCCTAAGAAGGTGTTCCTTTATTTCGACTCGGCATGGGGGTAGATTCGAACCGTCGAAATTTTGCACGGACAGTTTAAACGATGCGCTAGGGTTTGATACCTCGTACGTCTTTAGGAATATTTCATATCGTCCCTCGTTGACTTTCTTAGTTTTTTTTACATTGTACAAGCGACATACGAATTCTTCCAGTGCGTCGAAAGTGGGCTCAAAACTTTCAATATCAGAATCCCCAATCGCGGCGAGAACCCTTTGGAGTAGCTCGCTCTTCTTCAGTATTTCGAACGGTTTCTTTTTCCCTTTTCGAAAAAATGCCGGATTGTAGTCACAACCGGTTACAGCGTGGTAACCGGGCAAGGAACTGCAAAGCAAAGGTCCCATCTTCGAATACAATTGCGTTACATCAATATAGCGCCTTGAATTTCCAGTACCGAAGTCGATCCAAACTTTTAGAGGCCGTTTCATGGATTCCATGTTTCCCAGCATGATGATCAAGACGTCCGTATCAGCGCAGCGTATTACGACATTGGCACGTATTTCAATTTGGCAAACGTGATACACGATTTTGGTGTCGGCTTCTTCGTGTATCTCACAAGATAAATGTTCATTTATCGTCCGAATCACGTCCCCATTTTCAACGCGGAATTCATAGCAAATGTCATGGTTGACATTGACAGTTTTATTTCTAAAGAATGGTGCCATTTCCGGAGTCGCCCAATGTCTAATGAAAAAGGTCACCAATGCTTCTTTGAATTTGATGTTCTTCATCTCTTTGGCGAAATCTATTGGTCGAACTTGCTGCGGACCAGAGATTTGATAGTCACGCTCCGTTCTTCCGCGAAGAATTCGTTCGACATCTTTGATGGACGGCGTGAAGTATCTATCGAAAACAAGGTCGATTCTGTCGCCATCTTCTACGCAGACGGTGTGTAAGACTTTTCGGGACAAATCACCGAACGTCCGGGGCAGTTCTTTGAGTGAATTCATTAGGAAAAATCCATCCACAATCCGGATATCAACTTTGTCCGGAGCCTCAGAGATTACCATCGGCTCTGCTATTTTTAGGAATTGTGCCTTATCGGTCTTATGGACTGTTCCGTCAACGTGACAAAACGCCGCAGGCACGGGTGTCACCGGAAAGCACAAAATCTTCTCAATGTCAATATTGGTTGACAAGGCGAGGAGACGTCCAAATAAATCTCTTTGCAGACGTACTTCCTTCACTTTATCCGCCACCACGATTTTTTTTTTGTTTGGTGCCTTTGCAAAAGTATGAACTTGACTTCTCTTAATCGGTAGTTCATATCTTTCTGGGTTTTCTGTACATTCCGAGATGAAGGCTTTGCGGGCAAGGTTTCCGTTTCTTTCAACATTTAAAAGAAATTCTTCAATGGCAGGTGCGGCCACTTCTCCGTTCGTCATGTTGAATAATTTGTCCTTGTCCAATGTCGGTTCAAACGGATTCATATAATCGTTCACGGATGTCATGAAATCGGACAGACTCTTCTGATTTTTTTTCATGACGCTATTTTTTAATTCCGATGCTACATCGTCTTTTTTCTTCAAACCAGTTTCGTCTAAAACGTGAGAAAGAACTGTCACCCGAAGTCCATGGCTCTTCGCCCATCTTTGTCGAGCAGAAATAGAGTTGGTCATACTCGATATACTCCTGGCTGCATCCGCGTTGATAGTCTGCTCCAGCGTCAAGTCGATGGGGATTCGATTGAACGGCTTATTCGTTCTCTTCACACCTAAACAACCTTTCTCAAACTCTTCTTTTAATCCAGGATGCGTATTGTCAACGTTCAACAGCTTGTCACGATATAGTACCATCGCTCGAGAATAGTTAGGCTGATTGAATATGAAGAACAAGTTCGTCAATTTCGGCAGAATGTAGATAAACATTTCAAAATTCGACGTACGGATACTTCTTTCCAGAATCAGATAGTAGTCTATCAAATTAATATAAATCATGTAGAACTGAGCCGTTTTCCCATGATCCCCTTGGAGGGTTTTCAGCCTGTAGGTTTCGTAGTTGTCGAGTAACTGGCGCAGTTCCTCGTCTGCAACCTTCGGATTTGAGGATTTCCATTTCGTCAAGTTACTAATCGTTTGTTTAAGGCTGTCATCGATCGAGATGTTTTTGCTGCTCAAAAACGCCTTGAAATGGATTATCTGCAAACCTAGTGATGCGATTGGATGTTGTCTCTTGCACCGGTTGAAATTCGTTCCCATTAAAAATCCATTTACGGAACCACTGGCAATCATCCCGCTGCTTTCCATTACGTTGGTTAATCCGCTGTTTTCGATGAACTTCCCAACTGCCTTAAAATACGCCATCATGACGTGGAACATTCCAAGATGTATAAATACCTGGTCGAATCTCGGTTTTTCGGTCGACTGAATTGCCAGAGCGACTTTCGCTACTTGCAAATCGTAGGTAACCTGTACGTAGTCCGCTCCACATTCGGCAGCTACGGTTTTACTGATGCATAAAGTTTCCCTTACTACCGCAGTATCGGTAGGAGAAATGTTGATCGGAGTTAAGTATGCTACTTTCTGGATCGGGGACGTATCGTCGAAAATCAAAGTGTTGAAGCCGACCCACATTGGCGTAAGGGTGGCTTCCAAAGCATGTGAAGCCATCCATGCGTGATTCAAGTACCTGTACTCCGTCACATCGTCAGGTACCTTCAGCCGGCTCTCTGCTTCCGATGCTTGAAATTCCTTGACAATTTTAGGCTTCTTACCGTAAGGTGCAATTTCGGGTAAGACAGCGTCGAAAGTTCTCCTTCTCCGTTTCCTAGACGACACACCGGTAACGGGATCGACACTGGTCCGATCGATATCGTTGTACTCATCTGTTGATATCGAAGCATCTTCTTCAGACTCGTCTATATCCTGATATATAATACCCACGGTATCATGGAGGGTATCTTTTCCCGTGAGAGTCTCAACGAATCGGTCGAAATTGTCAAAGGCGACTCCTGTACTGAGATTGGGTTTTTTTTTTATCTCCACAGGACAAACTTCGTCTCGAGTAGTTAAGGATATTGTTGCTTCGGTTTCCAATTCGAGCAGTCCAGTGTAGCTGATACAATGACCGTATCGATTTAACAGATTGATGATCTTTTTGCTATTCGTGAGACTCTTTATTGCCATTCCCAGACACACGTGTTTTGACGTTTTCATATTTCCCTTCGTGGTGGCGTACACGATGTCCTGAGCTATCGACGAAATGACCGTTTTTTTAGACGTTTCTCCTTTTCGAAGTGTACGATCGCCATATATTATTGTCTGCAGCAAATTAGTAAGGGAATCCGGAAGAGCTTCGCATTGCCCTTCGATGAAATGTTGTGCAGATACTTTATCCGGATATTCCTTTTTCTGGATGTTTAGAATAGCAGATCGTACAGCATGGCCAGCTTTGTAAATCATTTCGTTACCTTGGATTCTTTCCAGAAGACCTTCATCCGTTGGAACGCAACATTCGAAGGGCGCTAGGATTTTTTGATTTTTCATCGTCACAAATTTAACTTTGCCGTTGAAAGTATTCAAAATTTTTTCTTGCAAATGTTGCGTCGAAAAGAAATTTGGACGGTCATCATCTGGTATGCTCGAATACTGTTCGTTCAGATTTTCTATATACATTGATCGGATGAAGTTGTAGAAGAAGAATTCCTTTCTTTGTACAATGTGGAATGAAATGTACGCGCACAAGTTTTCAAACGCAGAGGTGTGGTGATCGCGTTTCTTATGCCAAGCTTTTGGCGATTTCTGCAGTCTTTTCATCTTTCTGCAGTTATTGATATACTCTACTCTGCAGAAACGGTGATACGACACAGTTTCGGAAGCAGCAGCTATTTTTTCCAAAGTTGAGACATCATCAATGTCAGTCGCATTGTCTTTTACGGTCTCCAACCACTCTTGTGACTTTGTCATCACGGGAAATTGTGCCCGCCGTTGCACCCATTTTGTGCGTTTGTTACAAAAGAAACAAACTTTCTCTTCGTCGCCAGCACTGATGTTGCCAGCAGCATCTTCTTCTTCCGTTGTTTCCGCAGTAGGTGGTAAGCTAAAAAAATATTGAAACATAAAAAAGATGTAGTAATAACTTCTAGAAATCTGATACTTTTCATGGACGATTAACTGAAATTAATCGGAATGAATAAAACAAATACAACCATGTTACCGCTGACATTTTTATTATTATATTATCATAACAGCGCTTTCTTACCTCACAGATTCCTCCTCTGAGGCCGAAGTTTGTACTATTATGGGAAGTTCGGCAGGAACCGTTGATTCACTATCCTCAAGTGCTGCAGATGTTGAAGGCACGGATGTTGTCTCTGAAGATGTTGAAGACACGGATGTTGTCTGTGTAGATGTTGAAGGCACGGATATTGTCTGTGTAGATGTTGAAGGCACGGATATTGTCGCAGCAGAAAATTCTGTTTTTCTTCATACCTCGGTCGAAAGTACGTGCTTCCGGCATCGATATCGAAGCAGAAAGCCTAACTTTCATGCATTGGTAGAACTACACGCCCGCCCTCTGTGACAGCGGGAGCGAAAACTTACTCGCACACACCGATACCCAATACACGAGACCACTGAAATATAATATAACTGGAACGTCTGCCAACCATCCTTTCCGTAGAGAGGCCGCGGTAGGAGAGAGAGATAGCTCCGTACACTGCTGGTTGGTATCCTCCTCTCTGTCTCACTGCGTCGCGCACGCGCACATCCAAGTATCGTAAAGCATCTGCAAAAAGTTAGTCCGGCCCACTGTGAACTTGCGACAGAATGCTACCTGGGTAGTATGCATATACGCGATTATACATTCTCACTTTGGTGAGCGTGTATTATATGTATGTGATGCTACGGCTAAAACTATTTTCAAAATTTCAAGATGCCGAAATGTTGTGATTTCGCCAGTTTCAAGCATTACGTCTGTTACAGTATCGAAATTCGATATGACTGCTACAATGTCGATACATCGATATATCGGACGCGAAATATCGATGATAAATATCGATATATATCGCCCAGCCCTATCGAGAGCAGTTCACGGCCGGAGGTTCCTGGCTTGTGCCTGCAGTCGCCACGCCAAAGTTGAGAAACTTCCTTCGATTTCTTTGGGATTTTTCGATTTTATACTCGCTAAAAATGGCAGACAATAAACTGTACGAAATACTTCGTGTTTCGCGTACTGCTGGCGATGCGGAAATCAAAAAGGTAACTATTCTCCACTCTGCGGAGAACCTGTGAACGGTTTTTCATTTTTTCCGCCTCGTACACGAATCGTGCTTCCGAGGTCAACCTTCGCTCCCTGTCCTAGCCGTCTAGTAGATAATCAACGCTACGGAATTAATTTTCACAAATCATTCTTACGCTGCGGTTAATCAGCTTTTGTTACATAACCCCAACACGGATTTCCGTAATTCGGTTCGACCAAACCGATTCAACCATCTTTTCCCCATGTTCTCGCACTCTCTCACGTCACAAAGGGATATTCCGAACTCTTCCGTTAATTATCACCGTTACATTTTACTCGTCGATATATTATCGCGAACGATGTTATGATTCAATATTTCAATTTCAATTTCTTTTCAACTGCCTCGATTGTCTGACCGCGAAATAATTTTTGCTAGGCGAATTAACATTTGGAGAAAAAAAAATTGTCAGTCCTATAGAAAACTGGCCAAGGAGTTTCACCCCGACAAGAACCCGGAGGCTGGTGATAAGTTCAAGGAAATATCTTTCGCCTATGAAGTACTATCGGACCCCAAGAAACGTCAAATATATGACAAACATGGACTGAAGGGTGTCCAGGAGGGCGGCGGAAGCGATGGATTCCACGCCGACGATATTTTCTCCCAGCTCTTTGGCGGTGGCGGCGGCGGCGGCGGTTTGTTCGGCGGTACGACACCAGAATTCAACCACGCTCTTTTCCACATTATCGATCTTTATTCATATCAGTCAATTTTCTACAGGGCTAGGAGGTTTTGGCGGAGGCATGGGCGCCAGACGAAGACCCCGTCGTGGCGAAGACACCGTTCATCCGCTCAAGCAAGTATTTCACCTCGATTTGCCTGACAATCGCTGTTTCTATTTCTAACGGTTCTTTTCGATCCACCAGGGTCACTCTGGAAGACATGTACAATGGAAAAACGGCGAAACTGCAGCTGAGCAAAAATGTGTTGTGCGCCACTTGTGCAGGTCTTGGAGGAGCCGAAGGTGCGGTCGTTACGTGCAAACACTGTCGTGGATACGGGTACAAAGTAACTTACAGACAGCTGGCGCCAGGCATGGCTCAGCAGCTTCAAGAGAAATGTACTCACTGTCAGGCTACCGGTGAAATAATAAACGAAAAGGACAGGTGCACGGATTGCGAAGGAAAAAAGGTCGTCAATCAGACAAAGATATTGGAAGTACATGTCGATAAAGGGATGCGAGACGCTCAGAAGATTCTGTTCAGAGGTGAGACGACCGTCCGAGTGATCGGAGTCGGATCCTGAACAAGATCGTAACGCTAAAATTGTTGTTGTCGAACAGGTGAAGGAGATCAGCTGCCGGAGGTACAGCCAGGAGACGTGGTGATAGTGTTGCAGCAGAAGCCTCATCAGACGTTCGAAAGATCGGGCGACGACTTGGTCATGACCAAAAGCATCGGCCTCGCGGAAGCTCTGTGCGGAGCGACTTTCGTCGTTCGTCATTTAGACGGAAGAAATTTGCTGGTCACGCATCCTCCTGGTCACGTGATCCGTCCAGGAGATGTTAAGGGCGTTGTCGGCGAGGGTATGCCGCAGTACAGGGACCCGTTCGAGAAGGGAAATCTTTACATCAACTTCGAAGTCACTTTCCCTAAGAATCACTTCTGCACCGAAAAAGTTCTCATGGTAAGGCGGAGAAAAACATGAATTATCCTAGAATTGAATTCATCCTTCATTTTTTTTTATCTTTCAAACGATAACAGGACCTGAAGAATACACTCGCACCAGCCATTCCAGCTACCGTGATACCGCCGGACGCGGAAGAAGTCGATTTGCAGGAGTACGATCCGACCCATCGTGACTCCTCGGGTCGACCGGCGGAGGCGTACGCATCAGACGAGGACGAGATGCACCAGCATTCCGGCGTGCAATGTGCCCAAC
The DNA here is from genome assembly GCA_018257835.1 of Euura lappo. Taxonomy (NCBI): domain Eukaryota; kingdom Metazoa; phylum Arthropoda; class Insecta; order Hymenoptera; family Tenthredinidae; genus Euura; species Euura lappo. The sequence goes on along the minus strand of JAEUYN010001166.1, from coordinate 37,472 downwards.
AATAAATAAAAAAACTAAAAGAATAACAAAACTTAAAACTAATTATCTCCGTCAGTTCATGAAGAATAATAAAAGAAATAAGTAGCTAATCATTGAACAAGTTTAATAATTGTCAAACAAATGAAGTATTCGAGGATCAGGTACTGATATATCGTTTTCACAAAGAGAAAGGTAACGATTTTTTGGTACCTGTAAGCTTCGTTGATTTCTTAAATCGATAATGAAAAACTCAATTCAATTCAGATACTACGCTAAGGTCAGGAATTTATTTGTATCAATGTATCCTTTTTCTATCATTCGTACAGTTTACAGTATATTGTCATCGATTCTCTGGATATTTTAATTTGCTTTCAACTATCTAGAAAAACTCCTGATGCGATTTGCAGTAAGAACGATTTGATTGATTGAGTACGTCACGATTGGATTTCCCCGAATTAAAATTCGATCTATCTATTTGATCTACAAAAATTGACGTATCGTATCTATAATCCAATATAAATTTAAATAAGTATGTGGTACCTTAGCGATTCATAGATTTGAGTAATTTGTTTTTTTTTTTTTCAAAGTCGAGAGGTAGAGAGATAGAATTCTTTGTGTTTTACAGTTACCAATTAATAGACAACAATACCTAATTATGATTCAAAGGATTTGAGGAACAGGAATTTCAAAGACAACAAATAAATAGTATATCGCAATCAATGGTCACAGAATTATAAGATAATTAACGTAGATGATCGTTTTTATTCATTCCTTTTATTTTATTAATACTTTACCGAAAAGAAGAGAAAAATATCGACAAGAAAAAAGAAGAAGCAAAACAACGAATCGAAGAATTTTTTCTCTCCATAAAGATTTCTTCTTGAAAGAATTCTACGATCGTTATGACACACTAGAAAGAATATTAATAAACAAACAAATAAATGAATAAATAAATACAAAAATCGACTTGTATACAAGATTTTGTTGAGTATTTCTTTTTTTCTGTGATACAGGGAATTTATACTAACAAGCTTCGCAGGAAGTGGAGCGAGACTGCGATGTGATTGGAAAATACGTTAGATTCTACTGAAATAAGAGAGAGAGGAAAAACCGTTCATTCTAGAACCAAATCACCTTCCATCCCATCTACGTCCCATTACGTATGTATCTAATACGTATCACCTCACGTGTAATACCATAATCTACATATATTATCATTCATAGTCGTGTCTCGGTTCCGTTATACCGAAATCCTGAAGAACTTAAAATTCTATCAATCTACAGACCGGAAATGGTAGCTTTTTTTTCTCAAATTTCCCCTGATATTTTCATACATTATTCAGTTTATCCTTAATTAATTGATGCAGATTTCAAAACCGCTATTTCGTATCAAGTTCAACTGTGTTCAATGAATTTTTTAGCATTCCTTTGATAATATATTCACAATCAGTATGCGATATTGCTACAGCCACTGCTGCTGCTGCTGCTGCTGCAATGCGTTTAATTACTCTGCGACCACGTACAGGTGTAGACGCTGATCTTCGACCGTGAAAAAGAAACGTTCTAAATAGCCCAGGTACGTAACACATGGGAGCGTCTGGTCGTTGCATAATTATTTACCTAAAGTACAGGAAAAAAAGAAAAAAAAAATTGCGAAAGGCAATAATTTTGGGTAAATGTCACGGCGATTAATTCTGACCGCTGCTACAGCCCACGAAATGAATTTATATCGAAGCGCCATCAAAAGGTAAATCTTCCTCCGAGTTATTCGTCCATCTCTAACTCAACGAGGATAAGAAGCGTCTCTGTGACGCGTAGCAAACGTGCGCAGGAGATAGCGGGTGTCGAGACTTCGCGTTTGAAATATTGGACTGATGCGATAGCATTGTGTATTCGGTCTACAGCAGCTTTGCAACAAATTGATTTTCTATCAATTGACTATTGTTATCTCGAGAAAATGATTACTGGAAACGAGCCGTGTCTATATTTATAGTTGTCGAAGGTCAAGGCATAGAGCGATATTCACTCGTTTCCAATTTCTTGATCATCGCAACCTGATTCTCGACGTATCGTACGAGCAATGATCATCGCGGTGATCTGCGGATCAGCTAGAACCGATATTCTTCCGCTTTCATACGAGGAGAGCTTATGACCGCAGCGGGGATTCTTGCACCGCGATTATACTCCTTATCTGTCGACAAATTTGTACAGTAGGCACGCGGCGTCTCGACCTCTTCGGCGCGTCGTTCCTCCTCCTTCATTCCTCCCGCTCCTAAATTGATAATTGTGAATATTTCGCGACTACGTCATCGCCGTTTCCGCGGGTAGTTGCTCGAATGCCGAGGCGAACAGCTCTTCGCGAGCTGAAATCTAGCCGTAGGTTGGATGGCTTCGGCGGAATCGCAAAATAGTATCCGATCATGCAATAAATAAGGTGTCGCGGTCGGTCCCGTCCCGTATAGGTAAGAGTTGGAAGGGAGTGGAATTGCAGATGGCGCCGAGCTACGCTGCCTGGCCATCGGCGTCAGTCATCCCGCATCCGGGAGGGGCTGTCGGTGGTCTCTCACGCTATTATACGTTACAATATCTGCACCGTACCGAAGATCGCGAAATATAAATAGACTCGTAACGATCATAGGTCGATCACAACGCCTTCCATTTCTGTCCTCATTCGTTATTGTCAATTTGTCGCCGTTTCTGCTACAACGACCGACTCGAGCTGCTCCTTCCGTCCTTCCCTCTCCCTCCCTCCCTCCCTCCCTCCCGCCGACGACTCTCTTCGATCCAACACGCTTTTGCTAATAACGCAATAGCGTGTGTATCATATCGGTACTGCCGCATATTTCTATGCGTGTATTATCAATTCATAAAGTCATAAAAGTCTCTGTACGATCGCTGTTGCTGTATATAGGTATGATACGGTTTGGCTTCTGCCTCTCCCCCTCTCCCTCATCTTCAATTTTTTTTCCTCCTACAATCATCGTCATCTTTCTCTCGGACGATTTATCGGGCCGATTGATTGAATACTCTGCAAGAATATTCCCCCTGCCGACGATCATACTCCGCTTCTGGTCGGCGTGGCTCGCGCGAGTTGCTGCAGGCTGCAATAAGCACCGAGCAGTGAGCTGCACGGCTCGCGACAGTGTGCGTGCGAGAGTGGGCCACCTTTGTGTTACCCGCGTGCGCGAGAGTGTTTACACCGACGAGACCCCCGACGCAACCGACAACCGACCGAGCGACCGCCTGCTGCCGCCGTCGTAGCCGCCGCCGCCGCTCTTCGCTCTTCGCTCCTGGACTGCTGGCTCTCCTCGAGAGTCTGTCCACAGTGGCGACTGGCGAGACGCAGAGGCCAAGCGAAGGCAGCGAGGCGTCGACGATCGGAAAGACCGCAAGGTAATCATTTGTCATATTCGGTGGATCGTCGGGACGTTACTCTGCACGTTATCATTTCCATTTTCCTCGGGGAGTTGCATGTACTAGATTGCCAGGGATACTCTGCCTATTATCTTTACGAGTAGTCCGTGTGTATGTACCAGTTTGTACTACTCCGATTTTGTATAGCGTAGCGAGTTGAAGTAGAGAAACGTCCGTGGGGGACTTGCGAGAGAGAGAGAGCGAGAGAGAGTGAGTGAGTGAGTGAGAGAGAGAGACCGACGCGCGATCAACAGACAGAGAGACGGGTGGCTGCTGATGCGAGAGAGACACCCGTAATTCCAACCAGTCCGGAAGTCGCTAGGTGAGAAAGTGGTGGAGGAGCGGAAGGAAGACCGAGGAACAGTCATTCAATGGCGGAGGAAATTTTTAACGCATGCCGCAATATACATGAGATTCAACAACAACATAATTTATCGCGGCGCAAGCGAAAACCTCGATCTAAAGCTCCGTCGATCTTTAATCTCTACTTGCAGATAAAAAGAACGTATTTTTTCGTAACGGCCACGGAATAGAACAAGATGGCGGACTCGCTGCCCCGTTTACGGGCGCTCCGTCCTCGGCCTCACAATCAGCCGCAGGTCCACGCGACCTCTGCACCCCAAAATTCTAATAATAGCCCCAGGCTGGAGCAGAGGGAGGAAGAGACGCCCGAGGACGAGGACGAGCCGATGGATCAGGGGCGGGAGGACGACGCTGAGGGGAATAAAATGGTCGACGTCCTCGTGCAGGGTTCCGAAATTACCGACGACGAGGCTACTGTCATGGCCGACGAAGAGGAAGACGAGGATGACGCGGCAGCCGACGAATACGAAGAGGAGGACGACGACGACGAGGGGAAACTCGTGATCAAGGAAGAGCCTCCGGAAATTCCGGCCGAGAGAACCGAGGAGGCAAAAATTTACGAGTGCACCACGTGCGATCCTCCCAGGAAATTGTCCAATCTGAAAGACTACCTTCATCACTTGAAAAAGGAACACAAGCAAAGGGTAAGAAACGGACGCAACCCGCGTCACGCGGCCGCACGGGGGGTGCCTACCGCCAGGCGCTCATTTTCTTTTACCAACTTTCAGGTCAGATGCTACGAGTGTCCTCACTGCGACTTTGTCTGCCAACACGCCAAGAAGCTCCAGCGACATTTCCGCGTCGCTCACGAGGATCTGCAGGACAAAATAGCGACCGAGTCTGCGGAGAGGAGCAGGTGCCCCATGTGCGCGCATGTCGCCGCTAACCAACGCGATCTGGAAACTCATCAACGAATTCATCACCTCAAAAGAAGATTCTTCAGATGCGCCAAGTGCTCGTACGTCACTCATGTCAGAGCCAGATACACGAAGCACGTCAAATACCACTCCATGCCTATGATCAAGTGCGACGCCTGCGATTTCCGGACCCCTTACAAGGTGGATATCGCCGATTCGGAATTTTCCCTTCTTCTGTCAACAATATGCTAATCTCTTCCCCTTACGTTACTTACTCAGTGGAATTTGGATCGCCACACTAGAAACCACGGAGGAGGCGGAACCTTCCAATGCAGAGCCTGCAATTTCACCGCAGATATCAGACAGAGCCTCACGGTGCACGAGATGAACCATCACGACCCACCTGTAGGACAGCCTCATCGCAAACCGAACAATCCTTGCGAAAGAAAGCCGAGGAATAGTCCGAAGCGTTACAATCAGGTCCGTGAGAGACTTGGATCTAATAGATTGCAGAAACTAACTATAAATTTGTCGCACCAGGTTGGAGCGAGCGACTTCCGAGAAACTGTGACAAAGTCGGGAAACACGACGCCGGTGAAGAATTCGAGTCCCAGCAAGTCCTCCACTCCCAGGAAATCTCTGACCCCTGACAAACGGGACCTGTTTGACGAACGAAACAGCGTCATAGCAGGAGCGGAGTGTATAGCTCTGAAATGCGAGGAGAAGGGATGCCAGTTTATCACCGCTTGGGACTCGGAGATGCAACGGCATCTGGCCGAATCCCACGGGCCGCTGCTAACCAAGTCCAGGAAACCTTTGCCCATGCTAATACCCCTGGGATCTTCCAGCTCCCCTAAGCCCAGCCAGGGAAATACGACGCTCCTGAGAGTACCCAGAGTCAGGGTCAGACCGGAGTTGGCGCAGATTGCAAGGGACACGGAGATGGCGAGACTGTACAGCGAGCAAGAGGTATGTAGACGGTGAATCTCGGGCGTTTCTTTGCCCGGATGGGGAATCTTTTTTTTGTTTTCTGTGTTGTAACATAGGTGAGAACAAAAATTGGAATCGCGATATAGTTAGAGATGTATTTGATCGTTAGAATTTAGCTTCCAAGAGGGAGTTGAGTGGTGGTAGCGGGGACTCGTTTGAAAAGAAAAACGCTTCGTTCTTTGACAAGCTAAAGGAACGATTGATGACTAGTACCTCGATTAACGGAGGAAGATCGGACGTCGTTAGCGGAAATTCGAGCTCTATAGATTTGAAATGCTGGTGTACCTTCGAGGCAAAGGACGCCGAAGAGTTGTCCAATCATCGACGGACCCATCACGCAGCTCTTAGCGTTTCTTTCGGCTCTTCGAGATGCCCAAAGTGTCGTAGGCGATGCAAAAGCTCTGCCGATCTACAGGCCCATGTGCAAATCTGCCAATCTGGCCTCGAGGAATCCTCCGTTATCGATAATTCGCAAATTTATCTAGAGGATCGACAGACGGCATATCGCGGGGAATATACGTTCCCTTTCCAAGTGGACTGGGACTCAAGTTTTGCCGGACTCAATTCTTCAGGCTCGTCGGTGTGTAATTAAAAGACAATCTCTCGTTATTTTATCCTATTGTATCCTATTGTACCCACCTACTCTCACACGCAATTTGAAGGTCCTATCGTTCTAATTGGTGAAGCGGGACAAATAATTATTCTCAGACAAAACACTGTGACTAACAATCTAATCTGTACTTCTCAAACTTTTCTTTACAAGGGTGTAATAATTGAATGGCTCAAAGAAACGTACTTCTGTCTACTAACAAGCAACCAGTTATCTATTTAACGATCAACGGCGATTATTAATCCGATAATATTCGGCAAAACTTTGTGAATCAAACAGCGAGGTTTCCACAGGTCGAGAGTGGATCGACGCAGCAGAGCGGACGAAGAGTATTCAAATGCCCCCATTGCGCCTTCTGGGCTTCCACGGCTTCACGATTTCACGTTCACATCGTCGGACATCTGAATCGCAAACCGTTCGAATGCTCGCTTTGCTCTTATCGGTCCAATTGGCGATGGGATATCACCAAACATATTAAACTCAAAGCGGCCAGAGATCCGGCTCATGCTTCCGCCCGGGTTCTCATGACCGACGAAACTGGGAGGAGAAATTATTCGAAATACAACAAGTACCTTGCTCAGGTATGGCAGACATCTGAGTTCAATGAGTTTGGCAATAGAATTCAATCAATTAATCACTATCAGTTTTGAATCTCAGGTGCAGCAGCAGCAACTGCAAATGTCTGAGGAGCAAGGGCTCGAAGAACCACCTTCGAAAATGATGATGCTCGATGACCCGGAGTATTCGAGGCAACCGCCCGAGTTGACGCCGGCTCCGAGTCCCGGTGCGATAGGGTTCAATTCGTCTTTGGAAATATTATCGCTGCCTTCCAGACCCCCGCCGCCTTTGAAAGCAGCGAATCGTAGCCAAGGACAATCCCTGTTGAAGAATAATCCCGCGTCGAGTCAGTCGGCATCGGTTAGTTTATCCGTACCTGCAGCCACCACAGTGACTGCGACCGGCAGCGCGGAAGAGGCCAGAAGGACTCTGTGGAAATGTAAAAGATGTAGTTACAGAGATTCGAGCAAAGAAGCGGTACTGCTACACGTAAAATCCCACTACGAATCTTCTCCGCAAGCTAATGACGGCGAAAAGGTGATTCAGACGGACTATATTAACGATATTTTTACTTTCTCGTATCTTGGCATCGTATTCATTCAATTTTTCGCGTTCCAGAAGGTCTTTGGGTGTGGAGATTGTCCATTCGCAGCATCCTCTGCTGCTTCTCTGGCCGCACATCGCGTTCATCATCGCCCCAACCTTGGAGCAATTTTCAAGTGTTACTTGTGCCCGTTTTACGTCAGCACCAAAGGGTGAGTAGCTGTCTTTTGTTTGCAAATTAAGTAACGAACGTCTGGTGATGATGAAAATTAATATTTTCAGAGAACTACTGGAACACGCCAGGCTACATGGCGAAGAACTGGCTGCGGAACATCAGCGCAGTATGGATACCGAGATTGTGTCTGGGAAGCGAAAATATCAACGTATATTGCCGGGTAAAAAGAAAACCTCTGTTAACCAAACGATACAGCGAACTGACGCATTTGAATGCGAATATATATTCATGTTCTTTTTTTCTGTACAATCAGCGAGTAAAACTAAGGACGAAGAAGCTTCGGTGGAGGAAATCGTCCGCGTCACTTCAGCCTCGGCTTCCAACTCAACGTCTCCGAGATCGAAGCCGACTATCAGCGGCCCTGTGCCCCCTCCGCTCCTCCTGGACACTAGAGCTCTTCCGGATGCTCCTCTGGTCTGGGTATCTCGCCCAGACGGAACTCTATCAAAAATGTTGAAATGTAGACATTGTCCTCACGTCGCTTCTCGTCGGGCAGAGGTTCGGGATCACGAAGGGATGCACGTCTCTCCTCCTACTCAGGGCATCCTGATTAACTGTAACGATTGCAATTTCACCTGTTCTCGTCGCGATGTTATGGACTCTCACACGGAGATGCATTCCGGGGTTCTGGGCACTGTGCACTGCCTCGTAGACGAAGGGCGCTCGGATAATCAACAGCTGAACGATCTGACCACGCTTCTAGGACTCTCCAAGCCTCCTGCGCTCGGTCCTGAACCGGATCTGAGGGATTCCAGGCTCGTACATTGCTGCGGTAAATGTCCAGCCAGATTCCTCTGCGAGAAAGAACTGAGAATACACTTGCGATACCATTCTACAGAGCTGGCCTACTCCTGTCAGTGGTGTTCGTACGCCGCTAGGCAACCTGCTCATCTTCTGGCTCACCAGAAAGCCCATTCTCCGGAATATCAGGAGAGGACGAGATACCTTCTGTCCTTGTACGGTCACTCGCAGAGGCACCCACCTCCGACCACAGCCTGCGTGGAGGCGAACAATCATTCGTCGTCGGCAGCTGGTATAGGAGGAGTGGCTTGGATCGTTGTTGAAATTAACTCTGGACCCGGCAATCATCCCGGCGGGGCTGGCGGTCAAGATAGCGGAAGCCAGGTGTTCACTTGTGCCAAATGCCCGGCGAGGTACTTCAAACTGGATGCCCTGGAGTACCACATGACTCTGCACGGGACGAATAACAGATTCAAATGCTCCGAGTGCGATTATTCGTCGAAAACTGCACAAAACTTGGCCAAGCATCAAGTCGTTCATCGACGGCATGCGGAAAGTAACGAAAATGCGAGTCTGACGGCTGCTGTGCCCAGATTACCGCCTCCTCCGGATCCTCAGTTCGGCATACTTATGCGGGGGAACCCGAATTTCGTCTACCCTGGCTACCTGAGGAACGGGAGACTCAAGGAAAAACGATACAAGTGCCACAAGTGCCCGTCGGCGTTCGAAAAACGGGAACAGTACAGAGTTCATCTCACCCTCCATGGAGCTAAGCAGAGATATCGATGCGACACGTGTGATTATTCCGTCAAATACTACGCCAACTACGTTCAACACCTTAAAAAACACCAGGCTAACGCCGAGGCTCAGGCTTCCAAGAGGCAGTACGAGGACGACGCGATTTCGATCGACAGCGACGCCGTCTCGGAGCCAAATCCAGTCCCTGTCTCTCGACCTGGCAAATCTCTGTCCAAACCTTCGATCATAGCTTTCACAAATTCTACAACCAACGCAAACTCTGGCGTCTCTACGCCGACTATAGTCGTCTCGAATCAGGACAAACAGTCGCTGATGCTTATGCAGAGAAAGGGAGTTTTGGCTTCCCCAAATGAGACGGAAGAAGAGTCTATAAGGTGCCAGAGCTGTCCGTTCGGCACCCCGGATAAAGAAGCTATGGACGCTCACAAACGGAGACACGGAATAGAGAGGATGACGCCGCCGTGTCCGCACTGCGACTACGTGCCGAGGAAAGATGAGAATGCCAGCGAGCATGTCAGGCTCCATTTCACAAGACTTTACAAACCCGAATCTTATCTTATAGCTGAACTTTTGGCTCTGCGCGTTCGACCTCTGACTAAGACTAAAAACGGAAGGCAGGAGAAGTTAGATAGCGACAAAGACGAGCTACTCTTCAAGGAGTGCATGGACGGAAGGTTTCTTCCCGCGTTAGACTCTGTTCCTTCGTCCCACTCCTCGCCATCCACCTCTTCGCCTGCTAGCGAAGAACAAGTTATCGTAGATCCGAATACCGGAGAAGCCAAACATCCCCTCGTAGCGTAGAATTAAAGTAAGCCTTCATCTTTTCTAACTTTATTTGATTATCTATATACATATACTCAAGCCAAATTTATATCTTGTAAATATTTAAACATTGTTTGATCAATTTTTGTTGCTCATTTATACAGTTGTGCTTTTTTTTTTTACATCACCGAGACAGTTCAATGGTTGAAAAGTAATTAGTATGTATGTTCGGTTTTCTTTATCACGTGAGAAATTTCGAATTTATACAAAAATAACAAAAAAAAAAATCCCCCAAAATATATGTAGACCCTTCGTTGTTACGTTTATTATATGGTAATCGGTAATTATCGTCATTATTGTCATTATTGTTATATTATTATACCTGACGCACCTATGTTCTCAGTAATTCATAAAAATTATACATATACGAGGTTGAAAATTATGATTAGTCGATCGACGGTATACAAAGTGAAAATAAACTGTACATAATGTAACGTATACCGTACTAGTCATATCGATCATGTTCATCTATTATTCAATAGAATGAATATTATGGTATACACTAACGTTAACAAGAGCTAGATCATTGATAATTGTTATTATCCCATATGCAAATATATTTTTTCAAGTTGAGTTATGGTACCGGAAAGCAAGAGCATCTAATAATATCTGGATAAAATAACAAGTTTAATCATTCCTAGAGATGACAAAATGTTAATTTCTCTTTATATTATCGTATAAAAAATTAAAAAAAATAAATAAAATAAAATAAACCGAAGTGTGAGTAAATGATTGTGGCTCTCGTTTATGAATTTCAAACTTGACACTCAAATAAATACTTGATAATAAATCCCTCTCTCAGTGCAAGAATGTTTCAAGCAGGTTTATTATTATCGTTGTTACATCGATATAAAAGGAGCGGACTCCAGTCTTACATAAAAATATCAGAATGATCTATTCTCTTATAGAATATTACAATATATAACAGATTTTATAACTGATAAAACTTAATGTTAATATATTTCTCAGGCTGTCTTTGGCTGATTTTTACTTCAGTAATAGGAACGTTAAAGAAGTAGCAGTGTTTTGCTTGTCAATTGCCTGCTGATAGAATGTGATGAAAATTCAACTTTATCTAAAACTCTCAACACTTAAAATACGACTTTCTTAAAAATATTAATATCACATAAAGAGGGGATATCTTAATCACGTTATATCAGTCGACAGCAAAAGTATCGATCTTATTTTCGCCACTTTGTGAAGTGCATCAACGGACGAGCTTTAAAATCTGCCCATTTGATGAATGGATCGACGAGGCTCAAAGCGCAGGACATCAAGGCCAGACAGTCACCCATCGCGCAGTGTGCGTTTGGCTGCTCGGTACGCATCAAATGCGTATAGATTGTTCTCAGGTTGTAGTTCGGAGGTTCACTACAATTTGGCGGCTGCATCAGAGCTCTGAACATGTCCAGCGTGTCGACGCAAAGAACGTCATCTGCGAGTCTCTGTTGACGAAAAATACATATCGATACGACTATGCCGAGTCACATTCGTAATTGCATCGTTTACCTTTCCGATCAGACCCAATTCCCGAACCAGAATTGGAAACTCCAACTCGTCTCCATTGTGCGACAGCAAGCATATCGGAGGTTGAAACCTGTTTATAAAGGGTTTAATACTTCATAAACGTGAACGTCGAACGGTCGCTGATTCGCTACCAGCTCGTCCCAAATGCCTGGAATAAACAACGCCGAATCCCGCCAAAATTACCGGTGTTCGTCAAGTCCGATAAAACGAACGGTCGGAGCCTCTTAGCCAATCGCATCGCGGAGGTGGCGACGATCCACCAATGGGATCGCTGAGTTTACGAACGTACGGGCGCAGGACCGTCGAACGTGCCACCGCGCGGGTGAAAAGGGAGGCCGCGGCTGCAACCGCTGCAACATTTCGTTAGTGGTTAGTCCATGACCGGAGCTGGCATCGTCTCGGCGTTCTGTCAACGCGTTTTTTTTTAACCTGTGGATTGTTCAAGATCTTCTTTTATTTGACTCGAAGTAAACATGAGCTGACGGATTATAAACTCGCGATTCTTTTTTTTCCGTTGATTTTAGTCAGTGATCCGATCAGTTTCTTAGTTTTTAGTTTTATTTTTCAAATCGAGATAAAACAATGTATGTCCAAGTCAGAACTATCGACGGCGAAAGGAACGTCGTTTTAAATATTTCAAAACTTACAACCGTCGCTCAACTCAAGGTAAGAAGACAATCATCGTTTTCTATTTTTATTTCATCTCTGCTCGGACCAGGAATGATATTCTCAACTTGCTCCGATCACTCGTTCGATACCAAGAACAAAGGAATTTGCTGTAACTTGATATTATTCGTGCTAGAAGCCCAAATTTATCGACGCTTTCACCGATCCAAGTTCTCTGCCTGTAAGATTCCCCTGCGTCGATTATTAACGGAATGGCGATGGACGCCGAGGAAAGCTGCTGAATTTATAACGAATACATTTTATCAGTTCATTATCAAGTAGTCGCTAGCGAGAGATAAGCAGCTGTATTTATTCAATTTTGTCAAACATTCCTCGCCGACCGGCTCCGGATCGACCCAGTTTTCAATACCGTACGACAATTTTACTTTGTTCGTAGCGTGTTTCGTCGTATCCAACGATTATCTCTCCAACCTCCGTTCACCCCTCGCCATTTTATATTTCGTTGCCACAGGTGATGGTGGAGAAAGAGATGCTAGTACAGCCGGAATATCAGCGATTATTTTATCGCGGCAAGCAGCTGGAGGATGGCTATAAATTGATCGATTACAACGTCATACTCAACGACGTTATACAACTGATGGTCAAAGCGGACGCTGACGAATTGAGCAAGGAAAAATCATCGACGGGTAGCTACGGCGAGAACGAGAACACGGACGATAAAGAAGAGCCGAAGGAGGACGTGGTCGATGCCGAAAGTCTATACTACAAAGTCGGGGACTCCGTCGACTCTATGGATCTCATTTACGGTGCCTGGTTCGAGGCTACCGTCGTGCAAATAATCAAACGCTCGAATAATCTGGTATACAGAATTAAGTGGGACGCCGAGGAGGACGGGGACCCCTTTGAAGTCGATGAAAAACACATCAGACCCCGCGCTCGCACGCTCGTCGACTTTGGGGACTTGGAAATTGGACGGCGAGTCATGATCAATTACAATATCGAAAAACCAACAGAAATTGGATACTGGTACGACCTGGTCGTCACAAAGATATACAAGACCAGGACGAAAAAACAACTGACCGGAACGCTGTACGTCGGAAGGTGAGGAAATATAAAACAAAACATCTTACCATAGAAATTATCCACTTAATAATCATTCTTGTGTTAATTTCTTCACAGAGACAGACTGCCGCTTCTGGATCGTCGTGTCAGTCTTAAGAGGGAGATATTCGCCATCGAGGAACCAAAGCTGCTCGGCGATCGTAGCCCGGATGAAAATATACAGACATTTAACGGAGGTACGAGGCGTAGAATTCCAGCTTACTGCGCCAGCTGTATGGACATCGCGAGTAACGACTGCAGGGAATGCGGCTGCCGCGTTTGCTCGGGCAAAGAAGATGCTCATTTGCTTTTATTGTGCGACGAATGCGACTGCGCCTATCATCTAGGCTGCCTCGATCCACCGCTGACTAGCATCCCAAAAGAGGACGAATGGTACTGCCCAGTTTGTAAGAACGATGAAAATGAAATCGTAAAGGTGAGAAAAATGTCAGCGATAATTTTTATATCGATAACGAATCTTTGATAATCGATCATTGGTCTCGTTTTCTAGGTCGGCGACAAACTTAAACAGACCAAAAAGAAGTCCAAGGCGATAGGAAACGAGGCAGACTCCAAACGCGACTGGGGAAAGGGAATGGCATGCGTGGGGAGGACCAAAGAGTGTACGCTGGTGCCTCCTAATCACAGAGGACCAGTTCCTGGAGTCGAAGTTGGAACTTGTTGGAAGTATCGTTTGCAGGTGAACAATTATTCACCGAATCTGCAATGTCCGTTCTATACTCCGCCCCGAAATTTATTCCTTATTCGTATTTTTCTCTCGTCGCTAGGCATCCGAAGCTGGAGTTCACAGGCCTCATGTAGCTGGGATTCATGGTCGTGAAACCGACTGCGCCTATTCCCTCGTCTTGTCCGGAGGCTACGAAGATGACATCGACAACGGAGACGAGTTTCTCTACACGGGCTCAGGGGGCCGCGATTTATCAGGTAAAATATTACTCTTCGTCGATTATCGGAACAGTTTTCACAACGAAATTTTGTCACAGGAAACAAGAGAACCGCCGAGCAGAGCTGCGACCAAGCTTTAACCAGAATGAACAAAGCTCTGGCATTGAATTGCAATTTCGAATTGAACGACGTCGACGGTGCAGAGGCCAAAGATTGGAGAGGCGGAATCCCTGTGAGGGTCATAAGAAACTATAAACTTGGAAAACACAGTAAATACGCGCCAGTAGATGGTAACAGGTGTGTTAAAATAGGGGAGAAAAAATCCAACAACTCGTCTTTCCCTCTGGTTAATTAATTTTCATTCGAGTATCTTTCCTCGTTTTCCAGGTACGACGGTATCTACAAAGTCGTGAGGTACTATCCACAGAAGGGAAAGAGTGGCTTCAGCGTCTGGCGCTACGTGCTGAGAAGGGACGACCCCGCACCCGCTCCCTGGACCAAGGAGGGCAAACGGCGCATAGAAGCTCTGGGCTTGGAGATGCTTTATCCCGACGGGTATCTTGAGGCGACGAAAAATGCAAATAGCAAAAAACGTTCCAAACGCGGAGCTCTCAAGGAGAGCAATACTCGTGCGGGCAAAGAGGTGCCAGTGGAGAAGAGACAGAAACGAGAAGGCTACAGGCTGGAGAAAGAGCTGGAAGATCTCATTGGTCAGGATGAAATAAACACCAAACTTTGGGACGAATGCAGAGTAGCTTTGGCCGACGGAAAGGCTCCGTTCTTACAACTCGTTTCCGAAAGGTGAATAAAGAAACTAATCCGGTTATTGAATTATTCTGACCGTATCTAATCTATTTTTTGTCTTTTTTACAGATTCATGTGCGTCTGCTGCCAAGAGATCGTCTATCGCCCAGTAACGACACCTTGCGCCCATAACATTTGCTTCAGCTGCCTGAAACGTAGTTTTTCCGCAGGAGTTTACTCCTGCCCGTCCTGTCGTCATCCTCTTGAAAATAATTATCAAATGTTAGAAAATCAGAACTTGGCATCGGCTCTGCTCACGTTGTACCCAGGCTATCAGGCGGGTAGATAACAAAACGTCGGCAGAATGATCGTCGACAATAATTAACTCGAGAACTAAATTCTTACTTTTCTCTTTCGCATTTAAATTCATACGGTGCGATCGATTATTTTTCGCTACATTGGATTGTAAATAATTTTTATTGCTACCATGAATTTCTCAAATAATTTTACGCCGAAGCAACGATACTCTTAATCTTTAACTTTGGTCAATTTTTGAAAGCCATTTTTCCTTGGCTCGGATAGTAGCTTGATTCAATTATGACGAAACAATTCAATTATGTAACGAAACTTTGTTAACATTATAGTTGGAACTAAGCACTTCGATACAATTTTCAATGTATTTAAAGGAACTTCGAATACTTTTGTTATAATGTTAAAAGACCGGTGTTTTTTTATTAACGGCGATCCATTTATTTCTCGATACAATAATCAATTAAATCATTATATTTTTCGAAAAACATCAGACACCCTCAATCAGTCTTTTTCACACTCTTCGTTCTTCTTCGGTGGCGGGACGACCTCGCTTATCCAATTCAAATATTGCTCGTTTCCATTCTGGATCTGAAACGAACGTCCATCAATTTTTAATATATTTTTCTAAACTGCATTGTAATTATTCACACGTTCGAATACTCACAGGCACAGATATCACCTCGCAAACTTCATACGGATGGTTTTCTCTGAGAAAAGAGAAGAAATATCGTTGAATACGGTACATCGACGAGAAGGAGGACCTTCTGATACTCACTTGACGAATTTAGTCAACTCGTCCACAGTCTCGGTCCTGGTTTTTATCATCTAGAAAAAAAGCAAAGTCAGCTCTGCTTATTCAACGAACTTTAGAGGGGGGAATATTTGACAATTCTTACCAGAAGCAATTCCTTATCCTCGTTGATTTCCCCTTTCCATTCGTATCTGAAATTTGATATCAAACCGAAACAATTGAGGAAAATAAAAATAAAATAAAAGACTCGACTAGATAAATAAATAACAATCAGACTTACACCGAAGTTATTTGAGGTATGATGTTGACGCAGGCGGCGAGTTTGTTCTTTACCAGACCGCTGAAAGTAGGATTTCATTGAAATTGCTGATAACTTATGATTTTGAGGTTATCTATTTTTACCGGGCAATTTTTTTGGCTACTTCGTCCGACGGAGCTGTGACATAGGCCACGGAGTGTATCCCCGACGCGTTACTCATCGTTTTGCAACCTAGAGAACAAAAGTTTTTCGCCAAACTCAAAATCATCAATAACCCAACAACAGCTGATGCGGTTGACATTTATGAAAATACTACAATGCTCAACAATGGAAAACGAATGCATTCTTAGAGGCTTCGAAGCTTCGAAGCTTCGCCGCGGCTCTGCTTTCGCATCGTCTGCTATTCGGTATCCGTACCGTCGGTCGCGTCGCGGTCTAATTTTGAGGTTATGTTGTCAAACAAACATCGCTAAACGGTGCCGAAAGACAGTCTTCGATCAAACGCGGTGATAAATAAACTAAAATGAGTAAATACAGAAGAAAAGAATCGTCGACCGAAGACAGCGACAGCGAGGAGGAGAGGCGGCGAACGGATATCAAGGAGAGGGACGAATTCGCGAAGCGTCTCAAATCCAAGGATGATACCAAGGTCCGAAAGGTCGCTGTCACCTCGGCCGGGTCTGGGGCTGGTGAGTTTTTAATCCCACCTTTGATTCAGGGATTCTTTATCGTCTTTGCTGTGAAAAATTTCAGCCGAGGCGGCGAAGCGACTCAAGATCATGGAGACTCAATCGCGAGAGAAACTAGTTCCCAAGCTTCGTGTCGAGTCGCGTAGAAAATATCTGGAGAAACGGAAAGAGGACAAGGTGGCGGAGCTGGAGGCTGATATTCTGGACGACGAGTATCTCTTCGAGGATCAGATGTGAGTTTGGGAGGAATCGATGGTATCTTGAATGTCAAACAATAATTTGTCCCGTTTATCTACAGTCTGACGGAGCGAGAGAAGAGGGAACGAGAACACAAGAAGCAGCTGCTACAACTCGCCAAGGAACATGAGAAGGCGAGAGAGATGGAAAGAGTGCAGAGATACCACATGCCGCATGAGAAGGGTAAAGACGCCGCCGAACCTGAGATCGTGGATATCGAACCGCCGCAGTCCGAACAGAGCAAGTGGGAATCGGACCAGATGTCCTCTGCGGTCTTTCGCTTCGGAGCTAAGGACAGAAAAGGTGATTCTTTTCAGTTTTGAGGGAAGAAAATCAGCTCTGAAACTTGAATCAATTTACGTTCTCAGCTCAACAGGACTACGATCTTCTCCTCGAGGACGAAGTGGAGTTCGTACAAGCCTTGCAGATCCCAGGAAGCTCCAAAGAGAAAAAACGCGCCCTATCACCGCCGAAGGAGACCAAAACTCTAACAACGATCGAAGAGACGCAGAAGAGCCTTCCGATATATCCTTTTAAAAACGATTTGATCCAGGCTATCAGAGATCATCAGGTGAGGTACTTTAGATTTACTCTGCATCGAAAAAATTGGAGAAACAGATTTCTTGCGGAATTATAAGAATGAACGAGAAGGCGTACCGCTGCATGTCCCTTAGAAGCGGAATATAGAAAAACATTTCATTTCAAAATTAATAAACAGTGATGGTAAAAAAGTATTGAATAAATTCATTCGAATTCATTCAATACTTTTTTACTCGGTAATTAAGGGTGCCTCGGCCTCATAAAATTCGGTAGGGGCTTTTATTCGCATAGTTTTGCGTAGAATATGTTTCTCAAATTTCTTCCATGCAGGGTAAATAATTCTATACAAGCATGCACACGACAATGCTAATGCTAATTCTTGTCTCCTCTCCAGGTATTAATCATAGAGGGAGAAACTGGATCTGGAAAGACTACACAGATCCCTCAGTATCTTTATCAGGCAGGTTTTGCCGAGGATGGTAAAGTCATCGGATGTACTCAGCCCAGAAGAGTAGCTGCGATGTCCGTAGCGGCCAGAGTGGCTCACGAGATGGCTGTTAAGTTGGGGAACGAAGTAGGATACGCGATTCGATTCGAGGACTGCACTTCTCAGAGAACCAGGATCAAGTACATGACCGACGGTACTCTGCATCGTGAATTTCTCAGCGAACCTGACCTCGCCACTTACAGGTGATGACTGTAGATGAGAATAGTTTCATAATGATCATCGATACAACGCCGTCTAATCTTATTTTACTCGACAGTGTGATGATCATCGACGAGGCGCACGAGCGGACTCTGCACACAGATATCCTGTTCGGATTGGTGAAAGACATAACTAGATTTCGTACAGACTTGAAGCTGTTGATATCTTCGGCTACTTTGGATGCCACGAAGTTTAGCGAGTTCTTTGACGAAGCTCCGATCTTCAGAATTCCCGGAAGAAGATTTCCCGTCGATATTTATTACACCAAGGCACCAGAGGCCGACTACATCGACGCCTGCGTCGTTTCCATTCTTCAAATACACGCCACACAACCGTCCGGGGATGTGCTGGTCTTTCTCACCGGTATGTAAGAAAAATAAAACCAGGTCATCGATTTGTTCTGTCGATTAATCAACGTCTTCTTACTTCCCTAAAGGTCAGGACGAAATTGAAACGTGCCAAGAGATGCTGCAGGAACGGGTCAGAAGATTAGGTACCAAGTTAGCGGAGCTTCTTATTCTACCCGTGTACGCAAATTTACCCAGTGATATGCAGGCCAAGATATTTCAACCTACGCCGATCGGCGCTCGCAAGGTATCATTTTATCGCTTTTGTTAGTTTGAAAGAAAAATTCTTTCGTCCTTCATAAACGCTCTCCATCGATTTACACTTCCGCAGGTGGTCCTGGCAACGAATATCGCCGAGACGTCGCTCACAATAGACAATATAGTATACGTTATCGATCCAGGCTTTGCGAAACAGAATAATTTCAATTCTCGAACTGGAATGGAGAGTCTGATGGTAGTGCCCATAAGCAAAGCCTCGGCGAATCAACGAGCCGGCAGAGCGGGGAGAGTCGCCCCTGGGAAATGCTTCAGACTGTACACAGCCTGGGCTTATCAACACGAACTAGAGGATAACACCGTCCCCGAAATACAGAGGATCAATCTCGGTGAGAAATAATCGGTGGGATCGGAGCGTAATTGTTGAATGTTGATTGCAAAATTTATCACTCAGGTAACGCAGTTCTGACGCTGAAGGCGTTGGGAATAAACGACTTGGTTCATTTCGATTTCCTCGACCCCCCGCCTCACGAGACCCTTGTGTTAGCCTTGGAGCAGCTGTACGCACTGGGTGCTCTCAATCATCGCGGGGAATTGACGAAGCTTGGTCGCAGGATGGCCGAGTTTCCCCTGGATCCAATGATGGCGAAGATGCTCTTGGCCAGCGAGCGATATCGTTGCTCGGAGGAAATAGCCTCAATTGCCGCTATGCTGTCCGTTAACGGGGCCATTTTCTATCGACCAAAGGACAAAATCATCCACGCAGACACGGCAAGGAAGAATTTCCACGTTCCCGGCGGCGATCATCTGACTCTGCTCAACGTGTACAACCAGTGGCAACAAGCGGACTTCAGCACTCATTGGTGCTACGAGAATTTCATCCAGCACAGGTCAGACTCTTTTCCGTAGTTTGACGATATGAAAATGTAAAACTGGTTTTCCTATCAGGTCTATGAAGAGGGCGAGAGACGTGAGGGAACAGCTCGTCAATCTGATGCAGAGAGTGGAAATGGAGCTCGTGTCTGGTTTGGACGAGACGATAAACATAAGAAAGGTAAATTTGGTCGGATCAAGCCTGCGGATCCTAGAGGGAGAATTATTCTTCTGATTTGTATTCGTTCTAGGCGATAACTGCGGGCTACTTCTACCACGTGTCTCGTTTGTCGAAGGGTGGTCACTACAAAACAGCCAAACACAATCAGACGGTTTCTATTCACCCCAACAGCTCGCTTTTCCAAGAGCTACCCAGGTGGCTGCTTTACCACGAGCTCGTATTCACCACCAAGGAATTCATGCGCCAGGTGAAGAAGTGTTTCGGGGTTTAATTCCAAGTTATAATCCAGTTATATGCGTTTTAACACGCAATGTTTATCCGCAGGTGACCGAGATCGAGAGTAAATGGCTACTCGAGGTCGCACCGCATTACTACAAGCCAAAGGAACTGGAGGATTCGACGAATAAGAAGATGCCCAAAGTAGCCGGGAGATCTCGTCCAGATGGAACAAACTGATCGTCGTCGACGAATCAGCGTTTTTCGAAATAACTACACGGATAGAAATGATAATAATGATTATTTTTATATAAACGTATCTTCGGATTTGTACGATTTGAATAATTTCCGTTTTTTTTTTCTTTTCTTCTGTAAATATCTAACGAATTGTATAACGTAGCCTTAATTTATTGTACAAACCAATTCAGAAAGTTGATAGTTTTTACTGTTACAAACTTTTGTCAGAGCGTTATTACGATCGTTAAAAAATCCACATCACACTCTACTCTGAGGGTGAAACGGTACAGTTGGTTGGGTCCTTCCTGATGAATAATAATAAAGAAAAGAGAAAAATAAAAATATAAAAGAAATAAACGTGTTATCGTCTTGATCTTCGTGCAGTTGCACGCAGGGAGATTGTAACGGGTATATTGAAAACGATCTGGATAAAAAAGAAGCGGAATATGATATAAAGCATTGTTTTACGATTTTTGTAATAATTATTATCGTTCAAGTTTCGAAAGATGGATGAAATAGCGCATCATAATTCTAATATCGTCAGTAGAAGTAGGAGGAAGAATGGCAAGATCGAAAACTCGTTCCTCGCTCCGCACGTGTTGATTGTTTTTCTTTATTTCTCGAGTTCGTCGACGTCCGAACTATCGGGAATCGCGGTACCGTTATACGGCCGAACAGATACACACGGTATTCGAGTTACGTATATAAAGAGGCTGGCCGAGGAGCGGCTAAGGCCAGTTGGGGACAATGCACCTACACGCGGAGTCGTCGACTTCGATATCATCGCGGATATTTCCGCGGAAATATTGTCTCATTATCCTCGTCGTCGCCGGGATCGCGAGCGTTCAGACGGCCTCGATAAATTCCGGCGTTTCTTCGCACGCTGTCGTTATCAAGAACGTCGAGATTCCAGAGGATCATGTCACCTACGAGGGTGCACAAGTCTGGAGAGTCGCTGCTACCGATGAACAATACGATTTTGTCTCTTATCTTCAAGAAACTGGGGGTATGAAGTGGATTCATCTTCATCTCTGATCCGATTTCGAATACTTTTTAACGACTTTTTCTTCACACAGATGTTTCCACTTGGTCCGGAAACGGTTCAGCGATCGACGTCCTGGTGCGTCCCGACCTCATACCCAGAGTATCGCGGTTCCTGAAGGAGAGACGAGTCAATTATGACATCGTTATTCCGGACCTGCAGCAGGCCATAGATAAAGAGAATCCGATTCCCTCTCAGGAGTCTATGGAGGAACTCGAGGGCCGCAAAGGTTTGCGGAAATGATTTAATACCCGCTGAAGGAAGAGAGTAATAATTTGCTTTGCAATCGCATGCTTCTGGTCTACCTATAGCTCGATCATTCTCGTCAATCGTTTTATATTCGTTGCTCGATGTGTCTATTTGTTTACGGTAAATTCTATTCGCGAATCGGAGCGGTAAAAAATCGGATCATAAAGTTTTGACCTAGCGACCTGGTTCTCTTACATCCTGTGACAATAACTAATTAACATAACAGTTACACAGCACACACGTACGTTGATACGGGCATTGGCTATGAATAATTCATCATACTCGTTAGAGAATTAACGTTCGAAAATCACTCGCTGCTTCATCTGTGAATTCCCACTTGGGTGGAACCATTTTTCGATTCTAAAGAGAAAAACTATCTGAATTTCATAGTAATTTTTTAGCGCGACATGCTTGGTGGCAGGGTACTATTACCAGGGTGCCAAAATTCACCAGAGCACAGTACAAGGTGCGGTACAAGGTTCGAGCTAGTAGATTTCCATCTCCATATCCCGTTCCTCGTTATCCTGTAGCTAGTAGTGATAGCAGCCCATGGCGTCGCAGGGGTGAGCTTCACTATTTATCCAACCCAACGTTTCCGATCCATCGACTGAATTATTCAATCTTCGATAGGTCATCGCATGGAATGGTCCAGCTATCATCGCCTTGATGATATCGCAGGATATCTCGATTACCTGGCGCAGACCTTCCCCGACCTCTGCTCCGTTGTGACCATAGGCAACTCTGTCGAGGGTCGTCCACTGAAGGTGACGACCTTTCTGGATTCTTTATCCTTTCGACGAAACCAAGATACTAAAGAATCACTTTGAGATTCCAGGTACTCAGGATCAGCAACGGAAAACCAAACGTTCCGGCGCTGTGGATAGACGGCGGAATTCACGCGAGAGAGTGGATATCTCCGGCTTCTGTAACTTACGTTATTAATTACCTAGTAGAAAACAGCGAGGAATTGGAAGCCGACTACTATATACTGCCTGTGGTGAATCCGGACGGGTAAGTACTGCGTATATCGGAGATTTTTTCAGACTTATCGGCGATCGTATCTCTATTCTTCAGATACGAATACACCTTTCGCGGAGATCGGCTGTGGCGAAAGAACAGAGGTCATCCAGAGAAGGGTGGAGTTTGCATAGGCGCTGATCTTAACAGGAATTTTGGATACCGATGGGGTGGTCAGGGGAGCAGCAGGCAACCTTGTAGAGATATTTACGCAGGAACTGGCCCGTTCTCCGAGCCGGAGACAAAAGCGATAGAAACTTTCTTCAAAACTACAGGAGCTAACTTCAAGGTGATTAAAAAAGTTGGAATTTGATTTGGCCGCGCCGTTGGTGGAAATCTAACTTTTTGTTATGTCTTCAGGCCTACCTGACCTTCCATAGCTACGGACAGTTCATCCTCTACCCTTGGGGCTACGACAAGCGTGTGCCCCCAGATTACGCTGACTTAGAACGAGTCGGAAAAAAGGCAGCGGCGGCTATGAAATCGGCTGGTGGCGCCGGTAGCGTTTATACAGTTGGAAACAGCGCGACTGTCTTATACTCCGCGTCTGGTGGTGCGGACGATTGGGCCAAGGCCATTCCAAAGATCAAATACTCTTACACAATCGAACTCAGGGATAGAGGACAGCATGGATTCGTTTTACCTGCTCAGTACATCATACCGACTGCTAAGGAGGCGTTGGCGGCTGTTCAAGTTATCGCAGAGGCTGCTAAACTAGCTCCTTAGTTGATTTGATTAATTTATTCACGTACTAGATTATAAGTTTCGCTATTCATCATGTTAGTTTTAATAATCTCACTCATGTTTTCGATTCATATTGCTGGCTATAATTTATCGATCGATGTATCTGCTGTGACCTAAAATCTATGATTGGAGATTTTGCCACGGCTACGAAATTATATGATTTATATTTTACACTTTGTTTTATTACACAAAAATTCGTCTCGTTTGTGAATAGAATGGAGTGAAGTTGCTAAGAAATTTGTAATTGATAAAACAAATTGTTCATTCGCTTAGTCACTTTAGAAATTAGGCTGAGCGTGAATGGGTCTCTATTAATTAGTATTGTGATCAATTACAAGTCCAAGGTCAATAAAATTAAAAAATTTACTCATTTATTATTCAAGCACATAGGACACAAGATTATTCGTTATTAACTGTTTAATTAATTGGTTTTAGCTTCTAACATTTATTCTGATATGTTATCGTATTAGGCTTACCCTCAACATTTTCGCTTTCTTGATTTACGCATATGTATTTGACTGTGAATTCGTATTGAGATGAATGAATAAATAAATACATGATGAATAATTATTCAGTGTTTCATTATTCCTTATCCACAATGATGAGTTAAAGAGAGTAATGACCCTAATTTATTATAATTAATTCGATAGAAAACCGGGACTTTTATAAAGCACCTTCCCGAATTTTTCTACTGCAGCAAGGCATGCATACACGACGTCGATGATACATTGACACACAGTGTGTGCCGAATACCTCCTTGCCTTAATTGCTCTCCTGATCTATGGCTTCAAATTTTCAGCTAGCACCGTTCAGAAGTTTTCACCAAAGAGCGACATGCATTCATTCCTCCAATCAATCATTAATTTCTCTGAGTTTTCAGAATACCTCCTCGATTCTCATGTGCCCCTGATCCAAATCCCAGATTTTTAGTGCCACTTCTCCGAAATTTGTTATTGAAAAGAGGCATGCATTCAATCAATCAACCAATCAATCAGTCAATCAATCAATGATTCTGAAATTTCGAAACACCTCCTGGGATCTTATGTGCTCCTGATCCAAATCCCAGATTTTTAGTGCCACTTCTCCGAAATTTGTTATTAAATAGAGGCATGCATTCAATCAATCAATCAATCAATGATTCTGAAATTTCGAAACACCTCCTCGGACTTCATGTTCTCCTGATCCAAATCCCAGATTTTTAGTGCCACCTCTCCGAAATTTGTTGTTGAAAAGAGGCATGCATGCATTCAATCAATCAATCAATCAATCAATGATTCTGAAATTTCGAAACACCTCCTCGGACTTCATGTTCTCCTGATCCAAATCCCAGATTTTTAGTGCCACCTCCCCGAAATTTGTTGTTGAAAAGCATGCATGCATTGAAATTCGTTTCGATGATCGACGATGACTTGGGAATAATGGAAAATGACAGGAGGAGGGATAGAAATTAGATACTTTTCTCATGTGTTGGCTTTTTTATTGTAAGATATCCTAATTCATACAATTACAAGCAATTTATAATGGAACCGAGTACGTCGAAAACGTTAATTGATGCCGAGCGATCCAAATTATATCGCAAACACAAATTGGATATCAATGACGGTAATAACTTTGAGTGTAAAAAACCTATAAGCCTTTATTTTGCAAAAAAATTAAATTCAAAATTTATGTGAAAAAAAAATCAAAATGAATGAAAAATCATAAAAAACATTTTCAATGCCTACGATTCTTGCCCCACGGGTGAAACCTGTAGATATTGTATTTATCTATATAGCCTCATTTTCTTTCTAATACACGCACACACTCACACACGCTAGAAAGACGGATCAAATAAGTCGCAGTGAACTCACAGCAGATATAAACAGACGCGTGCGAGGTAATATCTGCCCCCCCAACGGTACAGTGCGACCAAAGAAGGTCACCTCGGTCATTTCCACA
Organism: Euura lappo; assembly: GCA_018257835.1. Taxonomy (NCBI): domain Eukaryota; kingdom Metazoa; phylum Arthropoda; class Insecta; order Hymenoptera; family Tenthredinidae; genus Euura; species Euura lappo. The sequence continues at coordinate 12,142 of JAEUYN010001166.1, read as the reverse complement.
CATCACAGACCGAATTTGTCAATTCAGAGGACAGGGGAGGCTTATATCCACGAACAATAACGATACCGTACCTATTACTTATATTTATTTTAATATTTAGAAAAGTAATATTTGAACACAAGATAAATGCTTCGATCGTACAATTATTTTCTCTTCCTTCTCGCTTGATTCGGATTTTTTCTCATCCAGTGCTTAATATCTGCTCCAGACCTGATTCCCAGCATAGCCGACTTTGAGTTAATGTCACGCATGACGAAAGGAGAATAGCCGGCGATGTAATCGTCGTTCAGAGGGTCATTTTTCGTCCTAGCGAGCCTGGTAGGTCGCTCGTCGGGCCTTGGCTGATCCTCGAAGAGAATTGGATTATTCGCGTGCTTTCCGCCCTGCGGTGTCGGCAGTGAAAACTGTAAGGGAAATAAAAAACCATCATTGGTCGATAAGCGAATATCAAAGCTTGAAGAAAGTGAAAGCATTCATTGAATAAACACCTTTTTCCCTTTAGCTGTAAGCGGCTTCCTCAGATTAATGTGTATCTGCTGTTTCCCATTCTCATCCAGCGACACTGCGACCTTCTTCAGAGTCTTGTTGCCGCAGTTGGGGCAAAAATCCTTGGTCATGACGCTCGTCGTTTTGAAACAGGTGTAGCACCTCAATATAAATGTTCTAAGCTGCTCGATGACTCTTCCATCCAAACTAACAACCTGTAGTCCAATCTGCTTCAGAACGTTCTGCATGGCAAAATCGGTCGTCAGACACGCAACTGTGGCTGGTTTTTCCTCCTGGAAATCCGAGTCCATTTGTTTCTTCATTTTCGCAATGTTTCCTGTAAAAAAGAACATTTTACAACGAATAAATGGATACACGCTCGTTTTGTCTCTGAGAATACGATATTTACCCGGTGTTATCCATCCTTCGTCGTCATCTTCGCTTTCGTCCTGTTCCTCGCTCTCTTCCTCCTCGTCAGTCAAGTCCTCTTCGTTTTGAGCCCGAGTAAGAACATCGTTCACGTTCTTGTTATCTTCAAGCTCCAAGTCTTCAGGCTTGCATTTCAGCGCCGTAAACCTATCCGCAAGACTGTCCTCGTCGATATTCTCTACATCCGAGGTGGCGGTCTCGTAATCAGAAACGGATAAGGATTCTGAAATCTCTTCAGATTCGGAAAACGATTCGTCGCTCGCCACTATCTCGATCTCAACTTTCTTCCCAGATTCCTCCTCTTCTTGGTCAGAAGTGGCGCCGTCTCCCGCCGATTTCTCCTCTGATTGTTTCTAATAAGAAAAGAAGAGTATAATATTCCACACATTCAGACAGAGACAATTGATCGGACAAATTTGTGGGATTACTAACGCGATTGTGAGGCAAAAAGAATCCAGCAACGTTGTGCAATTGCTCCTCGGGCGGCTTGGTGCTGACGTTCGCGGTCGCGGCGGTCGTAGGAACGTCTTTGAGGTGTTTGGTTCCAACCTTTTCTTTCTCCAGTTGATAAGTGAGAGCGATGACTTTGATGTCTGTAGCGGAGAGACTGCGATAGTCTCCGGTCTTCTTGGCAAACTCCGTAACTGCGACGAAGGAGAGTGTAAATAAACCGAGTAGGGAAGAATCAAATTTTTGTTTAACACTCACCAAATTGTACATTCTCAGGAAAAACGTCCTTGATGATAAGATCGTAGGGGAGGACGACGAGTCTCCTGAGTTGTCGTTTGTTCGTTATTTCATTGACCACGTCTTGTGCGGTTATAACGTTGGCTGCAATGTCCTGTCAGTGTATAAACGAATTGATTATTTATCAGGTTTTTAAAACGGGGGCTTAAGACGATACGATATCTGCCGATAATCGATCTTATCCGAATTAATTAGCGATAAAAGAAAACGGTCTCCGATCCCATCGGTATAACCTAATTCGTTCCGCTCGCGGAGTGAATCTGAATCAGAGATCGGTTGCATCACGCATTAATACAAGGTAAATGTCGAGTGTCACCTGGATAGCCGCGTTCCTGATAAAAGCACCGGTATCGACGATCAGGTATTCCACTCTAGATTCAAGCCCCATTATTCAGTTGGATAGAAATCCCATGTGGTCCCGATGAATTGAAGCTTGATGCTCGAAAGGCCTTTAAACGCGATCGTCTAGAGTCACGGCGCACTAACTACGCGGTTCATGCGAGTCGCTTATGTTTTGTAAAAGTACCACCTAGAAATTCGTGAAAATGGATTGAAAAAAATAGCGATAATTTGAGAGTTAGAAATAAAAAAAAAAAAAAAAAAAAATAGCTATGGAATATGAGACGCGAGGTGACGTGATTTTTGCGCCCCTCAGCCGAGTAAATAACGATGTGGAAAACGGGGCTGTAAAAAAGCAATCGACATTTTGTTAGAAAATTATTTATCACGCACACATTCGACTCCGCTGCTATACTGCCTCTCTCGCATTTAGATCTGACGTATAGCAAGATGGCTGACGTTAGATAGTAAAATTTCGTGATAACGAGAGTAACGAGAGAGAAGAAGTGTGTGTTTTGCCGACGTTTATTTTTCGCCCTTTACTAAATCAAGGGTAATCGAAGACCGAGCGATGTTCAAACACTCTGCGATCATTCGGAATCTATACAAAACTGTTTAGGTTCGTATTTCACAATCGATACGTCAGATACGATATAAAACCGCGACGAAATAATACCGTGACGAATCGTGCCATCCGCGAAACGTCAGGAATTGAATTTCCCAGCAATCCAGTGATCATTTTTTTTTCTTCTCACGCCTCGTTACGCGTTACAGATAAACATCATTTCCCTTTGTTCTCGACGACCTCAAACAATTCTATACATTTTTATTGATTCACTCAATTTATTTATAATGACAGTTTTCCTCGTATCACTCGATGAGTAATATCGTCTTTTTCATCATCGCATCGAATTTCCAAACTACTCACAGACCTTCTCTTCCCTCCAACGCTAATCCGACGAACGATGCAGAAAAAGTTTTGAGACGTTTTGTCGATTAGTAGAAGTAAAAAAAAAAAAAAAACCAATGCCACCGAGCCAAGGCTTACTTATCTCTGATTTATTACACCTCCTAGATAAACCAAACGCTCTCCGCGCCCATGAAACCAGCATTAACGTGAGGATGTTTATTTGTTCGCCAGGTACACGGCGCCCTGAAAATCTCTATCCTAATATGAATGGTGTCGAGATTATTCTGCTGAACGACTAAAACCAAAGGCTAGCCATGTCACAGTGCGAAGTAGAGGTGACGACTCCAGGTTTTCACCAGCTCAGCGTGACCAGTGAGTGTCGATAGAAAATCTCGCATCTGACAGTTTCACTGATATCCCTGATTGACATTATTTACAGTTGAAGCGGCGATATTACGTAATTCTTCGTTTCTGAAGCCAAATCCGTACGTCGAGTTCTCGGTAGACGACAAGAGCCCGCGTAAAACTGAGATCGCCAAGTCCACCTACCAGCCAAAGTGGGTGGAAAAGTTCACGATCCTCGTGACTCCGTATTCCCAGCTACACTTCAAGCTCTTGGACCACAGCACCTTTCGCAGAGACGCGTTGATAGGGGAAAAGCGGATAAACCTGTTCCAAGTTTTGTCCTACTACAACGGAAAGCTCGACAATGTCGAATTGACCCTAGATTTGATGAGCGAAAACAAACACGACTCGTACGGCACGCCTTCCAAGGTCGGAGAACTGGTCACTCTGTTCGACGGACTTAAAATCGACATGAACGAAGTCACTCCCCATAATTCGACCGAGCAGATAAGACACAATCAAGGCGTTGGCAGCGGCGCTTTAACTCCGCTAGGTAAGACGCTGGATTTGGAATATATTTCAATTACCAACGATTTTCTCGACTTCCAGGCTCTTCGAACAGCGATTCGACGAACAATCGCAGTATTCTGAACGGAGGAGTGAGGGCGCGGATGAGATTACACGGGACTGAGAACGCGGCGCCTTCGATAATGCAGCCAGCTATGCACCGGAGCTCTACGAACATCCTTCACAATCCTAGTCACAACACGAGTAGTCAGCCCAGTAACAATTCCAACAACGTAAACAGCGCCGGTGCTCCCCAAATCGTGGGACTCACCTCTCCGATGGCAAACGGCGTGAACAATCACGTCGCTGCCGAGAGCAGCAGCGGGTCCACAGGGCCGCCACCCGGCCAGCCGGCATCCGCGGGACCTTCGGGGATCCCAGGGGAGGCTGAGAACGGGAATCAACCCGAAGAACCTCTGCCTGCTGGCTGGGAAATGAGATACGACGTCTATGGCAGAAGGTTAATTCGATCGATTAAAGTTCTCACCGTCGTTTATTTACCAATATCGCATTTCTCATACAGTCATCAATTTCCTCCTCTGAATATGAGCTCTGTGTCGCATAGTGACGTGATAAAAACGTCTCCGTGTGCCGACTCAATCTTGTCTCGTCAGCATATCGCTGTGGCAACTTATCTAAGTTTCCTATTTCAGTGGTCCGTCAGTCGTTGCCAGTGTTCGGTCAATGCTGCTTCTTCTCTAGTCGTAGAAGAGTCTTTTTCCCATTCAATAGATACTCTGAATGACTTGAGAAATGTTTCTCTCTCAGCTTCTGAACACACCTTTGTCATTGTAATTTACATTTTACGATAACTTCTGGATACCAGATCGATAATCGTACCGTTTGATTTTTGTCCATCTACCAGGTACTACGTGGATCACAATACTCGCAGCACGTCGTGGGAGAGGCCGCAGCCACTGCCGCCTGGTTGGGAAGTGAGGAGGGATCCGAGGGGTAGAATTTATTACGTGGACCACAATACCAGAAGCACCACCTGGCAACGACCCAACACGGAGCGGCTCCAGCACTTCCAGCATTGGCAGGGAGAACGACAGCACGTCGTGCAGCAAGGGAATCAAAGATTCCTTTATCCCCAGGTAAACGGTCATTGATCGATCTAACGATAAGCAAAGCTTAATCTCACCTGTTGCTTCGTCCCCAGGCTCACGGAGGTCAAGCAGCGGTGGCCGGACCCTCGACCGCGGTCACGGAAGAAGACGACGCTCTGGGGCCTCTACCTGCAGGCTGGGAAAGACGCAAACAGCCCGAAGGCAGAGTGTACTACGTTAATCACAAAAATCGAACCACTCAATGGGAGGATCCTAGAACCCAGGGACAAGAGACCGGCATGGACGAACCTCCTCTACCCGATGGCTGGGAGATCAGATTGACCGACGACGAAGTTCGGTACTTTGTCGACCACAATTCGAGGACTACGACATTCCAAGACCCAAGACCAGGCGCTCCCAAAGGGTGAGAAGATCTTATCCACCGGTTCAATGGAGTAAATTTTGACCGACTATCCTTCTTCTTTTCTGTCTTCAGGCCTAAGGGTGTTTACGGAGTACCGAGGGCATACGAGAGATCATTTCGCTGGAAGTTATCCCAGTTTCGTTATCTCTGTCACAGTAACGCTCTTCCTAGTCATATAAAGATCAGCGTTACTCGACAGACCTTGTTCGAGGATTCGTATCACCAGATAATGAGACTACCTGCTTACGAATTGAGACGGAGATTGTATATTATATTCAAGGGGGAGGAGGGGCTGGATTACGGCGGAGTTTCCAGGTCGGCGTTCTCTTCCTTTGTTAATGTTCAACTGAAAAATTAATGTCCGACCAATTCTGATTGCGACAATCTCTCCTCGACAGGGAATGGTTTTTCTTGCTGAGCCACGAAGTGCTGAACCCGATGTACTGCCTCTTCGAGTATGCGAACAAAAGTAATTACAGTTTACAAATAAACCCGGCCTCTTATGTGAATCCCGACCATCTACAGTATTTCAAATTCATCGGCAGGTTCATAGCCATGGTAGGTTTTTCGTCTTCATTTCCGATAGCCGAAGAATTGAGAAAGAGTGTTTAATGTTTTTTGTTTTGTTCTTACAGGCTCTGTACCACGGGCGATTCATCTACAGCGGCTTCACAATGCCTTTCTACAAACGAATGTTGAACAAGAAATTAATCATGAAAGACATCGAGTCCATAGATCCAGAATTCTACAATTCTCTTGTTTGGATAAAAGACAATAACATAGACGATTGCGGTCTTGAGTTGTATTATAGCGTTGATTTCGAAATTCTCGGCCAAGTTATACATCACGAGCTCAAGGACGGCGGAGACAAGATCAGAGTCGTTGAGGAGAACAAGGAGGAGTACATGAGGTATTAATTGTTAATAATTTACCAAAATTTCTCCTCTAACATCCCATATTTCTCTATTTTCAGACTGATGACCGAGTGGCGGATGACGAGGGGCATAGAAGAACAGACCAAAGCTTTCCTCGAAGGATTCAACGAAGTCGTACCCCTGGAATGGCTGAAATACTTTGACGAGAGAGAACTGGAGCTCATGCTCTGCGGGATGCAAGAGATCGACGTCGACGACTGGCAGCGTAACGCCATCTACAGGCATTACACACGGAGCAGTAAACAAGTTTTATGGTTTTGGCAGGTGCGTGAAAGATCCCAAAGAGCACGGCTACTCACCCTAACTTCCCATTTCCCACAATCTGATAACTCGCTTATTTTTCTCAGTTCGTGAAAACAACGGACAGCGAGAAGAGGGCCAGGCTGCTGCAATTCGTAACGGGAACGTGTCGCGTGCCCGTCGGTGGCTTTGCCGAGCTGATGGGTGAGTCTTGAGGGTCCATCGCTCTTTGAAACTAGAGACGAAACAAAAGCACTGATTCAATTGACTCGTTTCAGGGAGCAACGGACCACAGAGATTTTGCATAGAGAAGGTGGGCAAGGATACGTGGCTGCCGAGGTCACATACGTGTTTCAACAGGCTAGACCTTCCGCCGTACAAGAGTTACGATCAGATGGTAGAGAAGCTGAACTATGCGATCGAAGAAACGGAGGGTTTCGGTCAAGAATGACCGAATGGCGATTCGAAACGAGAAGTGGTAAATAGCATTTGCCTTGCCCTGTCCGTGTTTAGTTTAATGATTATCGAATATCAGATATATTCACAGTTTTTGTTTCATTTCTTATTACAGAATGAACTCAAACTGCACCAGAGTGCGTTGTGCACACTTAGGAACCAAACCCCTTTCAAAGTTGTATAAATACTTCACTATAATAATCATTAATTGCATTAAAAAAAAAAAAAAAAAAAGGAGGCGATATAGTCGGGATTCAACGTATTTGAAATTTTTATTCTATTTTTTGTTTCTGCTTTTTGAAAAATACGTCCATCGCGATCAATTTTGCAACAGAATGTAGTTTGAGTGAAGAAAATTGGAATTAAAAAAAAAAAAAAAAACTGGACCTTGTGTTAATTTTCACCGACATTGGATTTCGACTATGGAGCGTTGAAAATAAAATACATAGCTGTGGTAGCCAAAATTAGGCGCGATTCGTCCCAAGCTAAAGGTATTTGGGAGACTTAGCCAAATGTTGAGGGATTCTGATTGATTCACGTAGAAAATGTCAAAGCATGATTATATTAAAAAAAAAAAAAAAATCGAATAATATATCCATTAACTGTTAGTACTAACAGAACTGCATTCCAATGTAACAATGAAAGAAAGAAAAAGAAACCCGAAGACTTTTTTTTATCGTTATCAGTTCATCGACGAAGAAGTTGAATTTTGCTACATAATCGAAAGAAACAATTATTTGACGCTTTCTATGTCTTAACAATCTGGAAGTTTATGAAAATTCCTCGTGATAATAAATATTGTAAATAATGGAAAACTCTGAATATACATATAGTTTGTGGCATCAATAAATAGCCGTTGACAAGCAATGATTTTTAAATCTAACCAAATCATCTGCCATTTCTATACTATACAGGATCACTTGAATCCTGTTAAAAATATCAAAATCCAGGCAGATAGAATTTTTAAGTACATTCGTCGCTTGTTCACACGATAATAACAATAATATTAAAAGAAAAAAAACACCAACACCAACGACAACATCTACAACCAACAACAACAATATATATATATATATATATGAATATATAAATATACATATTAATTAATTAATTATATATATACATAAAAAACGAGATGAAAAAAAAAAGTAAATGGAATAAAGCACCTCCATGGATTTATTTTTTGATTCACTTACTTGTTTTTATGAAAGTTTAGAATGATTGATTATATCTACCTACCTACATACGGAGTGATAAGCAAAAAAAATAGAAAATTTTATCTTGTTATATTAATTGAGCAAGTAAATCTTTCATCAATCGTTATCACACAACATTTTTTAATGTATCTATAATTATGATAATTCTTTTCTTTTCTTTTTAGATATTAATTATGAATATACATCGTACGAGTTTAGTTACATGAAAAGTATTCTATACGGCAATGACAGTATTTTACACAAGAAAACTTCGTGATTTTTCAACAATTTGTTTTTATATCAATCGACTAAACAGTATTACCTCATACAACTTTCTTTTAATCGTGAAAAATCACTGCTAATTTATTTCCATCCACCGTATTCAACCTCGAGCGTTGCAATCGTTCCATTCAATGTATTAATGTTGTTGCAGCCTTGCCATTTTGCCCGTGTAGCTTTATGTAAAAGACAACGGGTACGTAAATTATGCTAGCAGTGTGTTATCGGAATTCGTTGAATCGATAACCATAGCCGAATTTTTTTATAACTAAATTTTCAACATCATGTCATGTCATGTCAAATCAAAATTGCCAAATAATCATTACTCCACATTACAATCTCGTACGAGTATATCGTTGTAAAAACTTTTAGTAAATCAAGTTATACTATATTATTATTATTATTATTATTATTTGTGTCGCTGAAAAGGAATATGGTTCGGTTTATACATAGAATAGAAAACCCCTGATGGATTAAATAGATTGTATATAATTATGTAACGTGTACAGAGTATAAAGCAGTGAATAAATTTGTAGCTGAGAAACAAAAAATATGTATATACCTATGTCTTAAGACTGTGTTATTTATAAATTATCAAACCTCTTCGACTATAGATTATTGTTATTATTAAATTAAATCTTTCTGAAGCAAAGTTGACACGTGTATCAACTTTATTACTTATGTTTTCTTTATCATCAGTACTATCGACCCTGGCGATTATCTAGATACTTCCATTTCGTTTCATATCACTCGACTGTACACCCGCTAAACGCGTTTCTTAATTTATAATTTTGGGTTCGGTCCAAAAAACTTGTGCCAAGGGAAGTCTTTCAAAGGATTCCTAAGATCCCGACGATCGTCTCTAGACATTATCGGCCCCTCAAGGTTGGCTGAAAATTATTACGTAGATTAAATTTGCGACTCGACGTATCGTCGAAACGACGACGATCAATCAACTCACGTTCTATCGCCGGCGCGCTTTCGTTCCTCTCTCCGTTTTTATCCTTCCTTATGAAAACTGTACGCGTCTCGTCTCCGAACTGATGCGTTATCGTAGTTTCCTCGTTTCCTTCAGAGTCTCTCACGGTTCGATGTTGTTCGATTGACCCGTCAGGCTTGCGGATGATCTTGGTGGATATTGACTGTCCAAAAGATTTAAAAAAGAACGGACTCCTCTGCGGCGGGTCGTAGGGCTCTACACTCTGCAGAGACGACGGGTTTTTCCAGACCTTTGACAAGTCGTCGCTGGTAATTCTGCAACGCGAATGGGAACGTTAACGATAATTGGGATCAAATAAGATTGTCCGACGCCTACTTTCCGTCCAGATCGACATCCAATTTCTCTTGACCGGAGCGATTCTTCAAATCCGACCTCTCGTAGCCAGGCTTCAACACTTGATCGCGGAGATGTCCTTGTTCCGGTGGCTCGACGGGAAGCGCACGATGGAAATGGTCCTTCACTGCGAATTGAGACGGCAAAAGATTGTGTTATAGCGTGAATTATGAAATTTTAGAATTTGAAGAGCCCAAGTTACTCACTTCCGTCTCCGAAGGAAAACCCGATGCCATCGTGACCGAATTCGAAGAAACTCTTCATCATGTTTTCCATCTGACTTTCAAAGTATCTTGTGATTTCAAACGGATCGCTGTATACGTTGAAATGTCCAGCGCCAGAGTTTCCGCGGCCAGGATGCCTGGAGAGAAGTTCACGAATTATTATTATTATACATAGTCAAATTTTACGTCGCCGATGAATCGAACCTGAAGTCATCGTTGTCGTCGTCGTCGTCCTCGTCCGTTTGCCAAATCGGGTTTCTGAACTCGTGTCCGTGTTGCCATTGATCTTCGAATCTGTAAAACAGTAAAATCGGGCTTCAGCTCGCTCAGATAACGGAGTTGTGGGTTCAAAATTGAGTTCCTCTTGACACGATGGACGCAAGGTTAAGATCTAGCGTTTAATGTATAAAAATATATAAAAATGAATAAACAAGTACGACGGACAATTTACGGCGATTTTGTGCTCACCCTTGATTGGGAGGCTGCTGCCGTCCCCCGAGGGCAAATATGTCTCTGAAGAAGTTAAAGAATGACATTTTCAATCGGTTTTTTTTTTCCACGACCGATATTATCGTAACAACAAAAATTGCGTCATTGTGTTTTAAAGTTTCGCGATCCTACGAGAACAACCCCCGATCCACCGTGAATTTAGAACTGATCAGCTGACTACAAGCTGACTGTCGTCTAATATCACGTCTGACGTCTCGAGCGAACGCGAATCGTGACCAGGGACTACGGAGAAGTAACATAGAGGGCCAGCCACGCTGCTGCGCTTGACTCCAATTCGCAGCGGAAATAAATCCGATGTCGCTGTCAAATCCCATGGCTAGGACCATCCCGGTTATTGAATCCGAGTTCGTCCATATTATTACCTGTACGAATTCGAATTGAAAGAAAAATTTGACCTTCGAGTTGAAATCAAGAATGAGAGTCAGGTGAAGCCCTATCTAGTCACTAGTTAGTCAGTGAGTTGAAGCTGATTGTGACCAATGCAGAGGCCTGATAACTGTTCTGCAATTTCGAAGAAACAAGGGTCCTTCCGAAATGATAGAGGCGACACGTGAGACAAAGATTCGGATTCAAGTAACATGTGTTCATTCGGCAAGTGAATGTATACATGCTCATAGTTTAAAGTCCGGGACAAGACTGTTTTTACAAGATGTCCTGGTTGACGCAGCAGCCAGTCAATTCAGATATTTCATATCACTTATTTCTATCAACTATTTCCTCAGAATACTAAGTTTTGCGGCATCTCATTATTACAACCACTGAGACACCCTTGTTTTTTAGGTACTCAAGCCACTCAGGGCTCAGGGGATTTGGGCTACGGCACATTTCACTATGCCGATGAGAGAAGGGCATCGGATTTAGGCTACGGCACATTTCACTATCCCCCTGGGAGAAGGGCATCGGATTTGGGCTACGGCACATTTCACTATCCCCCTGGGAGAAGGGCACCGGATTTGGGCTACGGCACATTTCACTATACCGATGAGAGAAGGGCACCGGATTTGGGCTACGGCACATTTCACTATGCCGATGAGAGAAGGGCACCGGATTTGGGCTACGGCACATTTCACTATACCGATGAGAGAAGGGCATCGGATTTAGGTGCTACGGCACATTTCACTATCCCCCCTGGGAGAAAATGGATTCATTACGGCACATTTCACTATCCCCCTGGGAGAAGGGCACCTGGATTAAAGCATGCATATTTCACTATGCCCCTGGGAGAAGGGCATCGGATTTGGGCTACGGCACATTTCACTATGCCGATGAGAGAAGGGCATCGGATTTGGGCTACGGCACATTTCACTATCCCCCTGGGAGAAGGGCATCGGATTTGGGCTACGGCATATTTCACTATCCCCCTGGGAGGAGGGCATCGGATTTGGGCTACGGCACATTTCACTATGCCGATGGGAGAAGAGGACCGGATTTGGGCTACGGCACATTTCACTATTCCCCTGGGAGAAGGGCATCGGATTTGGGCTACGGCACATTTCACTATGCCGATGAGAGAAGGGCACCGGATTTGGGCTACGGCACATTTCACTATCCCCCTGGGAGAAGGGCATCGGATTTGGGCTACGGCACATTTCACTATCCCCCTGGGAGAAGGGCATCGGATTTGGGCTACGGCACATTTCACTGTACCGCTGGGAGAAGGGCATCGGATTTGG